>VZSZ01010448.1:26430-44931 GCA_013398815.1 Ibidorhyncha struthersii
TTTTTCTTTTTCATGGAGACCTTTATCAGCACCTAAGGTGGGGGGAAGCATCTTGCAGAAATGGAGAAGCATGTAAAACATGACTGAGATTAGTAGTTTTTATTCAGAATTCTTAAGCATTTTGTCTTGCTTTTTGCCCACTATCTACTTAATTTCTAAGATATTTTAGAAGGAAAGGTGCCTTTGACAAAGAATCAGTGTTTCTTACTTTCTTCCTCCCTCAATACACATCTCTTTCTCACTCCAGTGGTGTGGCTTGTTAGGTTGACTCCTTTTTCCTGTCCATAGCTTTTTCCCTACATTCCCTGCGCAGAACTGACTGGGCTAAAATAGTTCAGGATTGTATTTTGATTTTTATTGTTTGGGTTTAAATGGGATGACTTCCTCTAAATAGTTTAAATAACTTTGAATTCTAGATGAAATATAAACAAAGTTCTTAATGATAGTTTAAACACTGCACTTTTATTATGGAAGTCCCTTTAGGCAAAGTATTAAGATAATGATAAATCCACGTCTTCCAGCAACTTCAGGGAAGTCCAAATGTAAGACTTGGGTTATTTCTGAGCATAAAGAACTTGATTAGGAAGAGGAGAATGGATTATAACAAGCCTGTTCTTCCACTTTGCAGGCGATGTTCTCAGGCAGCACTTGTCCTCTTTTGATACCTTCTCAAGCTATAGAATTTGCCAGGTTTGGGTTTTTTTTTAGCTGCACAGTTTTTCCTCTTCCAGACTTCTCTTGCATAAAAATCAACAGATAAAGAAACAGGGGAAAAACAGGTAGCATGAGTACAAGAGAACATCCTTGTACAGAAGGACGTGCTTCAGAAAATTCATTTCTTTGGCAGTTGTTCTTCGCCTTCTTTGAGTCACAATTACTGGGAGATTTGTGAATAGAGATGTGTACTTACCTGGGTTGTAAAGTCAAACTCACCTACGAACAAGAATGCCACCAAGATGCATCAACACAACAATTAGGTAGCATAACCTTAGTGTATAAAATGGTTAGTGAGTACGGGAATTTCAACTAACCTCAAAGGAACAATTAAAAGTTTTGTATTTTGTCCCAGTAACTACAGCTAAGTGGTAACAGAGGTCTTTGATTTACCACATAGAAAATTTAAAGTATTTAATCTTAAAGCTGTTGGAAGGCTCTACAAGGTAAAAGGCCTTATGCCTCTTCATTCTCAAAGACCTCTGTTTTCCTTTTGAACATAGCTTGTTTCTCCAGAGAAGATTTTGAAGAGTTCATAAATGCTATGCTTCATGCTTTGTTGTATGACGCAATTTGATCATTTCTTAACCACAAAACCCCCAGACTTAACCCCACGATTCATTTTGTCACTACAAAATTACTACAATGTTTTAGTTAAGACCAAATAATTAAGTGCACGGTGAAAATGGAAGCGTTGCATGAACATCAGGCCAAAGAAAATTGTGTGTTCTTTTTTGGAGAAATCTTTCTGTTGTGGCTGAGCAAAATCTTAACAGAGGAAGGCAACAGCAGGTCACTTGTTTCCTAAATCAAATATTAAATGTGAATGTTTACCATTATGAGTAAATAAGACTGTTATTTTCAGAATCTGCAGCCTAAATCCTGAATCCCAAATGGTAAATTAAGAGCAATATTTTGACCTCACTGATATTTACTCTAAAGAGCATCTAGGCAACAAGTACTGAAGCCAAATGTCTCATCTAGTTAAGCAAGCTGCTGCAGAGTAGTCAGTCTGTGCTTTGGAATGATCTTTGTGCAACTTTGTTAGGAAGGTCTGCCATGCTTTGTGGCTTCGGCAGTGCATGCACTGAAAGGGATGGCATGTCTGATCGTCGCTCCTAATCCTAGACTAAAAGTTCTTCCTCCATCGTGGGAGAGATCGTGAGGCCAAGATGTGATTTCAAGGCTGCTTTTACTGACATCTGTATATGCTGCACTTAACTTTTTCAGGTCTCTCACTGTGGACTGTCAGGAGAGTAATGCTGCACTGGACATTGTTTTGCGTGCCAGTGTATATGTATTTTTACAACTTTGATTTCAATGGTGTTTTTAATGGAAATTATTTTTAATCCTGATACCATGGGTCATCTTTTCTTTTTTTTTTTAATTAATATTGGTGCCTGCAACTAGAAGTCAAATACGTCTGCACTAAATTTTTTTTAAAACTTCATGTCCAGGCTGAAGTATTAACAGGTATGCAGTTTTATATTGAAGTGTGAAATCCATCTGTAAATACCGAACTTTTTCCCTAGGTAATCCCACATCAGTCAAGAACTGTTGTTTGGATTTGCAGCATTTCTCTCAGCAACATGTTATCTGTACGACCCTGCTATTTATAAAACAGACACCTCAGCAGAGTTTTGAGGGTAGCTTTTTACAAACTCCTTAGTAGTAGGCCATTTGTATTCGTTTTATGACACTGCTAAGTATTTTTTGAAACCTGGCTTAAAATATCTCGTGCTTAAAATCAACCTTGTTCTCTTTTGCTCTGTTCATTGTAACTCTGCTTGCCATGTTTGTTCTAAGCTTCAAAAATGCATATTTACAGTATTTTTGATAAAAACGTAGAAAAAAAGAAAAATGCACCAAAAATTTTATTTCATAAGTACAGTTCATACCCATGTCATGATGTGCCAACAAACAGTTTTTATTTTTCCTGTCTTCAATCCTTCCTTTGTTCTGTTGTTAACAATCTTGCGCGTTTTCCATATATGATTTTTTTCTAGGAAGAATACATATGGGGAAATACTCTGTAATAGCAATCACAGGAATCTTTGTCTAATGTTTCAGTCTTCCCATTTATGTGAGCAAAGATTAATGTAAAGATGCTAGTAAATAATTTAAGCCTAAAATTTCTCATAAGGTAGACTTGTTACAAATTGCACAGGGAACATCCTCCAGGTTGTAAATATTTTACTCTAAATATGTCTCTTTGTTGCTGGGAACACACATAAATTCATTGTTGCTGTTCTGTTAATAGTCTTTTTTTGTCTTTTTAAGTGAAAAGCACATAATACTTCCCACTCTAGAACAAACCTAAGAGCAAAAGACTCCCCTCCTTACATTTCAGTATTTGCCAAGTGGGAAAGACTGTGATGTTATTTATGTAAATTCTAGCTTCCTCTTACTGCTAAATTACTGTTAAAATACCATTTTTATAGTTACAGCTTTACAAATATTAAGACTATCATGCTTCACAGTGAAGATGGTGTCAGGTGATTGTTGCGTTGTGTTGACCTGTCCTGACTGGTGGTGCATCACATGCTGTTTCAAAACAAATTGTCTTGTTTGCTTTGTGCTTTAGAGGTTCATTGGGATCTGTGAACAGGAGAGCGCAGCACATGTTGGAAAAGCTGGGGAGTTGCTTTATTGTGGGTTGGGGTTTTGTGGGCATTTGGTGGTTGATTTTTATTTTTTTTTTTTTCAAGTCGGTGTCAAGTTGATACTTAGGTACAATTACTACAAATAATAAACAACCTACAGTAACATTGCATTCTTTTTGTACACTGTTGACTAAAGTGCCTAAACGTGGGTGGTCTCTAGAAGACATGCTTTAAATTTCTTGCGTGTACCTTTGTAGTTATTTTTGCTGCATAATAGAAGGTTAACTTTTGGAAAGAAAATGCAAGGACTGCTAGCCCCTAAAGTGGGATTTCCTATAAAATTATTGTTTCCTTACAGTTTTTGGCATATAGAATGTTCATGTGTGTTTATGAGTTATTGCACGTTGGAGGCAAATCAGATTTTGAAGAAATCTTTTCCATCCCTGTTACTTTAATGATAATCTAACAGCTTTTCCCACTGCCTGGCTGGTAATATAACACCCTACTGCCACCTATGCGTTCCGTTTTCTTTTTTTGTGACTGAGGGAAAGGACTGACGCAATTCTGAAAGGCTTGACTTTATAACAAAGTTTTGTAGTGACACCCCGAGGGTTAACTTATGCCCCGGTTGGCACACGGGTATCTTCAGCCAGATACGTAGTTCTGTGTGAGCTCAGGAAGGCTGCACTGAAGTTCACCACATCTGTATGGATTTGGGGGCACAAAGAGTATAGAAGAGCTGGATTGTAACACAGCTGGCTGGCACCCAGCAAAGTGGCTCCAAAAGAAGAGGCGCAAGTTACACCTACTGTTTTTGTGGGATGCTGTAAGGGTACTGAATAGCCAAACCAACCTTAACTTTCAGCTACTTCCCCACTCTGCGAATGGCAGGAGTGGAAGGTGAAACCTTCCTGCTCTGTTTCAGTGGGGAAATTAAACAAGTGAGGAAACAGCAGGTGCCTGCTCTTGAGTTAATTATGCATTCTAAATGTGAAGTGCTTGTAAGTTGAGATGGTGTTGCTGATTCAAATCTACCAAAGGAAGCTTTCCTCCAAGGAAGGCTTATAAAAACATTCTGAGCTTTTAGCTCTAAAAAGTGGCTGTAGCAATCTGTACTGTATATAGTACATTGTTTGGGAAATCTTGCTCCAGTAAGCTTACTAAACATTTCCGTACAGTACGTGTAAGAAATTTCATTGCTTTTTTTTTTTACTGTAGCGCATTTAAGAAGCTGGTTTCGTCTTGCTTGATGTTATCATGTATCAGGCAGCTTTTTATTAATGTGAAAATAGTAAGAACTGGTTTGTCATCTAAACACCTGAATTCCTTTAATATCAGTAAATTTTGTAAAGTGAAGCAAAATTATACTTTCTTATTCCCCATTCATTCTGTTGAAATGTTACAATTAAACTTTGTTTTTATAATGCATACATTATTAAAATTAAATTTACATCTGTTAGTTGCTAATGGTAATACCACAGCAAATCTAAGAGAAACTGTGATACCTGCTGTATATCGACTGCCCCGTCAACTTGCTTGCCTTTGTAAAGCGTTGATCCACGTTAGACATCTAATGTCTACTGCAGTGATGCTCATATGGTAATTCAGTATCCCTACATGTACGCTGCATGTCTTGCATTTGTGCACTGTGAAAGGATAGACTGTTTTGCAGTACTTACTCTACGTTTAAAAAAACCTTCCATTATTTTATATAGTATTTCCCATATCCAAAATAGGAAAACTTCTAAAGCCAAAGATCAATAAATATTTGTTGTCTATCAGTGTGATTTTTTTTTCCCTATTTCGTATTATACATCCCACTGGTTAACAAATTGTGCAAAATCTCCACGTTTGTCAAAGAACGTGTGGTAACCAGACTTTTTCTCAGTTTCTGTGCTAGCCTAAATGGTTTATCTTTTTTTAGAAATGTTTGAGTTAGACCATTTATCCTCACCTTGTGTGGGGTGCAGCAGAATAAACAATTTTCTCATATAAATGCAGATAATGTCTTATTCACACGAATAGCAGTTTACCCACAAAGAACCACTTACAGGTTTGATATAAATATTTTCATGTCTGAGTGTTTCGGAAGTAAAATTTGGGAACAATTTAACTTCCTGGGGGAAAAAGATCAGCTGTATACCATGGTGAGTGGGGGAAATTCTGAGTTGCCCAGTAGACTCACGGGGTTTATTACTTTTCTTCTTGACTGTTACTGTTCCTGATAGGAAACCATTTAAAAATGAGTTGTATTTGCTGTCTTAAAAAAAAAAGAGTAGGAATGTGTTTAAAAACATATCACATGGTCTTTTCTATGCGTTTCATCCTAACTGCACTAAGAAGAAATATACTTAAAGTAATAACATCTTGTAACAGTTGGGTTTTTTTAATTTGATTTTTTGAATATCAGGTTTGGTTATGCATGGATTTTCTTTCCATGTATGCAACATGTACAGATGAATGATGTCAAAACTGCTCAGATAGTTTTGCAACAGTAAAAAAAATCCTTGAGAAAACAGCCTCCTTTAACCTACAACCAAGTTGGTACCATAGACCTCTTCAGTTACAAAGGACAGTTTTGCAGAGTGGAAAAATGCCCCACAGTCCCTAGAAGAGCCAGTCTTGATTTTTGAGGTGGGGATTTGAAAGTGTAAAAGGCATTTGAGCTGTGGGATCCCCTCCTGAAGCGGCCAACCTGTCTCAGATAATAGGGTGAGTTTAAAATCATGGTTAGGAGGAAGGTAATGAGCTATGGTGGGAGATTTGTGTCTCAGAAGCCATCTCAGCCTTCTGCTTCCTCCATGCAACCTGAAGTTTGAGACTGCCTTCAGACTCTACAGTCCCCAAGACTTTGCAGTAGAACGGGTGTTTAGCCCGCCACGTTCCCAGCAGTTTTTACGGTCTGTGCTTCCACTTTGGGAAATGTGTTGCTGCTGGTTTGCTACTTCAAGTTAACCCGTGGGTGCCAAAACAGTGTAGGTTCTTCTCAAGATTTATTCTAGGCTAGGTTTCTGTGCCCTGCAAAGTTTGTTGTGTTTAACTTGCAAAAGCACTTTGGCTGGAGCCATGCTGGACACAGTCAGGTTATTTGGGCTGTTGACTCTTAACAGCGTCTTTTCCACCTGTGAAGTGTTCAAGTGCTGCAGAGCTCAGACAATCGAGCAGCTGCCTGGAAAAAGCATCCATCCTTCTGCTAGCCGCGACCCTAGTTGCTGTGAAGGTGTGTGCTCTGCCCTTCCAGCTCTTCATGTTCATCTGCTCTGCAGCAAGAAGCTGCCGTGAAAGCCTTGGCCGTGTGCTCCTGGAATGGAAGCGAGCCTTTGATTTCAAGGGTTACATGAAGTCTTGCTCTTGAACCCACCAGGGTCACACTCTAAAACCCCACTGATTCAAAAGGTGTTTGGTGAGGAAAATTAGCGAAGCTGACCTCTGCGCGTGTTTCAGTGTAATAGCCTGGGGACTACCCAACTCTTAAAAATGTTAATTTTGGCAGAGTATGTTCTGTGGTAGGGTAAGGCTCAGAAGTGTGCTTCAGCCAAGAGGGCAAGCGTCAGATACCTGTCCTGTGCTAGCTGGTCTGGGCAGGGCTGAGAAAATAATGAAGATGTTGCTGGTTTTGATCTCGATTTTATGGAGAATTTTCAAAGAAGGTACAACAATGATTGTTGCTTGCCTGCTTAATAGGCAGGTTATTAACTGTTGGACTGCAGAAGGCACGCAGCAGAGACTGGGAGTTTCCTCTTTTGGGGGAATGTTCAGTTTCCCTCTAAATCTACATTAGAAAATAGGAAGTAATTTGTTATACTTGTTCTGGAGCCAATCCTGCAGTATTTTCTGCCTCTCGTAATATCTGAGTGTTTAAAGACCTCTGAAACACTGTTTGTTGAGGGTTAGCGTTTTGTTCTCCATGGGGTGCAGTCCTGGTGGGTCTGGGGGAAAGGCAGCTCCTCAGCTCGTGAAGTGTGGAGCCACTATGTGATTGTGTCTCCCTTGAAAGCTGAAAGGAAAAGAAAGCATCCTTCTCTATGAGGTTCGCAAGCTACTTTCGGTGATTCTGGATAACCAGCCCGTGTTCTTCCCACTGGTCAAATTTGAAAGCAGTTTTTCAATGAGTGTAAAACTTGCATGAAAATGCTCATTTTTATAGATGCGTGGGGTATAGCGTGAAGCAGTTGTGCATATGTCAGAAAGTAAAAGAATACAGGCTCTTAGTTGGAGTTAAGTATATCTGATCTTTTAGGATCACAGATGACCAGTTGCCTCCCATTCATTTAGGTTTTATTGGGAATAGGACATAACCTGCAAGTTTTGGTCCTGAAATCCCATTTTCTTCCTTGCGTGAGCACAAGCTATTCCAATGCCTATTCTGGTTTTGGCATCAGCCCAATTAGATGAGTAAAATATAAAATCTCCAGCCCAAACATCTGTAATCTTGTCCAGGTTGCCAGTTGCCCTGTCCTCTTGCTCACGGAGTGGGATTGAGTGGTTACTGTCACCTCCAAGGGAGCACGAGCCCATGGAAGTGGGGAAGGGGACATGGTGGGGGGGCACAGCAGAGTCGAGGAATTTGGGCTGCAGTTTACAGAATGAAAGCCAAAGAAAACATTTGATCTGGACAGGGATTTGTTGGCCACAGGGAAGTACAATGTGGTAATGTCGCAGCTCAATATATGCTCCTAAAAACCATTTGGGAGGTGGGGAGTGAATGGCAAAACAAAAGGGGTGAGTTGGATATTGTGTTGTGTAGCGCAGGATAAGTGGGACCGATGCCATAAAAGTGCAGGGTGAGGTGTTGTGCTGTGTTGTTTTTCATGTGAAAAAACGGGAAAGCTGTGGAGGTTTTAAGGACTAGAAAAATGACTTTTAGTAAGAAACATAAGAAGACCTCTGCAGAGCATCAAGGGAAGATTCGGAGATTAAAGTACCTTAATGTGGAATAAAAATGGCATAGAAAAGGACTCTAATCTTAGAGGAAGACAGAACAGGAACCAGAGACTGGAAGCTGACACTAGATAAATTACAATAGTAGAAAATGTGGTTTTAACAGAGAGAGTCACTAACTGCATTACAACCTGAAGTGCTGAATTCTCCACTGGGTTGTCTTCAGACACCTTCTCTATAAGCTGCTACGGGTGAGGAAGTTACTGCTGTCAAAACAAGGATAATCCACAAAAAGTAAATGAACCAGGGGACAAACAACCAAACCAATGTTTAATTTAGGCTTGTTCTAAAAATTAGAATTTTGGAACTTTTGGATTGACACTGCTGTGGCTGGATTGCCACGTGACTAGGAGGAGACACAAACTTAACATTTCTTTAACTCATCTGAAACCTGGACTATGTGTAGCCATTTTATTTGTATCGCATGGGATTTAATGCCTTTGAAAAGTTGTAAGTGGTGAAAGAATTTAAAATGCAGTTTTGCTGATATCTAGAAAAAAAGTAATGTAAACTTGAAAATAAAGAACTGTAAAGAAATATAAATGTTCCATTCTGTCTTTCTAGAAGCATAATGATATCGTAGAAGAGAAAACTTTGCCTGGAAATTATTTTTCTAAAAGATGCTGTATCTAATTCCATGTCAAGAGCGAGTCAGAACATTGCTCTTACAAAGTAAGTCTTCAGCACTTGAACTTTTTGTTGTTTTATGAGTCTTACTTCTCAGCCAAAAATAGAGCAGATGAGTTCCTTAGGTAGATGAGCGATCAAGAACTGGCACTTAAAGTTTAGTTGAAGTTTTGCCTTTCCAAGCAGCAGAAGCTGTTAGCAGGAGGAGACTTGCTGTTGCACTCGCTGGCTTCTCGTCTGAGCTGGCAATTTAAGGTTCCACTTCTCTTAAATGCCTGTAGAACCAGTTTGTTCTTTTCCTCTGTGTATTATTATTACTAACTTTTGGGCAGCTACGTTGTTGAGGCTTTTGTACTGCTGTCAAGAAACTCTACTTTGGAGATGTAGAGTTTCTCCACCCTCCCCCTGCAACTCCATCTTGTCATCAGAACCTTGTGTGAGAAATGGATGTCTGATGGTGGTAGTTCAAGCAAGCTGTGGCTGGTTTAGGGTATTTCGGTAGGAATTCAGCTCTTCCTTGTCTGTTATCAAGGTCTTCATAAGCTGCATTTGGTACTTTCTCCCTTAGTAGCATGTAGATTCTGTTTAAATTTTTACTCGTACATATTGCTTTTTCTTTCGTATCTTACTTTTTACGGTGGAGTCTGCTCTCTGGAGCAGTGTTTTTAGCCGAGGGGTGTTGTCAGCAGAGCAGCCTCCTCAGGTGCCGGCTGTGTCCCCACCTGGGGCTTTCACCTTCGGCCAGCCCAGGCACGCGCTTGCCGTCCCTCTCTGCGTCCCGTACTCCTGTCTCCTCCTCACCCACAGAGAGGGACACCAGACAAGTGCACTCCCCCGTGCATCTGTCGTCACAGATTTACCCATTACTGCTCACCCCGCATATATTCGTACAGACCGTGGCCGTGTTCCTGGTCTTTTTTCCCTTGACTGCAAGCCTGCTTCTTTCAACGCTCCCAGACGATCACCTCCCAAGTGTTAATAAGACAGCCCTATTAATGTGTCTCACAAACAACTTTGCCTCTTGTTTTGCAACCACTTTGCAACAGTGGTTCTTATCTGGATATTTGATAATTCCCAGATCCTTTTATGCGGTACTGTTGAAAGACAATCATTCCCTATTTTTGTATATATGCTTTTTTCTTTTTTTATCAAGTACCTGGCACTTTGTTGTGTTTCTTTTTTAAAAAATACTAATTTTAGACCATTACTCCAATGTTACTTTAAACTTGAAGTAATTGTAACTTGGGTCTGTTAGATTTACTATGTGTTTTCTACATGGACATACTAATATCATACGATCACAGAACAGTTTGGGTTTGAAGGGACCTTTAAAGGTCATCTAGTCCAACCCTGAAGATGCCAAGGAAAATATTCAAGTGTATTTTCCTCATAGGAGTGCGCATGTGCATGCGTTATATTATGTTTACAGGCGCGTGTTTTTATATATAAACACTACGCCAGTTATATACTCCCTGTCTAACAGTGAAGTACTCATAGTAGTCCTTGTGTGCTGTGTCTTAACGGGCACGTACATGCTTCATAATCTTAATCCATATATTGTAGTCTTCTTATGAAAATTTCCTGCTGGATTGCCTCAAAGACCTTAATAAAGGCCAGACAGATAGCATCTCTTACTTTCCCCATCCCCGTCAGGCCAGTTGTGTGAAAGAAGGAAATTAGATGGGTTTGACATGACCTGTCCTTGGCTTTCATCATCACTTCACCCTCTCAGAGTTCACAAATTAATTAGGAACCTGTCTGGGATTTTTGTCTGCGTATTGAGGTTAGGTCGCGTGGTTTAATAACCCTAGTTACCCCACATTTTCTAAGGGTGGACGTCGTATTTCCCTGCCTCCAGCCCCAAGAAACTCCTTGTCCTCCATGAGCTTTTTGGGGCTGGTCAATAATCGTGTGGTGACAATTTTGGCCAGCGCGTTAAGTATGCCAGTGACCTTCCTCAAGCACTACTGACTAAATGCATCCAACTTTTCTTCATATTCAGTACTCTTTTCTTTCTGTATCCTGGCCTGCCATTATGAAAAAAATAGCAAAAAAGTTAAGGAGCATTCCAGCAGCTTATTTGTTTAATTTCCTTATTAAGTAATAGACAGCTATTACTTTTCCTTCTTGTTTCCTTTATCCCTTAGATATTCTTAGCTTTCTTGGTTTTGTCCCTGCCTGCCTGTTGCAGATTTTTATTTAAATGCTTCCTCTTATCTGTGTGCTGCTGTTTGGATGTTTTTGTTCTGAGTTTGGTTACGAAACAAACGTGGCTTTCTTCTTGGTCTGGTTCCTGTTCTCCTTCCATGGGACCATTATTTATCATCTCTCTCTACTGCCATTAGAGAAGTCACTTTTCCTACACATTTTAGAGAAGGAGCCGTTGCAAATGTTGAAACATACTTAGCTCACCCTGCAGCATAAATTTATCCTGTTGGGAAAGTGTGTGAAGTCCAGCTTTGCTGCCTTTCGTAAAAACCTCCAATCCCTGTCAGCTCCACAGGTTCCTGACATTTGCATCTGTACAAAACAGAGTCATTCTAAACTCATGGGGGAGAGGATTCTTATTACGCAATTGATAGTTTCTTGCAGTGGGATCATTATTGTTACCAGAGTTTTGATTACTATGGTGCTTTCCATCTGCGTTCTCTTAACTTCCCGATCAACACAAAAAAAACTTGTAGGTGTTTTCTCTCCATTGCAGAGCTGTAGCAGTGAAGGAAGTAGCCTTCTGTGGAAGGCATTAGATAGGGATAAATATGCCCAAAGTCAGCTGTTGATGTCTCTGATGCAGACCTATGTTAAACAGAGCAGCTTTTCAGCAGGGCAGGAAGAAGTGCCCTGAAAGTCGGCTTATTTGCTTAAGTGGATTTAGTAGTATTTCTGCTTTTTAACAAACAAATTAGGTTATGTTAACATCACTCCGAAATACTGAGAAGTAGGTTTTGAAGTGGTCAGGGCATGTGCTGCTTATATGAAATATCTTTCTTCAAATTTTATTTGGTCTCTGCAATCCTGTTTTTACTTCCGCCTTCTGTTTCTTTTGATTCAGCTGCATAAAAGTGTAAAGGGTTTATTTTTCCCAAGCTTTTTGCTGGGAAAGGGATATTGTATCTGAGAAAATAACTACACTAAGCCTTTCACGTACAAATGTTTCATATACTTAATAAAAAAATGGAATTGTCAAAACACTGAAAGAAATTTTGTCTGCTGGTGGTTATGTGTTTCAAAGTGTGCTCTGCTGTAGGTGAAAGTGCAATGGTAGAGACACAACATATTTATTTAACTGATGGCTTCATCGTTCTATGCTCAAACAAAAATGCCAGGTGGCAGCATCAGTGTGAAAATACCAGATTTTAGAAGCAGCATCGAGGGAGCATATTTTCGTTACAAGAAAATCGTACACTGAAGAATACGAGTGCATTGAGGGTAAGTTACTGACGAAGTGAAAAGGATGAGGGGGGTGGACTTACACTCGTGCGCTGAAGTATCTGCAACCATAACCTTAGTGTCCTTTTTTTTTCTGCTAAGACTGTGGCACGAGAAAGGTCCTTGGGACACGAGCAAATCTTGCCCAGGCACTTGACTTGGGCCAATATGTCCCCCGTGGGACCTGACTCCCTGTCCTCCATGAGGCTTTTCATAGACTTTCTCCCCAAATGTTCCCCCCGTCTTTCTGTGGCATACTCAGTTTTGAGGACCTCGTGTGCTTTCATGCGGTGAAGGCAAGAAAAAATAAGGCACAGCTGTGAAATTATCTAGTATTGACTTTTAAACGCTCTTTTGAAATTACTTGACTAGATTTCATGGTTGCAGTGTCCCTTTAGCCTGTCTGCTACCTGGTGTAGAATGAAGAGCAAGGGAGGAAGGGAGGGGTAGAAGCTGAATGCTGAAAAACGGCTACTGCATGTGCATGTGAAAAATGATGACTATGCAAATGACCTTTCCTTTAGGAAATTTTAAAATAATGAAATCACTTTAATATACTTTTAGCAGGTCATTCAATTAAAAGGGTTTTAAAATTAAGTTTCCGCTGCTGAACAAACAAAATTGCAATGAATCTGAATTAGCGATGTAAACGGTTTGTTTAGTGGGTAAATACTAGACCACTGTGTGGTTAGAGGCATGGAGAGGGAGTTTTACAGGGCAAAGTGTTCAAACCTGTCTGCCTTAAGGTGTGCTTTTAAATCTGTAGGGAGGCCCTGTTCTTGTTTTGCTATACTGGTGACTTTTAAACTTCGGTGTATATCTCCCTGGCTAAGCAGAAGCAAATTGATACCGAATTTAGAGGTAGCAGTGTTAGGCACAGTGCAACTTACAGTTGAATTCTCCTCTATTTTTCCCCATGAAAAGTCACACCTTAGTCGAGGGCTGGACACTGCCCCGAGGATGGGGAGCAATCCGGGATGCAGCAGGTTCCCCTCCGGAGTCCTGGGCAGAGATGGGGTCATAGGACGAGACCCACCGCCTTTGCGGGAGAGTTATTTCATTTCTCCTCGTTCCCTTTCACAGGGCTGGTTTTAAACTCTTCAGATACCTGAAGAATGTTGTTTTGCTTACTTTTGCCTGCGTTTTCTTTTTTATGCAATCTTCTGCAGGATTGCTGTTCTAGTCTTGCTTCATCCCATGCTTTTTCTTGTACTTTGGGTAAATTAGCATGTTCTGGCAGCAGTTTCCTCTCAACCTATATTTCACTGATAAATGCACATATAAGTTTCACAAACTGTGGAAGGTTTGTAAGGGAATCTGGGCACTGATCCTTACTTAGTTCCTGCTGAATCAAAAGGGATAGATTTACGTTAATTTGAAAAAGGGAAGAAACTTTAATTGAAGTTTTTTGCCATTTAATGGCTAGTTTGTTGTGTTGTTTGATGCAAAATATAGTTCCAAAATTAGTGTGAAATACTGGTTTTAAACTCACTTGTGAAAATCAAGAGTAAGCACATTTTAAAAATTGATTAGAGCTGCATGAAGCTGTTCCCTAGAGATTTGAACTCTGGTACATATGCCCTCCCAGCTATCTTAGTCACTGCTGTGTTGCCCATTTCATTTGCAGCTGGCTCACCTTGTTCGTTTGTGCTGACCTAGTTTATCTGACTACGTTTGATGGCCATGGCAGAGCAGGAGGGAGGAATTAAGAAAAAAAAAAAATTAAAAAAAACCCAAAACTTGCTGCTTCCAGTCCTGGCAGCTGTCTCTGTTGTTTCACATCTTTTAAGCATGAGAGTGCTTATACACCACACTCTGTTGCTGCATTATAATAAGCTTCAACAGGACGTCTCTCTTCAGGCCTGTTTTTGGAGACAGAGATGGGAGAATTTTAGCAATAACAGT
The DNA here is from genome assembly GCA_013398815.1 of Ibidorhyncha struthersii. Lineage (NCBI taxonomy): Eukaryota > Metazoa > Chordata > Aves > Charadriiformes > Charadriidae > Ibidorhyncha > Ibidorhyncha struthersii. The sequence goes on from VZSZ01010448.1 coordinate 40,650, forward strand.
GTATGTGGGAATGCATGTTCTTGGCAACATGTGTTTATACTTCAGCATGAGAGGAATTTGGTATTTTAATAAAAAAAATCCAAAAGACTGTTCTGCTCAAGGGAATAAAATATTTGTGAATTGAATGAATAACTGCAGCAAAACTTGCGTTTTCTTATTATTTTGATTTTCTTTTTTCACAGCAGAAATCGAACTATTCTGTTCCCATCCTTATTTACAAGTTTTGGATTTTTGTAATTTATTTTTTTTAATTGAGGTTGAATATATTTTAATTTTTGTCTGAGTTATTCTGAAATTTCTCTTCCCACATACCAATATTCTTTTGGTTTAGTGGCTAAACTGAGGTTTCCACTATTCACAAAACTTCCTATTTATGAATGCCTGACCTAGAAAATTCAATACTGCTCTCTGCTGTGTGGTGTGAGTTATAGGAAAAACATGCTAAGCTTAATGTATTGGTTAACATATTTTCAGTACCCAGCACAACATGATTCAAGCGCGCGTCTTCTGACCATAAAACACTTTCTCTGCTAAAGCAAATATATCTGGAGATTGTTCAGTCCCTTCATGCTTGTGGTTGTTGCTTTTTCTTTTTTGCTCAGGGTGTGGCTATTAAAAGAAAAAAGTTTGATAACTTAGCCAATGTTGCATAAGACAACTGTGGATTTTTTTATCCACAGTTTTTTGAATATGATTACATAGGAATCTAGAAAAGGGATTTTTTTTTCTTGCGTCCTTATGACCACTTCTTTTTTTTTGCACTTGGTGAGTAACAAAAATGACAAGAGAAAAATACAGAACAATTTCACACCTGAGATTGAAGGAGTTGATTACTGTCATTTTGATGATGTGCCTTTTATATGTCTGCAGTGGTTAAGAAAGACTTTATGGTTTGGAGCATGAGCNCATGTGTTGATGCTGTTGCTCGTAAAGCTCCCTCTCCTAATAGCAACATTTCTGTTCAGCAGCAGCATCCTGCACACAGCTGCAGCCTGGCTCAGGTGGAACGGAGGGGATCACGGCAACGCTACTGCAATAAATGTATCCCAGTGCTGGTAGGGACATCAGTCATGTCCAAGGTGCATCACCCCCTGGTTTTGGAAAATACGATGCATTTCACTCTCACATATTAAAAGACCAAATAGTTTGTGAAACTGAGATCAGAAAAGGTTTGCTATTTAAAAAAAAAAAAAAAGAAATCCTACTACACTTACAAAAATAAAGTACTAAGTTTTCACTTTCTTACTAACTCTTATGGCCATGGAATTACTTTCTTATTCAAAGCGGTCTTAGACATTGTAGAGGAACCCTCTCCTTTATGTGATGATATGATTGGGTTATTTTGAGTGTAAATCACAACTTTTGTGCATGCTTTCGCTTGATTTTTCTCGTCATTTTGCAAAGCAGCATGAGAACAGTTCAGTTTGCTTAGCAATCTCAATTGCCCATCCTAGTCAGGCAGGAATGCCTGAAAGTTGTGGTTTTATAATACAACTGCTCTGACTTGAAATAACAAGGAACATTCACATATCCTATCAACAGTGCATTTCCTACTCAATATTACACAAAGCAAAGTCAAATTTCCTGACATATCTATGGTAAGTTTTCTGCAAAATCTCAATTTTTTTCTTTTTTTTTTTTTTTCAGCATTACACATTTGGAATGACCTGAGTCTTCTCTTTAGTGGGTTGCTTTTGACTTTTGAAATCCAACATCATCTTAGCTGTGATACAAATTGCATGTAGTCTTATGAATGAACATAAACTCAAGATCATAAACCTCCTCGTCTGAGTCCTCATGGTGAGCAAGATTTATGTCTGTCTGGGGATGTGTACTTGTTTTTTTGGGGACTGGCTGGAAGCAAGTGTCAGCAATGTGCTTCCCTCAAAGTTGGTGGGAACTTTCACCCAAGGAGGGAAAAAAAACCACAAAAAAAACACAAACCAGCTGTATTCACATAAAACTTGTATCGGGAATTCACTCAGTTCTACACATAACAATGAGTCTAAAGGGTTTCCTCTTTGTAGCACTTTTATTAAGAACACATTTATGAATTAACACATGATTACAGATATGTCATGCTCTGTACAGTTAGAATTTTGAAATGCTGGGAGTAAAGCACTGACCGTTTGTTTTTTATTTGTAGCCTCTGAGACATCTCACCTTTTTGGGGGTAACTAGGAGACCAGTGTTCAAAGACAAAAGTGGCAGTAACCCAAACACAGTTATGCACTGTCTTATAAAAAAAAAAAAAAAGAAGAAAAAAAAGAAAAAAGTCTCAGTCATGAAATTGCAAAATCCCAAGAGGTTTGAGTCATTGCAGTTGATTAGATATCAGCTTGGTGAAAGCAGAGCTGAACTGATGGTGAGCACCTGTTAAATGCCCCACTCAAGGCACACTCAGAGCCCCGCGTGAAGGGGTGAGAGATTTGGCAGCTGGAAGGGAACAAAGGACTTGGCTTCCTTTATTTTAGCCTGCAAAATACACCAGCCATTTGGTCAGCAGGTGCCCACCCTGCGCTCTGGCTGCACCCTCAGCACTGGGAATTCGCATTCCCACCAACGCAGTGGGACGCGATGTGATGAGGGTACAAGCCCTGGCGAGAAAAGAAAGAAGAGATGTGAGGCTGTGTGAGAATTCAGGCAATATGACAACAAGGATAAAGAAGCAGGGCTGCATCAGAAGTGGTGGCAGAGCGAAACACAACAGTACCAGGCACACTGCAGGTGTTTTGCCCCCAAATCCACGCCGTCTCTCTGTGGAGGATGGTGGGCAGATGCACTGCAAAGTCCTGCTCTGGCTGTGTCAAGCCCTGTCTCAGAGCTTTGTTTTTCCTCCAACAAGTCAGAGCAATTCCTCTTCTTTAGAGCCACTTTGGAGCCTCCAACAATACAGTTTTACAGGTTGTAGACATTACAACCTCGTGGCCCCTTCTTCCATCACTTTTTGTCTCTTCCATAGAAATTATTTTCCACTGTTTGTCTTTTTCTGGGTTGTTCCACTTCACAAGGGGGTATCCCTTGCCCTTTCATAGCTGTAACTTTTCATCGTATGCTCCTTTGTCACAAATTAGCAGTGTCATTGTCATTTGGGAAACACCTGCCTGCTCCAGTGGTGTTTCCATCAGACCTTCTTCCTCCCTTGGCCACGGTTGCTAGCACATACAGGTGCTACGGCAAGTCACCCCTCTGCAGGTTATTCCTTATTATTGCAGTTGCTCTTGGATCTTGATCCTTCCCTATATATAAATATGTATCTGTAGGGTTGTATATATAAATAAGAAAGAATTGCAGGGGAGGAAAACACAGCCAGGAAAATAACTCACCTCTTGATGTAGTGGTCTCTCTTCCCATCCTACCACCCGTCTTTTCCTCCTTTCTAAAGGCAGAGACCTGCTGCCACCTCATATATCTCCCTGCAACTTTGTCCAAGTGAGTTTGTTGCCAGATTCCTCTCCGCCAAAGAAACCTCTTCTGGAAGTTGCTGAGCTGTGGTGGCCCCGGCAGCAGGATTTGATTGATAGATGGTTCGTTCCCCCACTGAGTTATTCAGCGATGCCTACGCGCTCGGTGGTGGTGATGCCCAGTTGATGTATGTGTGTCTCCCTGCATGAGGATCAAGACGTCAGCTTCTGAGATGAGATAATTTAGCTCCCTGCACCTGGTTTTAAGATAGTCTGAATGTTCAGCTGGGGACGTGGATGTAGCAGGCAGCCACCTCGCTCCTTGTTTTAGGTCCAGTCTTTGCAGCTTGAGCTCTGCTGCCATGGGGCTCTAGGTTGTTTTGTTAACAAAGAATGAAAAAAATACCAATACAGGTAAGAGGGAAATAAGGTGAGAAGTGCGGCTTTGGGGCATCTGTTACTACGTGTCAGTGCTAAGAGGAAAAAGTCTTCTGGAAACCTTGTGGTACAGCTGGAACATAAAACTGCATCGATTTCAGCAGTCAGCTTCTTGTGAGCGGTTTTGGGCTGTACTGTGCAGGGAAAGACTTCGATAAGACACTTTACGCGTAGACAACATGCTTTTTGGGACAAAGAGTGCCAGAGATGTAAGCAGGAATAACCTCTACCCACAGCCTGATTTTAAAAGCTATTACTACACAATGATGTGTGAATTAACTGTGAGAGCTGTGGGTGACAGAGTAGACCTATGTGGCCAGCTTTGGTGGCCCAAAGCAGAAGGCTTTTGCTGAACACCAAAATGTAGAATAATTGGCTGGCTCTGAAAAATTTTATATTTGTGGTTTATGTTTTTGTTTTGTTTTGTGTTTTTTTTTTTT
>VZSZ01010449.1:3428-45905 GCA_013398815.1 Ibidorhyncha struthersii
TCCCTTCCCTTCCCTCCCCTCTCTGATGTCCATGTTGAGGACTGCTAGCTTCTAGCAATATCTCAGCTATGGATTCCAGATGGAAAATGTACTCCAATTTTTCCTCCAGTATATAGAGGCTCTTAAAAAAGACTAGCTTTCAATGTAGGGCAGCCTAGTAAAATCTACTCTTGAAGAACCTTATGGCTGTTTCTTCAATGCCTAACTGTGAATGCCAATAGTTTATGATTATGTTTCACTGCTGCCAGAGGAAAAATGGAAACAGAATGGAGAGGGGGTGAAGAATACAATAAAAGCTCAGAAAAATATAAAGGGTATCAGTGTGGATACCACTGTCATTTGTTTCTGAAGGACATGGTAAATGCAGATAGGTTTGGACTCTTTCAAAGCACAAAAACATCTTTCTTTTGTAAAGATTTGTAAGTTCAAGCCATTTTTTTATCTGCCTCCAAAACACACCTCTTGAAACAATCCCTTTAAAGATCTCAACAATCGGCCTTTAAAGTGGATACAACATAGCTGCTTGAAAGACTGTTGGTGAAATATGTTACTATTCAAATTCATTTGTAAGTATATAGAAGAATTATAAACCATACCAAAAAAAAAACCCAAACACAAACAAAAGCCTAACCATATCTGTATGTAATTACAAAGGAGACTTGGTTCCAGAATATAGGCCTGAACTCAGTTGGAACATAAAGGATCTGAAGCATACATCAAAACATGGATCATGATCTGGCAGAACTCAAAGAATCAAAGTTGCATAAGACAAACAGAGTTTTGAATTTAATTCCAAATGAAAGAGTCCGGAATGTCTGCATATTGTTTTCCATTAAATAAAAAGAGTAGCACATTTTTCAGAGTAATCAAATTCTCTGTTTCTTCCAGGAAATTGTTAACTACTGTATGTGAACACACACACACTCATAGGCAAACTGTTAAGCAAATGGGCATCCAAACTCCCACACTTACTGATTTGCAGACAGTCATTCCCACACTCTTAAATCACCACCTCACTTTAAGCAGGGGCTCACAACTTTTGTAAATAGTCCCTTCTTCAGCAAAGAGACTGCATCATTTGTATGGGCATACTCCCTACATACATGTATATCTTAACTAAATTTATAGCAATCTAACTTCTCTTTCTATAACTTGACTGGTGCAAACGGTGTAATACACATTAAAAACATACAATCAACCATTGTGAGAAGAAAAATTTGTAATGATAACACACAATGCAGACTCATAAATTAACCCTGTGAATCAATTCAGTGTCAGTAATACCCCCCTATCCAATTTTTATGTCAACACTTTAACACGTTTGAATTATTAATTTTATTGGAACCAGGTGAAAAAATAATTCATATTTACAGGTGAAATGATCATTATTTTTTGGTTCTGAAAAAAATTGCTAAATATGTGAAAATTTAGCAATAGAGCAGGTGGGTACATTTCTCTCTATTTGTCCCAGAAAATTAATACCAGGAGAGACCTTTAGTTGTGGAAGACTTTTAAACTACAGAATTATTTTAAGACAGCAATAGAAATAAACATTAGATTATAGTGGGTGGTCTGTCATATTGAATTTCAAGCTGAAATAAACTCATAGAAGATTTAAAAGCTCTTTTCCTTGAAGCAATGGATGAAGAATGCCACCCTGCGCCCAAGTCTTCCTGAACGCTTGGAGGAAATCAAACAGAAGGACAAGCTTCTTATTTACCATCTTTCCTGAATCCCCAGCACGCACACCCACAAAGATGCAGTTTGCACTACAGTGTGCCTACTGTAATATCCAAACTCCTTCTGTTTTGTTTTCCTGTATAACCTGTTTAATAAAAAGAGGTGTTAGTCACCCAATTGATAAAGGTAGTTTTTAGTCCCATTGCATTCATATTGTAAATTGCATATAAACCATATTCCATATAAACTATATTGCATATAAACACACATATAAACTCTATAAACCATTCCCTTGGTACCCAATGTAGCATTTTAAATTTTATTTCAATGATGTGGAGTGGCTAAGATTTCACTTCAGAGTTCAGCTTCCTTCTTTCCACACAGATGTTACATGAAGTCCATATGTAATGCTGGCTGAACTATCAATAAAATGGTGTAACGCGTTGGTGCTACCAACAATGCATGCTTCTCTAAACATTTATATCTTAGCAATTATCAACATCTACAACATGCTTTACAAAGCTGCAAAAAAAAAAAAAATAATCATAATTAATAAATTATATAGTTTCAAATGAAGTAACAATACTACAGATAGCCTGGAAAACACAGCACCAAGGTCACAATGCTGGTATGAAAGGTTACATACCATTATTATGTAGGCATTGGTGCTACTTCTCTCCCAGTGCAGTCTGTAAGTTTCCCAGTCTTCCTTACCTTCTCTGTACATGTAATCGTAGATGCCTTCACAATAGTAGTTGGCCTGTTACCCAGGCCTCCCTGAGGAGATTCATAAGCAATGTCCATGCCAGGAGTTTCCATCCAACAGGGAACCAAAAAATAAAAAATATCATAAAACCTAGCTTACAACATCTTTTTTTCAAGGGTGTTCCAAAAAGTAAACTATGGAGTTAAGGCAATTAATGTGACACCTAAATTTTGAGTCTTTCTGAAACAAACCATCAGACAATTACAGCAAATTTAGAAAGCACAGCTGCCCTCAGTAAAGAAATTCACAAGAAACAGCAGATCACAGAGGATTCCATTCAGTGCAGATATCACAGAAAATGAACTGAATTGCTAGATGAATTATTGAGAAAAAGAATAAGTTTGAACAGGTTACCTTACTGTGCTGTGTTCTTCTCTTGCATTTCTTTTTTGTTTTTTTTTTTGTTTGTTTGTTTGTTTGTTTTTTAACAAGAACTGAGGCTTAGCTATGGGTCACCTTGGATGGTTACCAAGAAGATATATCTCATCTCTAAAAAACACATAATTCTCTAACCTGTCAGTGCCAAGGCAATTGACAGCACTGTTTCATCTGTTAGAGAAACAATAGGAGTCCCTATACAAAAAATAATAATAAAACAGATAACAAATCAGTGTTTGATCCCCGAAATACCAACAAGATCTAGAGAGGCAATGGATATAAAAAGTTCTATCCCTTTCTTCAACAACTGCAGTATCATTTCCATTATTTCTCCAGGCTCCCATTCTGAATTCAAAGCAATTTATCTGAAGTTCAGACACTGTCAGTGTGATTTAGTTTCAGTTTTATGGCAACTGCAGGTCTCTAATAAGTATGCTCCTTTCATTGATTTTGTTCCCCTTCAGCTGCTGCTGTAAGTGTAATTGAAATTTTTGTTTTTTTCCTGACCTAACTTTTATTTTTTACTGATGGAAGAGCAATCAAAATAGTGTCCTGCGAGTTTTATATACCTTATTAATCAGAAATATAGTTTCTCCTAGAAATGGACTTCCATAATATCCATTATGACATTCATATTAAAAGATCATCCAATTTTGCATATACAATTATACATATTTTCGGCATGTCATGAGTAAGTAACTTAACAAACATACAGAATCTTTTTTTTATTTATGCACACTTAATTGGATGTTACCGTCTACTTATTTAATCTGTCACTGTTAATTTAACTAATAATTTCACAAGTATCTCAAACTGGTATTTTAGCAGTATAACACTGTTTTCTGCCATCTTTCTATATAGGCTGGTTGATGTACAGGTGTGTTTATGCTTTGTACATCAATGTACAAGACAGCACATGGTATAAGACCCATACCTGCTTTCCCAGCTATAGATGATAAGGGAATGAAATATCTTCCCGAAAGAGAAGTTAAATGTGAGAAGTGAATTACACATTTAGTTCTGAAAGTGGTCAGGCCACTCTTCTTTCCAGAGAAGCTGATCATAGGCCAGTTCCTGGGAAAGGTTTTGTGCTCAACACTGGCAAGCCTCTCAGGGTGCTTGGTAACACACATGATCTAACGGGACATCACTGTCACAGGGAGGGGTGTTGGCTGGGGTGGAAGGGTGATCTTGCATTGAGCTAGAACTGTTCCTATGAACAAGTTGAAAAACTAGACTCAAATATATCTCAAATGCAAATTAAATGGAAATCCAGTGCACAAAGCAGAGTCACTGGTTGAGATGTTAGTAGTGGCAGCCTTTGTGGCTTCATTAAGGATGCAGCTACAGATTTTGTGCATGTGATGCTCCAATACAAGATGTGTGTAATGAAAGAAATAGGAGTCTGAAATAGTAAAGTTATCTTGCGCTTATATGCAGGCAGTCTTCAGTTACACAGCAATCATAACACTGATTAATTAAAATAAATATGAAGGCTGCACAATGAAGAAACCTATAGTCAGAATAATGAAACAGTAAAGAAATTCAAAGTATTTCTTTTCCCTGCCTGGCTCATCTCTGTCCCATGTTATCCTCTTCATCCTGAGTTGAACGTGGCTGAGCTAGCACAAAATGTAGCCAAGGCTCCACACAACATTGTGGGCTGCAGTCTGCACTCAGGTTCATTGCAAGTATCCAACCAGACTCTCAAAGGATCAATTAATAAAGCAACAGAGAGAAGTAAGCTTTGTCTATGCCAACTTTCTGCAATCATTGTGGATTTTGATGTATCTAACATTTTTATTGTCCTTCCAGGGAGAAACCATTTTCTTTATGGTTAATTGCACCTGAGAAGCTCAGCAAGGGAAACTTTATGTGGGTCTGAGTGCCAAGTATAAATAAAAGGTGCTCTCAGCCACAAATCAAGGTTTCACAGAGAATGCTCCAGAGCACAAGCAGCGGTGGTGTTGATGACTTTTTTTAATCCATTTTAGCATTTGAGTAGGCATTCAGATCCCTTTGACAAAAAGGTCCAACATGCAGAGGATTCTTGGCAAGTCCCTTGCATTATCATCTCCACATGATTATGTGGACCTGTGCTGCTGGCAGACATGAACTTGGGACAGACAAAGAGGAGCCTGGGCTCCTTGGTATTAGACTGTTGGTGAGGTGACCAAAGGAAGCACCCCTGGTCGCTAGCATGGGGCAGCAGGGGGAATGCATTCCCTTTAGCACAGAGGAGCAGAGTCATGCTGCGAGACTTTGAGTAGTCCCATCTACACTACTCAAAAACTGACTAAGCCCCAGTATTGTGCTGTAACACTGTATTGCGTTCTCTATGCTGCTATCTATTATGCACATTGGGCACTGTTATTACACAACACAATTACTCAAGTAAGTAACTCAGTATAATAGTGTGATAAATGGAGAGGCATGGTAGTACAGCTCTGTGAAATACAGAGAAACAAAAATTACTCCTACCAAAATCTTAGAAAAGCTCTGAGCAACCTCTGCAAAATGATAAAATATAGTGTTCTAATACTCATACATTGCTACTGTTTCTAAATTAGCAGTGGGTTTGAGGGTTTGGGTTTTTTTCCATCAATAGAGGCTTAATATATTGATTTCAGTCTGGCCCACTTTGGGTGCTGCAGTTAATTAGAGACCTCACGGTGTGAGGACGTAACTCTGGTGCTTCAGTCTCTGCTTCCCAGGGAGAGGCAGTTATCCTTGACACAGGGCAGCTGACAATCCTGTCTGTTATTAGCCAAGCCCCAGACATCTGTGGTTTCAAAATCATAATCCTTGGATGCATGTAATCAAAGTGATAGCACACGGAGTTGCAGTGCCAGCTACATTTCATTTTCTCAATAGCTGTCAAGCCCCCTGCAAAAACGAAAGTATTACGAACAAGTAAATAATCACCTCAAAATGTGTTTGGGAAACAAAATTTATCCAGCAAATATTTTAACACAGATTAGCTAATGGTCCCTTTGGTGTGGATCTTTCCTATAACGGATATTAATTCTTTTTGATGTCTCCTTTCCAACCCTGATGAGAAAAAGCCAGTGAATCAGCGGATTAGACTCTGAGAGAACCAGTGACTGGAGATAATCACTTTCAGAGCACACACAATAGGGGCTGTGGTTTCCTCCAGCAGTGGAAAGCGAGTGTGATACTCTTCCTCTTCGGTCTGCCTTTTGTTCGCATCCCTCTTTTTCATTTTCCTTCCTTAATCTCAGAATAATATCCTGTCTTGTCTGCTGCCCTGAAGGTTTGCTTAATATAGTCATAAAAAGCTGCCAATGTATTTTAAAAAGTCAGAATAATAAATGTTTAAAGCCATGCTGGGGAGAAAACTGTAAACGGTCAGCACTGATATTTATTTAAACCTGTGCATTTAGTTTAAAGGTGAAATGAAATAAGATTCTAAAAATACCCTTTAACCAAGTACACATATGCAGGTCCCGATCCTGCATGGTGACCAGCGCTGTCTGACAGCAGCCCTGTTTCCTAGGCATTGAAATACAGCTTGTTTAACATTTTGTACAACTGGGCTCTTTGATACCAACCCGCTAAGGGGTAAACTTGTCTAAGGAGTAAATCTGGTGGAGGATGGTTCACTGCAGTAACACACAACAGTAATTCAGCCTCCCAGACTGCAGGAAGGATGCATGGAAAGCAGAGAGTATCATCTGCAGAGCTCACATATCCAGTGCAGAGGGTCAAAGGAATGCAGATAAAGCTAGATAATTTGAATCTGCTGGCCCTCAGCAAAAGAAAGGATATTTCTTCTGTTGGAAAGGAAAATCTGCAGAGAAAAAAAAACATCATCACTTACAGTGAATTTCTACCTCACAAGAAGCCCCTGCCCTGACATCTTTTTTCTCAAAGTAGCAGACCCTGCAAACCTGCAAACATCTCGTTTACGTGCATCACTAGCACAGTACCAGCCTCGAGCAGAGATAGCAAGGCAAAAGCACAGGCAAACTCAGACTGCTGTGAAAACAGAAATGGAGGCAAAATGAGATGCATTTTTCACATGTTTTTGGGTTTGCCCCCCTTTTTTTTTTTATTAGCTGTCCAGCTCAGCTAACATACAATACAAACTACTCATTACAAATGAAAGAAAACATAAAACACAGAAAGAAAGGAGTACCTCCTTCCTGGGATGCTCTGAAAACCACCTGATCCATAAGGACAAAGGAGGAGAGGGCTTTAAAAATCAGCACTACCTATGCCTGCTGAAAAAGTACCCGCAGCACTCAGGTCAATACAACAACAAGTAGACATATTGCCTGGCAGATCCTTCCACAATGCTCTATGTAATGAAATTATATCTTTCAGTATTTCTTAGAAGTTTGGAGGCCACCAGAAGCAAAAGTTTCTTTATCAAAATCAAAACAAGGTGTGAAACATATCTTGCCTCACCGTTCAATACGAAAACAATGAACAAATTGCACTGCCTTCATTTTAGGTTTCATTCTATTAAGTTTGTATTGCACCAATATATCTTCATAATCTTAGTGTGATGCTAGCTGTTAGGGTATCTGTAATACTAATTAAATGCCACTGGGTTCAGTATACCACAAAATGCTGCACTTTCATATCAAATTAGTGTCTTAATATCTGGTTCCCACTGTACTTAATGTATATGCTTAGCAGTTCCTTGCTGGAAACAAATTGGTTCATCAATTAATTATCCTCACTAATTCAGTGAAAAGTTTAAGTAGAAATCTCATTTACTGAACAGTAATAACTTCAAAGGTATAGATCCAGTTAGTCTTCTAACTCATCTGAGGTATATTTAGGTAAAGATAAAAACAGCAAAGATCTCATAAAGCAACTTCTTTACACAAATAAAAAAGACACAAGCACCCCTCGTTTTTCTGGAAATACTTCCTAAAATATGCCCTAATTATACTCAGCTGTAACTAATGGTAAGTTTATGGACATAAATGAAAGAGCAACAGAATTGCAAAATTTGTAAAAATATTTTTTAATATAAAACCATCTACCCTGCTCTAGTGAGACCCCACCTGGACTACTGTGTCCAGCTCTGGGGCCTCAACATAAGGAGGACATGGACCTGTTGGACCAAGTCCAGAGGAGGGTCAGGAAAATGATCAGAGGGCTGAAACATCTCTCCTATGAAGACAAGCTGAGAGAGTCGGGGTTGTTCAGCCTGGAGAAGAGAGGGCTCTGGGAAGACCTTATAGCAGCCTTCCAGTACCTAAAGGGGCTACAGGAAAGCTGGAGAGGGACTTTTTACAAGGGCATGTAGTGATAGGATGAGGGGGAATGGTTTTAAACTGGAACAGGGTAGATTTAGGTTAGATATTAACAAGAAATGCTTTACTGTGAGGATGGCGAGACACTGGAACAGGTTGCCCAGAGAAACTGTGGATTCCGTCGCTGGAAGGCTGGATGGGGTTTTGAGCAACCTGATCTAGTGGAAGGTGTCTCTGCCCATGTCAGGGGGGTTGGAACTACGTGATCTTTAAGGTTCCTTCCAACCTAAACCATTCTATGATTCTATAGCAACAGAAAACACTGCATAGCCAAAGCTCAATAAAAAGCAAGCTGATGCCGTTTTCCAAGCCCAGTCCAATTTATTGCACTAAGTTCAACAGTATTAGCACTGCAGAGTCAACTCTTAATCAAAACATGAACCAAGCATGCACAGTGCAATTATCTAAGTGGTGTGCTAGGCTACAGTACAACTACTTAAAAACCATGATCATCATTCTTCATTTTTTATTAAAAGTTATTGAGAACGATACTCCTTTATTTGTGGTTTTCAACAAATAGACAGTAACAGATAATTTAATAGATCGTTTAAAAAAAATTACTGTAACAGAAACTGCCCTAAATGGGTAATGCTTTGACAGCTTTACCTATTAGTATGAATCTAAGTTTGCATGTATCTGACAGCACCTCCTGTTTGATGGGCGAGCGCCTAGGATCTAGAGAAAAAAAAACAAAAACCTATGTAAAATAATTACAAGGAGGCAACAGTGGTCGAAATAATGAAAGAAAGCACCAGTTGTGAAAATCCATTTTAAGACAGTTATCATGAAAGTGCAGAACAACCGCCATTGTCTTTTAAAAACTTGAAAGAAAAATAGGAAATTTACTCATCAGCTTGAAGTAGCTACCAGATGCTATCCAGTAGCTCCCTACCCAAGAGTTAATCAAAGCCTCACTTCAGTACCGGGCGCCATGCAAATGAACAACCGTACTCTCACAGCCCTGCTGGCTTCTCTGTGGATGCATGGAGTTGCAAGTACCCACCTGTGTAGACACAACTGCAAGATTAGGGTTTAGCTGCAACACTGTGGTGAGAGAACAGTGTGTGCTACATTGAGAGTGACTAATGAGGAAGGCAAAGCCAATCAACATCACCAAATGGATCTTAGTTTGTTCCATGACACATCATGGTATTAAGAGCCCATTCGAACTGAGTATTTATACTTTATTTTCTTACTTTGGAGACTCCTCTCCATACATAACAGGACATCTGTCAGAAGAGTAATTAAGTGTTGTTGGCTTAGAAAAGCAAAAAGTGTTATTTTACAGAGATAAACACTTGCTAACACAGTTCAAAGTGCATTTGTTTGTTTCTAAATCACAGAAAAAATGCATTGTTTTTCTTCACAATCACAGTTCATTAAACATAATTACCCAAAAAGTAAATCACACAATAAATGTTTTCCTTGAAATTATTTAATACTATCTTTACAGTCAGGTGTGATGATCTAACTACTGAGATGATAATATTCTGTGTAAACAGCAATGGCAAATGTGTGTGTCTATATCTTTTTTTTTCTTTCAGTTGTATTGAGCTTTCAGAACAATGAGTGAATACTAGGTAAGTTGCAAGTCAAATTTGTTATAATTAGTTTTGGCACCAAAAATCTTCAGATTTATTTTAAGGAAAAGATATCCTTAATAAAAGGTTAAAATGTGCACATAATTTTATTACTATATTAGTATGTATAATATACATAGTCAGCTAAAAAACAGTAGATGCTTTCCCCGACCTAGTAAGAGATTTCACCTGAAATATGGTGCAGCAAAAATGAACTTGTAGAGTATTGACTTTTGGGGGTCAGTTGGTCAAAATTTCTTCTGAAAAGCAATTCAACTCTATTAATCATAAAATATTTCTTAGGCAGAAAGCACTAGTTTTTAATAGGTGGTTATATCACTTTCTGAGATGTGGAAAGGCCAGGTAAAACTCTTTGCTATGTCTAATTGGAGGAGGGATTCAGCATGTTTTGTCCATCTTTCATAAGTGCTCTAATGGATTAATCTCAATGAAAAACTTGAATTTCATTTTCTTTAAATATAAAAAGTAGTTTCTTTGAGGTATATGTCCTCCTAGATCTTATGAAATTTTGCCCAGAACTGATCAGCCAGAAATATTTTTCCCTGCATTTTCATGTTCTTATGAAGAATTTGACTTTTAAGTTGGTGTCTTCCAACAAAAGAAATAAAATAACAAATTCTGCTAGAACTGAACCACTAAAATTGCCTTTTGCCATAAAATTGCACATTCTGGATAAGGCTCAGTCTTCTGCTGCAGACCCATATGAAACATATAATGCATTAAATTCACATTTTAATCGTATAGAGAAAAGAGGTTGATTCACGGACTTTCTGCGTGGAATGGCAAAGTTTAAGAGATGTTAATACATAATAGCCATTTCATATTTTTCTGGCAATGTACTTCAATACTAATCTCAGCATGATAGTTCTTGTTCCTCTTTTAAGTAAAAAATATAGACTCTCGGTTATACAAACCTAATGAATTCTAATACTGAGATCATGACAGATGTTTTTTCATGTGGATTTTTTGACCCTAAGTCTTAAAATATTCAGTGTACATTTAAGATCTCCATTCTGTAACAAATTGAATCATCTTTCCTTGTCCATTTGTCCGCACTCAATATGCATTTTTTGGTAGTTTTGGGCTTTGAGGCAGGAATGTGGGACTGGTTTTGCTGGGAAGCTGAACACATATTTCAGAGACATTTGGCATGCCACACGTTAATACCCACCTCGCTATTAACCAGTAGTAGTGCTGGAGGACCTTGTGGCTAAGGGCTGTGTTAAATTAAGTCAGGAATGTAAGCCTTCTCCTCAGGCTGTATATTTCTTACTCCACCTGTAAAACAAACAAATCATTTCTGCAAAGCATTTATTTTCCAAGTTAAATAAGTTGTCCAGTTATATCAAATTCATAAAATCATCCCAACACCCAAAAGAGTTGTAAACTGCAGAGCCATAAAACCTTACCGAAAATGTTTTTATCTTGGTTTGGGGCTCAGTGAACAAAAACCTGTCCCAGAAGTTTCATGCCTAAGAATTTGCAATTACAGTGTGGAAGGGGGGTGTGTTGTGTGAATTTTCTAACCATTCTGCTAAGTTGCAACCCACTCTTCCTACATTCTTCAACATGTGCTGGGGGTTTCTCCCCCATCTACCTACTGGCCAGAGCAACATAGACAGAGGTAATAACTAGTTTTCTCATATTTTCAGGTTTGCTAGCAGCGTATCGGCCAGAATTTATTTCTGAATTTGGCTGTATATCCTACTTCATATCTAATCCATTATGACAGTTCTAGAGGTGAAATAACTCGTACGAACTTTTTTAAAAATAGATTTCTCTGTACTTTGGGGTTTTTTTTTGGTAACACCTCTCTTTTATATATATATATATATTGAGGATATTTGAAGTTCGTCTCAGTGGATAGGTTGATCCTGCAATTTATTGCAATAACTGGATTTCCTCTGGTCATTGTCCTGTGGAATACAATTAAAGCAGACTATCTTGCAAAAGCAAAGGCAGATACTTTCAAGTTCAGGCCATCAGCAAAATCTGGTCATTCTTTGGAGCTGATCAAGAAAGTTACAGCTGTTAAAACCAGAATTTTCTGTAATGGTTTCAGCTATTTTCATCTTCTCAAGAGTCTTTTTTGTTCCACAAGTCTTTTTAAGAGGGCTGAATTTTAAAAATAAATAGATACCCACTCTTCTGTCAGATCTCTGAAAGGTAAAGGGACACTAGTATATAGCATTAATTTAGCAAATGTATTTACTTTTGAAAAAAAAAAACAAACCCGAATGTCTACTGACAGAGCTCATTAAAAATTATGAGGGTTTTTTTTTCTGAAAGACAAAGATTTCAGTAAAATACACCTGCTTCTTTGAATATTTCAACAGGAAGGTTTCAGAAAGAAACCCTTAAATAGTAATTAGGGCTTTCAAATTTAGCAGAGGAGAGACTTGAAAATGCAGATTCATAGCTTTTGTATAACCCTTGATATTTTGAACTAAAGCTCTCTGAAATAATCTCCTCTTTAAAGTAAAAGGTGGAAAATTTCATTTAAGGAGGAACACAGGTCTTAAAAAGTAATT
This sequence comes from Ibidorhyncha struthersii, assembly GCA_013398815.1. Lineage (NCBI taxonomy): Eukaryota > Metazoa > Chordata > Aves > Charadriiformes > Charadriidae > Ibidorhyncha > Ibidorhyncha struthersii. The sequence goes on from VZSZ01010449.1 coordinate 15,676, forward strand.
TTTCACAAAATCAACCTTTTTTTTTCATCCTACATGTTCTGCATATAAGTTGCACACGAACAGACACTGGAGATTAAATTTCCCTGTTGTGGGGTCAGATCCAGTCTAAAATTATCAAAATTAGCTACATTTGTTAAACTCCAGGTCTTAAATTAAGACATTTCTGTTTCAACCAGGATGACCTAAATACCTTAAGACAGTCCAAAGTCATCAACACCATAATGGCATACAAGTTACTATAATTAGAAAACAACAGTTGTGGGGTTTTTATCCACCAAAAAAAACTTTATTTGTTTTCATCATTCCTGACTACAATGGAAGAAAGTAAACATGGGAGAGGCCTGGAATCAAACCGCTCTCCATCAGCTCCCACACCAATTTGTACGAGGCTGGTCCTAAAATATATCATTTATGGTTTTGATCGGTGTGCTTTCAGATAAGAAGAGAACTCTCAAGTCACAACATCAACATAGTCTGGTTTTTTGGAAACCAAATTACAAAACAAATGGAACACGGATTTTTTTTCTGGTCATCCATTGCTGCTAGATAGAAGAAATATGAAATAAAATATGTGAGTGAGCCAAGACATCATGTTATCTGCTTACATTGTGATTTTTTTTATCCTATCAGAAAAGACTAAAATAGCTTTGTAATGAAAATATCCTCATAGAAGTTTCAGAAAAAAAACTAAAACCACTGTTCATGAATAATTCAAATTTTATTCGCATTATTTGTATTACGGTGTAAGACAGAGCACTGGGAAACATATTCTTATGTTTAAGTAATGTTTTCATTTTTCCTGATGGAAAATAGCTGGTAATTCCAGGAAACATTATGCCTCTAAGACAGATGTTATTGCTGGATTGCATCTTACAGATTAGTTGGATCACTAAGGTCAGAGAATAGAACTGGAGGAGAGTAACAGGGCATATCCAGGAGCCAAAAGTGCAGCTAGAAGTCTGTTGAATAGGCCAGAAAAAGGGAGCCCAGGAAACATAGCACGGTAATCCCATATAAAATAAGCCTGTCAAGAGCCAGTGCCAGCAATGACAAGAATTCATTAAATTATATTCTACCAAGAGATGCTCACAAAGAAGTACTGCAGGGTGAAGCAGGACAAGCAAAGATCAGACAGATAGGGTGGCCAATAGGTTGTGTATACCCTTGAGTGAAATATGGCAGTGAATCTATTTAATGGCATATGAAATAGCCATATATAATAACTCGTTTTTAGTTAATGAACAGCTGAAGATCAGAATTATCCTTTAAGTTCAGATGGACACAATAATAATTTATAAAACTGACCTGAAACCCAGCTGAACTTTATGTGTGTATCTGTCAGAGGACTTCAGAAATATCACTGCTTAGTAATATCACAGGAAAAAAAAACTACTCTCAAGAATACCATTCAAAAAATCTGGCTGAATGCTGGGAAAATTAGCAGAAGAAAGGAAGACCTGATTCTTCATCCATCTCCAAGTTCTCTCATGCAGTAGGACTCTCCTTTTTTAAACCTGTCTCCAAAATCTTGGTCCAAAACTTCTTCATTTGTTTCATGTATCAACATAGGATTCTCCACCCCACAGACTGAAAGCCAAGACTTGCCTAACTGAGAATATCCAAACTGTTGTAAATATATTGACAGAGCTGCAACAGCACCTTTCAAATCATCTTCCAAAGTGAACTATCTCTGGCAAGGTAAATTAATGCTTACCTGCCTCCCTAGGATGTTGTGAGACTTAAATGATTAAATATTGGTAATGTACTTTGAGATCCTCAGATAAACTATGCTGTCTGAGTACCAGGTATTACACATTGTTATGATTCATCACATTTCTTTGCTACAGCATGCGACAGACTTTCTAAAATTAGCATCTGAATCTTTAGGAGTTTTCAGAGCTTGTACCCAGTGACTCAGACGTTCCACCCTTGTGTCTTGCAAGGTGTCTTTGCTTTTATGTCAACTAAACAGCAAATAAAAATGCAATCCTTTAGTAAATGGTCTTCTCTCATCTTATTTTTAATACTTTGAAATCAAATATTCCTTCACACAGAAGCACTAAAATCTTTAAATCCTTGGACGTAAACAACAGTACACGACATTTTTATGAGTGCACAAGGATGTGAGGGTTCATAAGCCCATGTACAAAACTATCTTTTTGAAAGTCACCTGAAAAAGTGCCAGAAAATTTTTAAAAGCACAATGTCACAAGTGGTTCAGCTGGAAAACAATAAACATCAGACAGTCATGTTCAGTCTATGTGTTCTTCATTATGCTTACATCTACAAGGATGTATGTATATCTTTGCTGCAATTATCTGACATGAGAGTTGCCTAGAACTGCACCACCACCAAAGGCATAAGGTGTGCTTGAAAGGGACTTTCAGTTGTACGAATTATACTTACTGTTCAAAGTTCAGCCATTTTACTGTTTTCATCCCAGAAATCTACTGGGTATTGTTTTTTTAGCAGATTTAAGGTAAAACAGTTGTTTCAGTTCTGAAGATGAGGAAGGACTTACTGTCATTTCTTCTTGATTCATTCCTTGTTAGACGGGAGAGAAAAAAAAACAAAAACAACTAAATAACAAACAAACTGAAGAACCCCAACAAGTTCCCCACTGTAGGAGAATATCTTAAAGCTATTGCAATTCAGGACATTATCCAGTTTTCATAAGAATCATCACAGACGGTTTTGGATTATATTTCTTGTCTGGTATTTATGGGTCTCAGTCATGGCAAGGTTGGAGTTTTTTGTGACATGTTTTATTTCAGCAAGTCATTGCTTTAATTAGATATATCCAATTAAAACTCATTTTACAGTGTAAATACATCATCATTTATGAGCTTGATGGTGAAAATATTACAAAACCCAGTATGTTTTGTTTTAAATACTCATGGAGCAGATAGACTCCTGCTGAAAGTTGATAGGTAGTAAAAGTGCCTGTAAAGCAATAGGAAAGAGTCTTGTACCTTTATGACAGTATTGTAAAATCCCTGAAATAGTAAAACATAAGCATCATCAGAATTTGACATACATTGCAGTACATTTACAGAGTCATTTTATCAGGAAAATGAAAAGGGAAGTAGAAAAGTAATTGAATATGTCTCCAACTTCCCTTCAGCTGTGAAACAGCATCCTTTAATACCATGCATATGTAGATTTCCAGACCTTGCAAGAAACAGAAAACGAACAATTTATTCACAGCAGGTCTGTTTTGCCTTTTACTAGGCATAGAAGCAGAAACTCTACAGTGAGCAATCAACCTCTTACCAATAGTTCTGCCAGGGGTCATTGACAAGAATTGCTGCAAAAACCATTTAATGTGCACAAAAGTCATAAAACTCCCATCATGCTTGATGCTGACTGTGTTTTATTTGAATAACCTTAGATGACATATTGAATTCTAGAGCCTGTAGATTTGATTGGAAATAATGAGTCCAGCAGTTCCTGAATTAGGAAAAAACAGGCAGTTTACTAGATATTTGATTTTCTTATTATTGCTTGCAGCAGTAATCATATGAAGGACAAGAAATGCAGAAGAAAGCCTCAGGTCTGAATAAAAGTAGGAACTTGCACATAATACCACTATTCTTGAAATAATCACATGTCCAGATTGAGTTATTTCCTATGCTAATGACTATTCAGATATTTAAGCAGCCATTTCTATGTACACCAATAAGATTTGCAATAGCCATAGAAAATGCACAGTTTTGCAACTATGAATAGATATTTAGCTCTGCACTGGTGGGTACTTTCCCCTCCATAAATCTCAATTCTGCATTTTAAAAAGCTGTGATTCAAAGTGTTCACTTAAAAATATGAACTATCCCTACTTAATATTTAGAAAATGCTTGTGCTTTGTGTCGTTCTCAATAGAAATATTGTGGTTTCAATAATCTTGGACTCTAACATTTTTAATTCTTTTAAAGGGACTTTTTTAAAGCTACTACAAGTGATACAGTGTCTCTTCTACCATTTTTATTGAATCTTTCTTGAATGTCTGCATATTTGTAACAATACTTAGGCAATCTGATCTATGGTTTTGGAAGATAATTTGAAATTCGTTTTGGAATATATTTTTACACATTTCACTTTACTGATTTATATTTACACTAAAGTGCTTTCTGTTCCACAAAGGCATATGGTGTGCCATGAAGGATTGTTGACATTGGAGGACACTACCTGAAAAATGTAAGACAGATACATTGGTATTTCTTCAACTAGCCAGAGTGCACCTGCAAATAAAATGCATGAGTATGTGTATGTATTAAAAGTCCAAGACTCCATCAGTTCATTGTTTCCATACCTAAATACATAATTTCTTGCCAAACCTAAGCATTTGTACTTTTTTGCGTAAACCTGAGGCCTCTGTGTTTTTAATAAACCTATCCTTTTTAGAATAGTAAACAAGGACAAAGAGACCTATAGTAATATATATTTAAGGAGAAGTCAAAAGCAGGATAGAAATTTAATAAAAACAAATAGCATTCTATAAATCTAATATGAATCTATAATAAAATCAAGAACTTCACAGTAATTGCCAACGGGCCTAACAGTTAATAGGACAGTGCTAAGAAATTAGGCCAGACTTCTGTAAAATTGTCTAGTTTGTCCATTATTATGAATGACAAACCTCCCAACTCTGCCACTTCAAGGATTTCAGTATTCCATTACACAATGCACAGAATAGAGATGGGTTTCCACTTTTCTATGGGAAAAGGATGCAAAATTCATCTCTTTAATGGTTTAAAGTCCTTGGAAAAATAATTAGAGTTTCAGAAGTAAATAAACAACATCATGAAAGCAGAAGTTCTGAATCATATTTTTCCCAGAATTCATACCATCTCAATGAGTTTTAATTTCATACTGTTTACAGATTGTGTAGACCAAAACCATGGAAAACAGTTGCAAAGCATAGATATTATATTGAACCACATATACTCTCTTTGACAGCCAATGAATTTGGCACTTGAGAGGTTATCTGCATAACATGATGCATGGCCAGTAGCAGCACTATTCACATTAGAAACCTTTCCATGTTCCTCACCCTAAAAAGCCTGAAAAACTGTTTACCAGAAGTTACACTTGATGAAAAGATATTTCAGTGCCCCAGATTACCCAACCTCTAACCTTTGTTATAAAAGAACTAATAAAGAGCACAAACTACCCTACTTGAATAGATGGTTTGGGGTTTTGTGTCCAATAGGAACTATACTTCATGTCATATAAACTTTGGGAAGAATAGCTGAAGCCATGAAGTTCAAACTTGCTCTTACCTCTCAAGAAAGTGTTCTCTGACTCATTGTGGGGAATATTCTGAAAATGTCATCTCATTGGTCAAGACATAGATGGAATATTAGGAATTATTTAAAAAGGAAGAGAAAGCAATAAAAAAAATAAAATTATGTGCCTACATCTTGAATTCTGTGAACAATGCCAGTCGCTCCTACTCAGAAAAAAATTAATAGAAATATAAAAGCTACGTATAAGGTGACAAAGATGATTAACAATATGGAAGACCTTACAGCAAAGGAAATACTAAGTAAACAAGGACTTTTTAGTTCAGAAAACAGAGAAGTGGTATAATGGAAGTATACAAATTCATGGCTGGTACAGAGGAACTGAATATGGAAATTTCTCAGCTGTCATAATACTATTTTCATTTAACTTAGTCTTTCTGCTTGATGACCTCCTTGATCAACTAAATTTTAGGAAAGAATATCACTTGTTTTATTCTTGCATGCTTTTCTGCTACCACTTACCACCAGCCACTGCATATTATGACCTTTGATCACAGCCAGAGTAGTCATTCTTTCAACATTTGAGTGAGCACTTAGTTGAGTCTTGCACTGATGCAGGTAGCAAGGTACCTCTTCAATACAGTGGAATTCACTGACTCTAATCATAAAGGCATGTATATTTGAAAAAAAAGAGTTTATGCAAAATTTGTGTACTCACAAATCAAGAGTATTGCTCTATTGCCATTTTTTTCCAATTTTAATTTTAACTACCTCAAAGAAATATCATTTTAACGACTTTTGTTGATGCATTATCAGCAGGCAGATAGATTCTCCTAGAGCCTTTTCTAATAATTTCTTTTTAGCTATGTTGCGTTCATTTAACTACCCTACTCCCTCTGTATAATTCAAGATCATCACCCCTCCAAGACAAGATCACTCAATGTTTAAATACTTGTATGTTGCCTCGCTCATGGGTTTTTTCATCGTAGTTCTCTGTCAACACCAAAGGTCATTCTCACACTTTTTCTATGCCTCAATGAATATTTAATTGACTGACAAAAAGAGTAATAACTTCAATAGGAAAGACTGACAGCACAAGTCCATCCCAGCCAAAAAAAAAAACAAAACTATTTGGTGCTTAGAATAGTTCCACTGCAGGCAGGAGATGCGAGAAGAATTATAGAAGATAGAGAGTCCAATTTCAACCTTCACACAGCTTGATCTGAGTACTGAATTACTGCTAAACCAGGCATCTCCAATGGGGTAGGCAGAACTCAGAGACAAAAAGCTGTAATAGACACCAGGAGAAATTCTGCTTAGAGATTGGTACTCCCCAAAATAAAGCCTGTAAAGTCTTCCATGTCGGAGAGCTCAAGAGAGACATCCTTTTCACTAGCACTTCCTCTTAAGTAGATGTGGCAGTTACAAACTCAGGTCCCGTGCTTCCTTTCACAGTTGTACTGAACAGCAGACAGAAGGATAACCTACTCTAGCAGTGCCATTCTACCAGCTTTTCAGTGGTAAGATATCTCTTGCCATTACCAGGCACATTCAGATGAACACAAACACTATTTCTCCAACAGAAATTTGTGTTCTCTAGACATATTTACCTTCCGTAATGATTTTATTCTTTCAAATTATTTTTTATTCTTGCAAATCTCCTTTAAATGATTCCTCTGCCATTGCAGGTGAGTTTAGCTCCTCCCTATCACCTCTAATTGACAATACTCTTCTTCAGATTACTATTGGTGATTTTAAAATAAGGCTTTAACTAATTCATGTGCTATCATTCCCCATCGGATGCACAATACTTTGCCAGTTCTCATTAACTTTTATTTAAGTCGGACCGCAAAGCACATTCTGATGTTCATACTCAAGCAGATCTAAATCAGTTTTGAGAATAAGATTTCATCAGACTTTACCAATGCATTACAGAAATCCAACCATATTCACTGTGTTCCTTTCATCCCCTAACTTAGTAATCACATAAAAAGGGGAGGTTGTCTGTTCAGTTTTATTCTTTATCGTCAAGGTTACTGACATAAGAACTTGGTATTGTTTCTTATTTTGCTTGCAATAAATTACTTTCCTTATTAAAACAACCATTTGTTATACATTTCAGGAAATTCTCCAGCCATACCATCTAAATCTAAACCATCCTTTATTTCCATTATTAGCTTTTTTATAAGACATTCTAAAAATACCCAACTTCCTTTAAACATGTTGCATCAACCTATACAATGAAAGGATAAGGTGAAGGGCTTTTAGCAGAGGATGAAACCTTAATGTTCATAGAGACTCTTGTTAAATGCTTCTTCTTCATTAAATATGAATTATAGCTCTTTAAATGATAGTGGTTTGGAAATCGAGGGGTTTAGTTTTACTCTACTGCTTCATATCCACAGGCAATGTAAATCTATTGTAAAGCTGATTTAAGAAGGTAACTTTGAAAAGCAAATCTGTGATGATTTGATCCTTTAAATCCATGTACGCTATGTAATTAGCCGCACGTTGCACTGAATCCAGGAAAAGCTCTTTCTCAGCATCACAGGAAAATTTATTTCTCCCGTTTGGAGGAGCTGGGTGCTAGAGTCATTGATCAGAAATAGCTGGGCATTGGTCTGACCTGTTCTGCTTCTCCTTTTAGGTAATTCCATTTGATCTGTTGACACTATTCATGCTCTTCTAAGAGAAAAACATCTGAAACAGCACAGCCCAAAGAAGCAGAAACTTACCATTTCCAGGGCAGAAGATTTCATTATCAGAACATAGTAGGATAGGTAGGTTTGCTGGTCATCTGCAATCATACCCTGATGTAACCTAAAAAGTACATGGCATTCAGCACCCTGTACAGGATCTGTTTCCTGAGACCTGTCACCAAATCGAGGCCCTAGACACTAATATTACTTATAACTATCAGGAAAAAGCATTTCACAAAAAACTGTTGGTAAATATATATTTTTCAGTGCTAACTGCCATATCAAATATGTCTGATGTATTAAAACACAGTTTTTTAGACACTGGGCACTGACATTACTGTCACTTTTCACGGCAAATACCCATGCTTCATTAATGTTACATTTAAGCATAATTTAAGCGCTAGGTCACAGTTTTCCTGAGTTGCAGTGCATATAAAAAGGCATCATTAAAGAATACTTCTAGATTGTTTTACACTTTCTGCTGTTCTGAAGATAAATTCTTGAGACACGTCTATCATTTTCCAATTTTTCCTGGGTCAAAGTAAAAATGATTCATAAGTCAATCATTTCATCTTGGGACCTATAACACAATAACATAGCATGCGACATGACATCAGAGTTGATGGAAGGGAAAGTATCATGCTATATTGACATTATTAGTTTAAACATTCCTTGCTCTCAGCAAAGTGACATAAAGTGATTTACCTTCCATTTGCCTGTAAAAGAGAAAATGACTTTTGAGGCATGGTGTACTAACAAGCAATAACTCTTTCTAGGTGTATGTCAACTTAAATGTTCCAAAAATAGCTCTCCTACTTAGTTTAATTATGCAAAAATTTGCCTGAGCGTTAGCCGAGAATAGAACATTCTGGTAGGTATTTCACTTTGGTTTAATAACAACAGAGACTTTTTTTCTACACCTAAACATTTTTCATTCTACTTTGAATAGACAGAAGCTAAGGCAATTTTCTGGCAGCATTTTCAGGAGCCTCCCTTTAAAAAATTAAAATGTATCCTATGGTGTTCATCTGTGTATAACACACTAGCAGAAAGTGATTGGTTGGAATTCAGGAAAAAACATCACATTAATTAAACTCCAGTGCAACTGATTTATAAGGTATGATTAGAACACTTTTACATACACAGCTTTGAGAAATACTAAGCAAAGGAAGGAATGAAACCTCCTAATTTTAAGACTTCTCCAGGGTGATGTATTGAGATATAATGAATATGGAGAAGGTGCTAAAAGGGAAGTTGTACAGAACATTACTGAAAAAAAATCATCAGGCTGATATGTGCATGGAATTGTCTGTCTGCAATGGAGTAAGTATCATTCGAGTGATTTACTATTGACCAAATATTTAGGACTGTAGATTTGGAGCTATTTAGGACCAAACTAATTTTTTAAAACCATATTGTTCACAGCAGAGGATCAAAAGCTTTTTCTTTAGTTCCTGTGTAGTTCTAAAATTCTTCTCTTCTCAGCCCATCTTTCTGATGAATTCCAGCTCATGTTGCTAAATTCTTTTCTCTTCAAGCTTTTGAAAATGAGAATTTGAAGAATAGGGAAACCATGAAAGGGAGAAAGAAATATACGGGGTTTTCTGTTGTCTGGAATATTGGTTCCATATTGGATTTTACTGTCACGCTCTAGTTCTCTTTGAGATAGTCATTCTATTTTTAAATTAGGAGAGGGGTGCTGAGAATAAAAGTTCTCAAGGTGAAATCATACCCAATTAAATTAAGAGAGTCTTTGGTTTTAACTTCAGTAGAAACAATTTTCCCTGGAAATTCCTGTTAATATGCGTGTGAAAATGGAAATGTTAAACAGTAAGGTGTAATCCTATACTACTAGTGAAACAAACTAAGTCTCCTCAGGCTAACAACAGTTTACATACAGCAGCTTGACAAATACTTGATCGGAAAATCTGTGAGGCTTTTTCTTCTTTTAATATTTATGTTTAGCTCACTATCATTATGATTACGTATTGCCAAAGTCTCAGCTAAGATGTTTAGTTGAAATGACTCTCAGCTGAGTTATTCTATAAGCAGTTGAAAGCCACACTGCATAGGGACATATTAAGTTTTATTTTATGAACAGTGTAGGTTATGCAACATAATGTCAAATTACCTACTAAACCAATACAGTATCTTTTCTCCCACAGTAGTCAGAAACTGCTGTTTAAGGTAAAGGGAGGAACTCATGCCAGACAACATACCATAATTCACTTCTGTACTAGGGGACAAAATTTCCTAACAGCTCTTAAGAAAATTAACTTATGTTTCTGCGTCATGAGATGTGAGTATTCCTTTCTCAGGCCCTGATCCAGAAAATCTCTTAAGCATGAGCTTAACTTTTACCGTGCTCTTAAGTGATTTCTTGGATTGGGGCCCTGAAAGACATAACTACAAATCTTAGTCATCTGATGAAAACAGCACTTCTGATTGCTGTGTTAGTCAATGTTTTCTATTTTTGTGAAGGACACAGCAAGAAATTTATCTCGGTCACAAAAACGTGCCTTTTTTTTTTGGTTTAAGGTGGTTTTTAAGTTATCTTTATGTTATCATTAGAAAAACTGTTTTCAGATTCAAAAACAATCTTTATTGTTACCACTCGTTAATTGCTTTAATGCAACAGATGCTTATTAATCTAACCTACTATCAAGCTGTGCAGTTTAATCTCTGAATTACTGACTTTATCATTGTATAGTACTAATGGAGTACCTATACAGAACATGACTACTACGTAAATGAGCAAAATCAGAAGTACATAAAACCTTGGTGAGAACTTTATCTTTGCAGGCATAAAGTTACTCAATGTCAGAAAGAAAAGAAAGTGAAATGAGCAGATCTAGTACCATATATAGGTAAGATGAAGTTGCCTTTAAATTCCTTTTTCAACAGTGCTGCAATTGAAAAGAAAATTTTACTCATAGAGATTGCTTGTATCTATAAAATACTATGTACTATATGTTTACGTGTGTCTTTTACTATGTATTTCATCACAGTGTCTGCTTCAGAATAAGGAAACCAACAGCATATCATGTATTTGAAATGTATGTCCATACTTTTGCTGTGTAGAACATTATGTTTGACACTATAAGGGTTGCTGACTCAAGAAGTCATGCTTTCTACAGAGCTTTATGAAAGTAAAGTTAGTGAGCAGGTACAGGAGGCTCTATTTTAACGTAACTATATAAAACTTCCTATTAAAAAAAAAAAACGCCACACGCTACGTTTGCTCATAATTATTGTCGAAATCTTGGAATGACATTTTCAAAGCCAAGCACATTCTTCTGTGATTTAACAGGTTTAGTACCCAATTTGCCTTTTTCCCTCATGCTGCTTCTCATTGCTCTCCAGGGTCTTGCTTCATTTTACTTCTCTCCAGGGTCTTGCCTCATTTTACTTCTGAACTGTATTGCCTAGGAACAATCAGAGTAGTTACATGGTGCTTTTCTGGTTTCCTCAATCAGCTGAGCTAATCCTGTAAAGCAGAAGAGACTACAGAAGCCACTGTGACTCATTCCGAGGCAAAAAAGTCTCCATGCAGCTCTGTATGTTTCTAAAAGCAGTCTTATATGCACTGAGACTTGGCATCTGTCTAAAACCTCATGTGAATAATATTGTAACTGTATTTTTCCCTTCAGTCAACACAACAATATACGTGCTGGGAATTATTTAGCATTTATTACTGTATCCTGAAACTGATTCGATATTAAGTACATTGATTTTGCTTATTTGCAGTTTAACAAGAGAAACATAGAAGCAACTCAGGGTCTGAGAAAGATCAAAGATGAACATACTCCTAAAGGCTATTTTGTCATGTCTAATTTCTTGATTTAAACACCCAAAGAGCTGTTGCATTTTCTTTTGCTTGACATTATTTTATATTTTTTCTTCATCACATTAGAGTATGTCCTAAGGGCAACCATTCTCTGAGATGTGAGGACTTACTCTGCTATGCCCCTCCTTCCCTACAACCTCCAGTGAATACACTGCATGACTGGAGCCTGAATAATGAGTAAGGACAGCAAATGTAGGCCACAACGCTGTTAAATCCCTTTTAATTGTATGGCTCAGAAAATAACTAGATTGTAATCTATTTGACATTGTATTAAGGTCCTGCATTAAGTTTATACTTTCAGGCTTGGAATAGAATATTTCAGAAAGAAAAATCACCCAATTAGTTAAAGGAGCTAAAGAGGGAGGTGGTTGACTGCAGCAATATGAAAATAATATGTAAGTATATATACATATAGACATACGTAGAGAGTCATAAAATCATAAATAGTCTAGGTTGGAAGGGACTTTTAAGATCATCAAGTCCAACCATCAACTTAACACTGCCAAAACCACCACTAAACTGTCCCTAACCACCACATCTACACGTCTTTTAAATACCTCCAGTGATGGTGAATCCACCACTTCCCTGGGCAGCCTGTTCCAGTGCTTGACAACCCTTTCTGCGAAGAAATTTTTCCTAATATCCATCCTAAACTTCCTCTGCTGCAACTTGAGGCCGTTTCCTCTTGTCTTATCACTTGTTACCTGAGAGAAGAGACTGACCCCCACCTTGCTACATCCTCCTTTCAGGTAATTGTAGAGAGCGATAAGGTCTCCCCTCAGCCCCAGTTCCCTCAGCTGCTTCTCATAAGACTTGTCCTCTAGACCCCTCACCAGCTTTGTTTCCCTTCTCTGGACATGTTCCAGGAACGCAAAGTCTTTCTTGTAGTGAGTGGCCCAAAACTGAACACAGTGTTTGAGCTGTGGCCTCACTAATGCTTAGTACAATGGGACAGTCACTTCCCTAGTCCCGCTGGTCCCACTATTCCTGATACAGGCCAGGATGCTGTTGGCCTTTTTATACATCTGGGCACACTGCTGGCTCATATTCAGCCGGCTGTCAACCAGCACCCGCAGGTTCTTTTCTGTCAGGCAGCTTTCCAGCCTCTCTTCCCCAAGCCTGTAGTGCTGCATGGTGGTGGTGTGACCCACGTGCAGGACCCGGCACTTGGCCTTGTTGAACCTCATACTATTGGCCTCAGCCCACCAATCCAGCCTGTCCACATCTCTCTGTAGAGCCATCCTACCCTCAAGCACATCGACATTCCCACCCAACTTGGTGTCATCTGCAAACTTACTGAGGGTCCACTCAATCCCCTTGTCCAGGTCATGGATAAAGACTTTAAACAGAATCAGCCACAACACTGAGCCCTGGGGACCACTTGTGACTGGCTACCAATTCAATTTTACTTCATTTACCCCAACTCTTTGGGTTTGCCATCCAGCCAGTTTTTTACCCAGCAATGAGTACACCCATCCAAGCCATTAACAGCCAGTTTCTCCAGGAGAATATTGTGGGAAACAGTTTTGAAGGCTTTACTGAAGCCCAGGTAGACAACATCCACAGCCTTTCCCTCATCTACTAAGCAGGTCATCTTATTGTAGAACGAGATCAGGTTTGTCAAGCAGGACCTGCCTTTCCTAAACCCATGCTGACTGGGCCTGACCACCTGGTTGCCCTGAATATGCCACGTGATGGCTCTCAAGATGATCTGTTCCATAACCTTCCCAGGCGCCAAGGTCAGACTGACAGGCCTGTAGTTCCCCGGGAACATATATGTATATATATGTGTACTCATGGGAAGCAAACATATCTGAAGAGCAGTAGCCCATAGGGGAAAATTACTTACATGTTGTCCTCTTACAGCCACAAAAGAGGAAATAAATTGTCAAATCTTTCTATCCCTATCTAAATACAAATCTTGCAATTTGCACAAAAGACAAAATGACCCTATGGTTCATGCAAAGAAGTCTAAGGTAATAGTAATTCTGCCACTGTCTGCTCATGCCTTCTACAGTTAACAAGTGCACACAGCAATCAGTGTAAAATATAAGATGTTTCTAAGCAGAGAGAGCTGTAGATTAAGAGTTTGTCTGCCTCCACATCATGTTGTTGACGTATCATGTGCCACACTTAAAACAAATTGTTCCTTGTGCCAAATGTTTTCCTCTTTCAAAATAAAAATTAATCCTAGCAGAATGTTTTCTTTTCAATTTTCCTTCTCAAATCTGTAATGTTTTCGAACAAGTCAACACAATGATCACTTAGCAATAAAAATGGCAGATTTGTGGGTTCCTCTTTATTACTCCAATTCCCCAGGTGGGATCTTTGCTAGGATCTTTTGGCAGCCATCAGGTACATACTTTGTGGGTCGTCGTTTCTTACACTGCAATCAAGTATTTTTGGAGCATACACTGAAAGAGATCTAAGTGAATAATTTGATCACAGCCCATAATCGCACTGTAGATACATTTTTTTCACTAAGTTATTACAAACTGCAAGTCATCTAGATCTTTCTATGTAAACATTGACAAAGGATTAGATCTTTAGCATATTTGTAGTTCTTTCATTAAGTTTTCCAATGGGATTGCTTAAGCTTAATGTACTAATGCTGGTTTATGTAGACACTCCCAGTATGTCATTTTCACATTGTCACAACTATTTTTGCCAGGAATCTTGAATAGAAAACATTGTAACAGTCAGGCAACAGGCATTAAAACAATTGCATTTTTTAAATACATGATGAAAAGTCACAGGGATACTTCCTGTTGCATTTTCCCAGATTGTTTTACACAAATATGGCTTTGTGTTCACAAAACTCTTCACAGTATCTGGAGTCTGGCATGGTTTCAGGAACAGAAAATATTTTCTACTCACAAACCAGTTCATTCATCTCAATGCAGTCCTTCTCGCCAGAAATCTAGGGGAAAATAATCATGTTTTAATTTAATGTTTGTAAGTGACACAATTTATCTTTTCAAAAATATTTGAATAAAATTTTTGGTTAAAAACCACAGAATATGAATTAAACTGTCAATTAAAAAGTGTTTAATTTAACGTATTTTAAACTATAAAAGAAAACATACATCTGGTAAAACATGTTCATTAAAGGATAATAAGACTACACAGGAATATTTCGTTCTATGGAAATGAAATGACTGAATAAGTATTTTAACAGCATGCGTAAAAAGTGGTTCTCAGCTTATTATTGGACAAAAGTATTTTCACTTTTGGAATACAATTTTTGTTTGTGACTATTCACTCCTTTTATTACAGATCATGCCCACAAAACCACAGATTTTTGGTGAATGTGATAAGTACTCTAAACATGACTGAACTTGCAAAGTATTGAGGGACTTTCCCAGTGGTGATGTTTTCAACCAAGAGTGTTCAGCATCTTGTTGGACTTTATCCAAAAACTGATTGTTATGGTTTGAGAAAACCCACAACAACTTACTGTTATTTAGACAATTATTCTCGCATCTGATGACCCCTTCCCACCCTGCAAGGGGAATTGGGAAAAAACAAGGAAAGCTGAGGGTTGAAATATAAACAGATTTCATAGAATAAGACTAGATAATTAACATTAATAGCACTAAAGAACTGATACTGCTTCTGATACCAATACAAAATATATCAGGATTATACTCAGCCAATTCTGTCAGTAGGACAGCAGTGTACAGCAAATGTGGGACACTGTGACCACTACATCTTCAGGAGGAAGGGAAGGGCTCTGGAGTCCAGCACCTGGGCAAGAAGTGCTCTGGATCACTATCATCAAGGGAGAGAGCACTTCTCAGCAAACTTTCTAATTTATATTGAATATGACACTCATGGTATGAAATAATCCTGTTGAATAGCTTGGGTCAAGTGTCTGGGTCTCAGTCCTCCTTATCCCTGCACCTGGCGAGCTCGAAAAACTCTGAGACCTTAAAACCCACACATCACAGCTGGCTATAAAGTAAATATTTTCACAATTTCAGACACTAGAATCTTCTAACAGAGCATTTTTCCCAAGCATTAAAAAGGGAAATTATTCTTGTGTCGCTCAAACCAAGACACTGGTAAAATTTTAAGAGCTGCTGGACGACCACTTCAGAATCTTACTAGCTCTTAAGCCAGTTAATCTTCCTGGGATTTTCTTCTGAAGGTATGCATATAACTTTGTATAAACAATTGCTAAATTAACCTTCTTTCTTTCTCTTTCTACTAGTTATAGAGAAAAGCTCTATTTCAGACTCTGTTCCCCAGTCAATACTCTCAGTCTGATTATTCAAGAAAAGTAATATGTCCCTCATACTTTCTTTGGTTACTCTTTTCTCTGCCCAATGGATCAAGTGGCACACACTAGTCATTTGGTCTAGTTCAAAACAGACGGGCAGCTGGCACCCAAGGAGACGGAAGCTGTGTATTCTCACCTTAGGGATGGCTGTTAACCTAGCCTTGCTATTAAAAAACACTTTTCTTGCTAAGTTTATTAACAGGGAATGTAAGGGAGCTTTAAATAATACAAAAGGCTTTGCAGCCTGTTGGTTAGTTAGAACATTCAAGAGAGAAAGCTCCTACCCCTTGGGAGCACTTCAGAGTAGCGACAATTCAAAAACATTTATGAAGACAAATTATTCCCTGCTAAGTCTTCATTTAAAATTCAGGCATGACCTATTCTGAATTGTTTTCAGTGCATCGGAATTTTTGTCAAATTGAAGAAGACATACTTATTTATTATTATCAATGCAGTATAACAATGGAGAACATTCTAAATTGTTATTGGCCTTTGCACACTACAAAAGACTGGGAGGCGTAAGACAAACGGTAAGTTTTTTCATACGTTACTTAAGATATTAATGTTGTAAATCAGGGAAGACAATTCGAGTTTTCTCCCTAGTAAATGTTAAGCAAAGGAAGAATGAAATGCTACATTACCTGCAAGAAGCAAGTCTCTGGAAATTGCCCAACTATGACTTACAAGTATGAGAAGGATACTGTGAAGGTAAGTTAAAAATAAATCAAAGAAAAGATCACAAGCCATCACACCTGTGAGTCTGCCTACAAAAAAATCGTCTCATTCTCAGTTACATTATACACATCACAGAAGTCCGTCTAGAATTGGCCTAGAATTATGAACAGTTTGCAAGAGAGGATGTACATCATCTAAGAACAGTGAGTGCAGAAAAAAGCCTGAATGGGTCAACAATGACAGAATACCCACAAATGCCAGAGGGTCACACCGCAGATCCCAGAGGACTTTCTCAGGTTGTCTGAGCTAAGGTCCTCAGCTGTGTAACAGTTGCTGCTGTGAGACACACGGCCTTCCCAACAATGTGAGACTTTGTAAAATGAAAACGGATCTATACAGAGGTTGCATGGAGATGATAGTCAGGAAACTGGGCACAGGCTGGGGGTAGAGTTTTCCTGTGTATTCAGACAGCAGTGTACATGTATGCTTTCACAGTCTAGTCATATAAAAAGTGAAAGCAGCATGCTGAAACTTCTTAAAGCCTGACACCACAGTGAGTGGCCATATTTTTCACTTGAGCAGCATGCAGTCAATGATGAACTCGGTTTTACAACAGCAAGTGGTATCTACTCCTTTTGAAAGTCTGCATCCCATTGCAAAGAAGATCTCCTACAAATGTGGTTTTGAATCCTTCCAGAAAACTAGCACCCACACATTTTCCTTTGAGGTACCAATAACAGCTTGTTTCTTTAATGTCTGCCAGTCTTACATTTTCAGTACATAAAATTTATTTTCACTGGAGTTGTGTGAACATCAGGAAAAATGCAAGAACATAAATGCCACTGCAAATTAATTACTGCAAACAGACATATTCATTGCTTCTGTCAACAGTGGGCAAAGTTCTATATTCTTGCCATGTATTCATATTACTAAGATCATATTTATACATATTTATTATTCAGAGGAATAGGGAAGTTGAAAATGTTTTACAAAAGTGTAATCTTAAAGTTGAAAATATTATACGTTGAGAAGTATTCAATATGTAACTAAAAATCTTAGAAAGCTTTTTTATATAATTAAACATTTTTGGTTTTGTTATTTAGATAATTGCACTGCTAGTGACTGAGTCTGATTACAGCTTATACACAGTGCATCAATCATTAGCCTAGAACAGATGTTTGTCTGGCAGTAGTATCTGAGCTTCAGGCAGATGACTCAGGAAATTTTCATAACATACCTATGGTCTGGCATGAATTATCATTGTGTCATATAACAATTTTAAACCTGATTTTTTTGGAATGCATTTTTTTGTGTGCTTATCCTACATGCAAAATTTGCTCTTTAAATCATCTTGGTTTTTTGTAAGCGACGCTTTCCTTCTTCATCTACAAAATCCCTACTGCTTTTATGATGTTTATTGCAAAATTCTATTTGTGTCCAATGTCTCCCTCTGCTCTCCTATAAAACTGCATATGTTTGAGTGAACTGCTGGCAGAAAACAAGTTTCTTTGTTAACCGGACTGTAACTGAAATGAACATTTATTCCAGAACAATGATATGAAAAGACTAACTCTATAATAAAGTGTAAAAGTTCTTTATTATAGATTCTTGATGGCTGAGTTAATAAAAATGGAAAAGGTCTTTAAATCTAAAAAAAAACCCCACTATCAGAAGGTAAATTAGAAAAAAAAACATTATATTTTAATTTGTCAAGGCTGTTTTCTAATATTCATCCTTCACCTTAACATAGTCCATTTGACATTTACTACCACAAAAAGGTGAGCCATAAAACATATTACAAAGTAAATTAATGTAATAAAAACAAAACTAGACTCTTCCTTTGATAAAAACTTTGGGTTTAATAATCAGTCTCAGGAAAAGATACTAAAATACCCTCAGGAAAACAAATACTTTTAAACATTTAAAACCTTGCCATTTCCTTGTTGATCAAGTTAGAAACCAATTTGAAGTGTAAAATGTAGTTATGTCTTATATAAAATGTAATCAAGTTTCATTATTTTTCTGAGTCATAGCTTTCTAATGTTTTCTAATTAGATGTAATTACCAAACTTTAACACTACAAGATGCCACAGAAGCCGTAAAAATGTAGTTACAGGAAGAAAAAATCATTGCTAAGTTACTTTTTTTCCAGGTGTTAACATAGGAAATTTCCTTCAGAAGAAACATATCTTTGGAGAGAAAGCACACTGGATACTGTAATTGGGATATTGTGTAAAATGACATATAATACAGCTATGCTCCCCTTTCTTCATGGTGTTCCATATATTTTCAGGGGCATAAGTATTTTTTGTTATTAACAATTAAACATAATTTTACACATGGTTCTATTTTTCACACTCTAGAATAATTTTATTTTCTTCCAGTCATATGTAAGAGATGAAAAGAAAATTGTTAGTACGTAAAAACATAAAATTACACATGGGTAAAACAAAATAATTTAAACAATACTTATGTATACGTAAACAACGTATTTACGTAGAAGCTACCTCTGGGGCAAGAGGTCTGGTATATATAAAGACAAAGACATGCAATGAGAAAACTGGTTTTGAGTTCTTTGCTAACATTTACGTATCTATTACACAGCTATTTTCTTTTTGTAATTTATTTACGTAAAAATTAATGAATCTTATGTGAATGTGTCTATTTTCTAATCAAAATAAGTGTGAAAATTTTCATTCTTCTTGTTGCAGGCAAGCATTTCTGCTTTTTAAGCAGTGCAAAGAACAGTTATTAAGGAGAGTTACACCTCTTCCTTCATCCTCTTTTCTCATGTCCTTATTTGCCTGACACAATCCACCTTTTTAACTTCTCCTACCAGCTGCAAGTTGTCTCTGCAGCCAAAAGTCAACAGGCCGTAGGGTTAGTGTCTTGCTTCTCAGTAGAGGCTGGGACATCCTGCCCATTTTCTCCCTCTAATCCCAGGTCAGAGGATATAGGAGACAATCGCATTTGTGAACAGTAACTTCACTTCTAAAAACTAGATGAACAGTTCTAATCTGGTATGTTTCACTAAGCATTTTAGACATTATTTCTTAAGAAAGTCTAAGTTTGGGACTTGTAGGTACCTTAAGAGTAAACAAAACCAACTAAAATAATAAAAAGAAATTAGATGTAATTTTTCTTCTTTAAGCTCCCTTTGAAGTTCACCATTACTCTTGCAGAAATACATTTTAATAATATTTTTTCAACTTTAAAGGTTGCTTTTAAAGTACTTTGTCTGAGTAAGCATTTAAGATGTTATCTTTAAAATAACCATATATGATAGAAACTGTTTATGTAGCTGAAGAGTTCTTTGAGAAAAATCCATGCTGTGAGGCACAGCTGCAAAGGAAATTTCAGATTTCCATAAAGCCATAATCAGTATTTAAAGTTACCAAAAAACGACTCAATTTTTTCTTTACCTTGGTGAAGAATAATACTACATTATTCCTGTCAACTAAAGCGAGTACTCAGCATGAAAAGCACAAGCAGTTATTTACCCTAACATAAACTTCCAAGTAACAGAAACACCATTTAAAACATATTTTCTTAGTAGATCTCTGCATGTACAATCATAGGGAAGTCTGCCTATGTTAGAGCAAATAATTATATTTTCCTCAGAGAGAGATATAAGGAACATAGAAAAGTTTCATTTTCATTTAGTTTCTATAATACCTGCAGCTTTAGAATTTGTTTTCCATTTTATGAGCTAAGATTCTTTCATATTGTAAAATAACTCTGATTGTCCTGAGATATGTGGTGGCATAATGCCTCATAAAGCTGGACTGCAGAGTCATTCCTGTCATCAGAGAAGAGAGAAGGACGTCCCATTAAACACACTAGAACTTCAGCAATGATAAGTAAGTATGAAAAAGACAGAATGGCTTTAGTCAACACGTTTGCAGCTTAGATTAGGAGACACTTGCTATGGATAATAAACTCTTTATAACATTGTTATCTGCTCCCAGCTCTTGCCATGATCTACTGAGATCACCATAAACATTCTAGCAATAGTTTCTAGAGATTGTTTGCTTTATAAAATTTATTTCTCCATCAACAGGCTCTCAGAATTTCCAATGTGCTCCTGGTTTCATGGGTAGGTTTTCATGGACATACACTTTCAATGAAAAGAATAACTAAACACAATTTTTAAAGTAAGAAATTCTGTAAGGTGAAAAAACACTAACTCTTCGAGCATATATATTTCGTTTTATATTTTCTACTGGTCTGTTTCTTAAACTAACAGTTATGACTGTAAAATTTTATTTATTGCAATTCAATTACACTAAATTGTAGCTGTTGCACTACTGAAAGTGCTGAATTACTGAGCTGTTTTACACAAGGAGAGTTAATAAGACATTTCTAATTCTCATAGATGTTAGAGGAAACCTTTTTTAATTTATAAGTAATATTTGATTCCAAGAACGATATACTTCACCACAGAAGTAAATGATTAATAGGCCCATTTGACATTTTGTACGCTGGGATTCTGTGATGGACCAAGTATGAGAAAGAGACAAAAATCATGTGTCAAATTAAGGCATCCCCATCCAAGAAAAGATGCTTTAGGGAGGGATTTTTTTTTCATTTATTTATTTTTATGAATTGATTGGGACCTGGTAATCTTTTTGATGGTATCTAAAAACAATACTATTAGATTACCAGGCAAATCAACCTCCACTAAAACCCAGTGTTGATTGTTTTCACTACTTGCTTCAAAGAAAAAACGTCTCTTGCTTTCACAAATCAACCCAAATTGTGACTTCACCAGAAGAGTTATTTTCTTCACTAATACAGTCCCCAATAAACATGGGTGAAAAAAGAGCCCAATGTATTATGGTATGACAGGAAGTTTTCCTTAATTTTTGTGCAGTTGAGGGCTGCTTTACTCCTAAACAAGCCAGTTTCTGTTTACTTTATTTATCAGCAGTCCTTCATCACTATGGATGCACCTGGACATACACTGCATAAAACAGGAAAGAATTGCACTGCTGTAGTGAAATTCTTGAGTAGTTTCTGATGTGTAATTTGGTTTTAAAAGAAGATATTAACTCTAGTGAAGCTGCAGTATTGTCTTTCCCTGTTAGGGAATGTCCACAATTATAAAAAATCTACTTCCATATACAGCAGTTTTTGGCTGTCTTTAACAGAAAGATATCAAATGGTCCAAGAAGTGAAGCATTAGGAAAGGCTGAGAGAAGGCTCTTGGCAGTCCCAGTCTTTCCAGAGAGTGCTATTTCTTGGCATATTTGGGAAAACATCATGGAAATTTCATGACAATATTAAGACTGTAAGAAAGTTATATTTTATGTCCACCTCTGTACACAGAAATCAGGAATGAAAAAATAGGCAATTCTTTTCTCTATGCTTCTCTTTAACACTACAAATCCACTAATGGCCTGCAGGTGTCAGGAAAAGTAGTCTAAAGGACTAGAGGTAATACTTGTCCTCAGTCTAGTATAATATTTGCAATAATTGCTGCCCCCGTGGCCAGGCTCCACAGGGCTATTCTCTGCATGCTGCAGATGATAACCACTTCTGGTGAGGAAAACATGATGTTAGGACACCCCTGAGGAATCTCAGCAAAATCCTTTAAAGGCACACAAATGGGTGGATCGGCAGCACATTGATATGAGATGATAATGGATTTTTTTAGGTAAGAGGGGTTCAGATCAGAAAGGGTTTCATTGATTTCTAAGGTAAGGAAAAAAGTGAAAAAATTATAGTCTTGGTAGCAAAAATTTTATTTTACCAACAGAAAAGCAAAGTACATTTTCTCTTCTTTTTATTAAAGTTATTAAGACTAACTTGCCATTGATTTTTAAGCAGAAAAAGTACAGTACTCTTACTGTACTTCAAAACATCCCTCAATTCTCTGGAGACTTTTTCTGAGAGAATCCAGCAACCATAAATATCTTTGACTTTTTAATGCATTAAAATATCAATAATTTAAAAGACTACTCTAGAAGAACTTTAGAAAAGTACTCTAGTGGTTTCAATGTTATAGCACAATACCCCTTTCTGCATTAAAATATTTGTGCATATGTTACACCAGCTATTTTAATTGAGCTATTTACTTAGTGTTGAGATTTTTTTCTTTGCAAACTTTTTTGCCTTCATCTTTCAGTAGTCTAAACTATTTTCATCAACTGGGAAAGACATTTGCCTCCTGGGAAATTCCCCACAGTGATTCTGAGCACTGCACACAATTCTGGGGCTTCATATAAAAGAGTTTAATTTTCTTTCCATTTATTTAATGTTTTACTTTGGTCAGCAATTGTGCTGCCTAAGGGATAGCTCCAACATTACCATTAAATAATGAGCAGATACGGGGTTGAGGTAAGTTACAGGACACCCTACTAAGATTTTCAACAAGACCTGTAGCTGGATAGCTATGAAATAACTTAATGGATTTTAGTTTTAGTATGCCCCAAATGTTCAAAGAAGATGACCTCAGCGTTAAACCTGATAGTTATGAATATTTGAAGTTTGATATATTTATCTAAAACTGTATTTTTTATTAATTTGCTATACAAGTAGCTAGGTGTTGCTTTTTAATTTCTGTATTGTTTAATACCAGAAAAGATCATATGGCCAACCACATTGGTTCCATCCGAATGTTTTATTATATACATATTTGATCATATAACTAGGAATATTAGTACAATACTAAAAATCTAAGAAAAAGAATGGAAAAAACTCTATCAAGTTTACTTAAAGAGCAGTGAAGTTATAGTCTGTGTGATTCTATGCCTCAAAAGAACTAGTTGTTGTAAAACCTTTTCATTATATAGAGCAAATCTTATCATTACAGTTCAAATGAAAATGAAAAGCCACATTTTTAAGCTCTTTAATAGAGCTTACTAGACATAGTTAAGAAACATTGAGAGCCACAGGTAAGTGACTACAAAAATGAGAAACTAACTGTTGCAAAAAGAAATAGCTACTGACTTTCTCTCTAAAAATTCCCACCTCCCCACCTCCCCCTTTCCTTCTCAAAAAAAAAAAAACAAACACAAGCTCTTCACTCCCAATTCCCAATATTATTGTATAAGTCAAATTATTCTAATTCTTCCTAGTGGTCTTTCAATAAGGTACAGCATTTGCTTTTAGGGTTTTGTTTTTGCTTTTCAGCTTGTATTACCATTCCATTGGCTTTGATCAGCCCCCTTCTTCACAGATTTTGTCCAAACTTATCCTTCCCAGAAAGGAATGCCTGGAAATTGAGTGACTTTATTTACCTGGAACAAACACTCAGAAAATTTATAACAAGCTGTATGGTATATTTCAGCTTTTATCCTTGCTTGTTCCATTTTATTGGGATCAGTAGGATTTAATGAATTGGTTACTATGTCTAGAAAAAAAACAAAAGAAACGCACAGCACAGAGCATCATATGAATATATTTTTTCCTATGAATCTGGCAGAAAATCTTATTTTATGTTTTCTCTGGCAAATTACACTTAGAAATGACTCAGGAAATACATGTAATTACCCTTTCATTCAGCCTTTCCCATTTCTTTCAGTAAGTTTGCTCATGGACATATTCTGAATGCTCACTCTACACTACTGCTACTCTACACATATGATTCCTGTGTGATGAGAGGTGAAGGATGGAAACTCAATAATTTTTCAGCTCCAGAGAGCTGAACAAGCTTTTTCCAGAATTATGTAGTCCAAAAGTCCTATGAATACTGGAACATTGTTTTCACTGTAAAAAATTAATTCCATCTTCATCATTCATCTTTTAATTAGAATTTTTATATTATTTACAAACTGAAGACGAAAATTTTCCTTCCACAGAAGTCAGTAGCCTGTTTGACACTCAATTCAGTAATTTCAAAACAGATTGCTGCTAGATATTCTTTTTTCTCTCATGATTTGTCATTTTCAGTCTATTTCTAAATTTAACACATGATCAATTCACAAAACAAAATATTTCTCGTTATTCTTTATTGAGAGACCCTGCATAACAAATTCATATTGCCAGGCCTGGACAGGAGAGGCTCATTGTACTTCTAAGCTGTCAACATCTCTATTTTGTTATTTTTTGCTGGACAAGAGTAAAATGATTCATTTCTGCCTGATCTTATTTTTTACTAACTTCCCACCTTAAGCTACTCTATACACATGAGATCAGTAGCCAGGCTTAGCCTACTGTTCAAATTTTTGTTTTGTTTTTGATCACTCCCTTGACTCTGAGCTGTCTACAATCCAGCTTGGCAATAGAGCACTCCTGGACTCTGCAGTCACTTATACTTGCACGTACAAGTGTCTGTCATCATCTGAGTACAATAAGCAGTATTTGTTATGGGGACCAGGTGCCCTCTCACGATACAAAAGCACTGTTGCTACACTGTTTCCAGTATACAGTTATTTCTTAATAAATGGTTGCTTCTTAATTAATAAAGAATCTGAGACTTACCAGATCTACTGACTGTTAATCTATAGGTCACATTAATCAGACTACCTGATATGTATTTATTGTAGTCAGAAAAATTTTATACTGAGCAAAGATTATTCAACATATTTCTATACTTTCAAAGAGAAAGAAAATATTTCATTTTTATTAAAAAGAAACCCAAACAACCTCAATCGAATGAACTGCTGCCTGAAGAAGATTGACTCAAACTGATGCTTTTCTAAAACCTAAAATGCTTTCAATTTCTTGATTACAACAAGGTCATTTTGAGGACTTTAACTCCTTATATGTAGTGAAAACTGATTATGAAAACTACTTCTCTTTATTCTTCAAGTTATTGTTGCACTTGTCCTACAGTGTCAGGCATGAGTGAATATACACAGATACTACACCAAATTGACATCAATCAAGCCACACCAAGGGTTACCCTGGTCCCAAATATCTCATTCTTTTCTTGTTCTTTGAGGTTTCTTCTAATACATGAAAGCAAACCTCAAAAAAATGGGATTTTTTTTTAAAGATCACAAAGCATCTTTAATCTAATGAAAATATTAGACAGTCTACATGGTTTTCCCACACCAGAAAACAGTGATGTCTCACATCTTGTTCAAAGCCTGAGTTTCATTCTGATAGTAAAAGGGCTAATTGGAGGGGGGGAAAAGGAAAGGAAAAAGAAAGCTCAACAAAAGTGACTTTCTGTGCTGTGTATTTAACTTGTCTGGACTATATTTACTGATGTTTGATTCAGTTAAACACATAGATCTTTGGAATATGATATTACATAGCTTATCTGCAAGCACTGCTGTATTTGTTGCTTATTAAATAGTACTCTTCAATTAACTTCTAAGTGACAGATATTATTTAAGAAATCTTTTAAAATTATTTTTGATAGTCACAGTTTCTGTCATTAGTAGGGCAAACTGACAAATTATCAATGACATATTTATGCTACGACTGGCATTCCCTGGCAGCCAGGATGTAGGAGCAAAATATTTGGAAGACAATATGTATACAATACACTCGTTGTTTGCCATCTGGTTATTTGCAATGAGTTTTGCATTAATTATAAGGGGGTGGGGGAGGTGTGTTCCTAAACTGGGCTAGCATTTTTGTTGCAAGCAGGAAATGCTGTAGATCTTTGGTGGTTTGTACACAGATTTTCACTATGACAACAACTACATTTTGTGTGGTTTGGAGGCTCAAACACGGCTACACTCCATCACTTCTGAATTGTAATTGGATCTGAATTGCATTTCACTTTTTCTTGGAAGTCTTTTCACCTTTTCTAAAATTAATTCACTGAAAAGAAGAGGGCTAGGAGCTTGCTGCAGGAGGGTGTGAAGGAGCAGGGCAGGCCAGGCCATGGTGGCAGCCAGGGGCAGCCCCAGTCCAGGGCATCAGGCATCAGTACTCTGCAAACGCAAATGGGGTGGCTTGTGTACTTAAATTTACTTGCAGCTGATCCACTGTTTGCTATTTCCCAAGAAATCAGACATCCATAGCAGCTGCCAGATTAACAAATGCATAATACATTTGTGCTGCCTGAAGAGTCACTGAAGGTGCATATATCATGGATCTTGGATTTGACTATGAGTTGCTTGTAGCATTTCTTCTAAATTAAAACATTCACGCTACTTTTATTAAATAGACTGAATAAGACTCTCAGGCTATGGACATGAAGTACACACTTTCAAGACAATGGAGCTACACCCTACTTTTCTTCAATAGGGAGGAGAGCCTTGTGCTTTCTGCTCTGCCATGTAAGTACTTCACAGTCCGCACAATGTAAGCAGTAGCTTCTTCTAAGCCACATTTGCAAAATATAATGACTGCCTGGCCTGATAAAAACTTATATAGAGAGCCAAGTCCATAGCTGTGGAAAATCTGTATAATTCTAGTGAAGGTAACACAGCTACAGGGATTTCTGCCATTAGGCCAGGAGTGTTGAATGTTTTATAAATAGAACACAAATAAAGTCTCATGATAAAGTCATAAGACCTAATAATAAGTACTGCACAAGAGTATGAGTGATAGCATGATAGCTAGAGGCAAAAGAAAGTGTAAAAGAATGGGTATGCATTTAGTGTTTGCGATGAGTATGCTTTTAATTTGGGAATGGGTACACCCCCAGCAAGTCTGCTGACGACACCGAGCTGTGTGGAGCAGTCGACATGCTGGAGGGAAGGGATGCCGTCCAAAGGGACCTGGACAGGCTAGAGAGGTGGGCCTGTGCAAACCTCCTGATGTTCAACAGGACCAAGTGCAAGGTCCTGCATGTGGGCCAGGGCAATCCCCGTCACAAATACAGGCTGAGTGGAAAGTGGGTTGACAGCAGACCTGATGAGAAGGACTTAGGGTTGTTGGTTGATGAGAAGCTCAACATGAGCCAACAACATGCACTCATAGCCCAGAAGGCCAACTGTATCCTGGGCTACATCAAAAGAAACGCGGCCAGCTGGTCAAGGGAGGTGATTCTTCCTCTCTACTCCACTCTCCTGAGACCCCACCTGGAATATTGTGTCCAGCTTTGGAGTCCTCAGCATACAAAGGACATGGACCTGTTGGAGCGGGTACAGAGGAGGGCCACAAAGATGATCAGAGAGTTGGACTACCTCTCCTATGAAGACAGGCTAAGAGAGTTGGGGTTGTTCAGCCTGGAGAAGACTCTGGGAGACCTTACTGCAGCTTTCCAGTATCTGAAGGGCACCTGCAAGAATGCTGGAGAGGGACTTTTTACAAGAGCATGTAGTGATAGGACAAGGGCGAATGGCTTCAAACTGGAAGAAGGTAGATTTAGAATAGATATTAGGAAAAAAAATTCACTGTGAGGCTGTTGAGGCACTGGAAAAAGTTGCCCAAGGAAGTTGTGGATGGTTCATCCCTGGAAGTGTTCAAGGCCAGGCTGCATGGGGTTTTGAGCAACCTGGTCTAGTGGGAGGTGTTCCTGCCCATGCCAGGGGGGTTGGAACTAGACAATCTTTAAGGTCCCTTCCAACCCAAACCATTCCATGAGTCTATAATCTATTAAATATTGTAATTATATAGTGTCCTCAATATTGTGTTCTGTGTGATAGCGAAGCATCGTTCAACAGTATATCTATGTAGCAGGCTTCTCTACAGCAGAAACAACTTCATACTTGGATAAACCTGGAAGCCAAAATCTTCTCATCAAGACAAGTGAAACTCTAAAACTTCAGCAGCAGGCAGACTCTACAGTTGTTCGCTGCATTCAAAAAGCAGTGAGCATCAAACTCCTTCTTTCATTATATCAGCTGTGAGATTTTAGGGCCACTGGTGTTTTTAGTGTTCTCAGCTAGCTCTGGTAGGTACCATCTTAAACAAGTTGCATTTAAGTCCTCAGATTTGGATTTAAACTGTTTGTTTCTTTACACTTCAGACCAACTCAGAAGGATCTTTTATGAAGTAGATAGGTAAAATCATTAAAGTAAATGTTAGTCCCATATTGATTTGAAGGAATCAACTGAACATAGTGAATGTCACCACATTTCTGTGACCAGAATTTACCTGAAATTGTTTAGATATGTGGGATACAAGGAGATTTTTTTTTTCTCAAAAGAGTTTTTACTTGGCAGTAAAAACTGGATAGCATCCTGGTCTGTATCAGAAAGGGTGTGGCCAGCAGGACTAGCGAAGTGATCATCCCCCTGCACTTGGTACTGGTGAGGCCACACCTCAAATACTGTGTTCAATACTGTCTGCCACTTTTGGGCCCCTCACTTCAAGAAAGACATTGAGGTGCTGGAGCATGTCCAGAGAAGGGCAATGAAGCTGGTGAAAGGTGTAGAGGACAAGTCTTATGAGGTTGTTCCCTGGAGGCTGAAGGGAGACCTTATCACTCTCTACAACTAGCTGGAAGGAGGTTGTAGCCAGGTGGGGGTTGGTCTCTTCTCCCAGGTTACAAGGGATAGGATAAGACTAAATAGGACCAGGGGAGGTTTAGGATGGACATTAGGAAAAAATTCTTCACCAAAATGGTTCTCAAGCACTGGAACAAGCTGCCCAGGGAAGTGGTTGAGTCACTGTCCCTGGAGGTATTTAAATGACATGTAGACAGGATGCTTAGGGACATGGTTTAGTGGTGGACTTAGCAGTGTTATGTTTCCGGTTGGACTTGATGATATTAAAGGCCTTTTCCAACCTAAACTATTCTGTGATTCTATGATTCCAATCTGTTCTATGATTCTATGATTCCAATCTGATCTGAAATCAATAGAAAGCTTTCAGAAGATTTTCTGTAAGGTCCTCAGATAATACTGCCTTTTCAGTGCCTAAAAGTGTGTTATTTAGAAGAAAGCTCTATAGTTTGTACCCTCTTTCCTGAAGCTCAGTGGAGAAGACCAACTGTCCTGGGTAAACAATGTACCTTGCAAAAGCTCAGGAAGCCTATACTGAAATGTAGACCTCTATCACAGTACTACATAACTACGGTATGATTACACTCTTTATTCTCCAACTTTATCTTTTAATGGTAGGAATTCAAAATTCGATATGCTTGATGATGAGTTGGTGTTAAGTCTCACTCTCCAGTTTAAAATTTAGCCTAGACTTTGCAATCACAAAAGTCACAGAAACTTCCCTACTAATGTACCATTTTTAACATATTCTTTTTCAAAATCTTACACAAGAAAAAACAGAGAATTAGCCTGAACAAACTCCTGGCCTTGTATCTCAAGTACCTCCTTTCATTCCAGAAAAAAAACATGTTCAGTTCTGGTATCAGTATCCAGAGATGTGCAAAAGGCAAATGATTCAACAAGGTGATTCAAAAGGAGCCACTCAAATGATACAGACTTCTGAAAACAGCCTTACAACCTGAAGAGCTTCATCTGCTTAATTTATCTAGGAGGTAATTTAACTACAGACTAGAGGGATCTACACAAAGAAAAAATGCAAAAGGATTATTTAACTCATCAGATTAAAGCATAAATATGTCAAATGCATAC
This sequence comes from Ibidorhyncha struthersii, assembly GCA_013398815.1. NCBI lineage: Eukaryota > Metazoa > Chordata > Aves > Charadriiformes > Charadriidae > Ibidorhyncha > Ibidorhyncha struthersii. The sequence continues at coordinate 45,807 of VZSZ01010449.1, forward strand.
AAGCTACAATTAGACGTTAACCTAATGAATGCAGATTTGTACTCAGAACAGATGATGTATATAGTGTAGCATTACAACCCACCCGTTTGTTCTGAATGA
>VZSZ01010449.1:48606-61559 GCA_013398815.1 Ibidorhyncha struthersii
TAGAGGGAGGAACAGAAACAGAAAGTCTTTGAAACAGAAAATTGAAACTTCCTGGTCCACAAACTCAAAACTGACCATTTCAATCATTTTGACACTCCAATCTTTTTCTTTCTTCAAATGAAATTTTAAGTCAAGATGTAAAAATAGCCTGAAAACAAATTACTGGAACCAAAATATTGTATCAAATATCTACATTTTGACTAAATTACAGAGTGAAAATGGGGTGGGTGGAGTAGGGTTTGGCTGGTGCCTGCCTCTCCACTTTTTCCAACTCACTCACTTACGCACTCCCCAAGGTAAAAATTAATTCTTGTCAGTCACATTGTTGCCACCATAATTAGGGAAGTAGATGCATACGAAATGCTTATTTTAATGGTAAATAAAAGCTTCTGAATTGATAAAAACTAACCGTGAATATTGGTGACACAATCACAAGACACTCTATATGTTCAGAGAACATTTTCACATGCAATAATGACTGGAAAACAGCTGTTATTGAAACTTTCCATATGGTAGTCTCATATAGTGATATAAAATTAAATGAGTACTTATTATGACATAATCTATAGATATTTCATTTGCCAACAGGTTTTGTTATATAAGGAGGAGAAATTAATTTTCAGATTTTTTTGTTTGCTCTTCAGTTTCCCTTGTCAATTCCCTGGTCTGTGTGTCTTCTTTCTCACATACTCCCAGATCTTTGATAATTCTTAAAACATAAGAGCACCACTGAGCCTCTGTTATTTTATCAAGCGTATTTCTTTTAAAAAGTCAAATTTATTTATAATCCACATATTTTAGTCCCAATTGTGCTCAATTTCTTTTCTTTTAGTTGAACGAAAAGAGACAGAGGATCAGTGACAGCTGGATACTCAGCTTTCAAGCCTGTAGCACACTGTTCCAGAGCATATATTTACCTATGTTACCTGGCTGATTTGTCCACAGTTCTGTACAATGCATCTGACGTACTCACCATGGAATCACAAAACATAACAAGAGGGCTCTAGAAACAGTTTTGTAGGAGTCAAGGAGATGACTGAAGAACTGGGATGGCAGCTTCTGAGCAGGAAAAAAAAAAAAGATAAAACAGTAAAATCTCCAAACCACCTCTAAAAAAAAGCTTAATTGGATATTTTGTTTGAATTATGGTACACATGGAGTGATCAAACCATAGTAGAACATTTGGCCAGATTCCTGTGTGTATGGTAGGATGGTAAACAGTTTTTAAAGGTACTCACTAGTATGTTCCTGCGCTATTTTAAGTGTACTCCGAATGGAGGGTCTGATGAAACTTGTTCAGTAATTCTTAATAATTTAAAGACACTGCTAGGTAAAGAAGGAGAAGCTGAAGAAAAATAATAATGGCTTAAAAGAGTAACGTGTTACACACTGTGCATGCTCCACACTTTTCATTTTTCCAGGGAAAAGAGAAAAGTTCTCATAAATAAAAGTGTCTAAGATCCTCTTCAATCCTCTTCTCTTTCTGGTAAGATCATTCCATTTAAATTGTTTACAAATTAGCATAGAGTAATCCCTTTATGGCTTGCTGTATATATTTATAAAGCAACATTTACTTCACCCCATCAGACAAGTCCCACAAACATACCTTGATTAAACACTACTTTTGTTTCCTGCAAAAAATCAGTGATCTCTTTTATCTAAGATTTCAGGTTTTTTTTTTTTGCAATGTTTACTTTTGGTTGTCATTATCGCTGCAGCTGGCTGATTAAATGATATAGCTCAAAAGTATGGTCCAAAACCACAGCCTCTTACATAGATGATGAAGTTTGCATTTGGCAGCCTCTTCACATTTTTTGATCTCACAGGGACTACTTATGATCCCTGCTTTTTTAAATGGGTATCACATACTTGTACCAAAACTGAGACATCATTAAATTGTCCATCATTTTCTGTGTTTTGAGCTTCCATGACCCAACCTGGAAATGTGCATATCAACACACAGAAAAACGATACGTGTTCCTTGAGCTACCACATCTTTTGCCTAACTAGCAATTCCCTCTGCTCATAGTAAGACCTCATAATGTACTCGTAAATCAATTCACACTTGTCTACTTGCAAAACTTGTTATTTAGGGTGTGCTCATCCATTTCTACCTTTAAAATATTTTCCCTGAATGATGTGAGACACTGTACTCCATAAACGGCACCATGAGATGGCTCCAGAATACGATAATTACACTTAGGTACCTACCTACTTTTCTCTAGCTCTGATTATAGTCAATTTAGATATCTAATCAATACAAGCAGTCCTGCCTCTAGAGCAATTTAAGCTCATGCCTGAGATACCTATCAGCATCTGCAAGGCTTTCTCACCTAACTTGTACACCACTATCCACACGTAGACATCTAAATTTAAATATTTCAAACTGAACACAATCCTCATAATATGAATTCAGCAGAATTTTAGTTCATATCATTGTATTCTGTAGCCAAAATCATCTGTTCCTCTGTTTACTGCATCTCCTCTGCCCAATGGAGAACAAATCAATAGTGTTTTACTTCACATCTGCTGTGGACCTCTTCTACAACTTCCACAACATACTGACTTTTCTGACTCAACCAGCCAGGAGTGCTGTACGTCACAGTGCAAGCACTCAGAGAAGATATATGTGTTAAAAATAAAATAATAAATAATAAAATCTGCTTTCACCTATCTTCAATGTTTGCACATCCTTTGTAGTGATCATCTACATATTCCTGTCTGTTCTTGCCACCCATATTACACATTTAACAGCAAATGGCAGAAGGAGAGCTAAACAGCAATTACAAGCAGGGCATAAGATCACAGGCAGTTTTCCTGGCTTTTGCGTGACTGCTCCATGCCTTTATGTTTTCCTGGGTTCTGAGTAACGGTGAAGATGCAATGTAACGAGGCATACTTTGTGTCAAGCCTTCTGAGAACCTTATAGCACTGACACCTCTGTAAAAGAGGGCTGACACCTCGTCAGAGCAGATCACATGAGATACTTCTCTGTTGAGATCAGTTAGTAATAAAAGAACGACAGTTTATCACAATATTTCACATTTTTGTTCACTTTCACCAGTTCTTTCATAGTTCTAGGTCTGACTGGCCCTCAATTAACAGGGGGAACATCAGATATCAAGTGCTAGTTTACCTTCCCTGCCCCCCACAAAGGATTTAAGTCATATCTGATGACAGCAATCTACTGAGCCCTGCCAATGTGATAGGTAATGCAAAGGGTGGGCCTAACTGTCACAGAAGTCTCAAATTAAAATGTACCTTTTGCATCTTAGGCAAAAGTTTCCCGTGACTGCCAACAGTTGCATACACACATACTTACTCTGCTGACCCGAATGAGTTCATTTTGCTTTTCACTCTAGCTAGTCCTATAGACTCAACTATACCATGAGAAAAAGAGGTTCTGTTCTTTGCTTTGTTGTATTAAAACTGATTTATCAGCTCCAATCTGATGCTCAGCTCCGTGTTCAAAAACTGGCAGTCAGAAGATACATACTTTCAGCTATAAACAGCACATCATTATCACGGAAACAAGGACAGAACTCACACCACGCTAATTTTACAGAATGTCCTTTCAGAGCAGGATCCCCTCATTTTGTACTGGCCCACCCAGTAACACAAACTAATGTAAAACTCCAGCTGACTAGGAATGACTTCTAAAGGTCTGGAGGGAATTAGAAAGAGACACCAAATATCCCATTTGTAATGAGATTTTAATTCTATCCAGGCCATACAAAGGAAGGAAAAAGGACCTTTATCAATTTGCTTAAGTTACTTACAGATGCAAGGCAAATGAATAAAAGTCCAATCCAGGGTGTTACTGAGGACATGCTATTCCCATTGAGTCACTGAGCATCAGAGTACTGAAGAGCATTCCGTACCAATTTTTCCACATTGCCCTGAGAAAAATGTGATCTGCCAAGAAACATCTCTTTAAAAATAATAATAAAATATCCTGAATGTCTTCATTAGTTTTTTTTTTTTTTTTAATGTGTATTGTAGTCTGGTTTTGCAGCAATCTGTAAATAGGAGCTTTTTTACCAGCAGTAAACTCAGCTTTTATCAGGTGTCTGTCACCACATCTCCTCCTGCAGTCATGTGTTATGTCAATGCCTTTCTCCTTCTCTTCCTTTCTGAAATGTAGCAAGACCAGACTAGACATTTGGACTAAAATGCATTTGAGACAAAGGATACAAAAATTTGAGAAAGTGGCAACTCATCTGAAAAAAAATGTTGAAAAGATAATTTGAAATCATCTCCCAAACTTTGATGATCTTATCATAAAACCTTCTGCATAAAGTGGAAAGGATGTCTAGAATACAATACACAAATTTAAGCTGCTTTTAAGCTGTATATGCTCCGAGTCTGAAACAATGGTCTTCCTGAGCTTTATTTTGAGTTACAGTCCCAGCATTTAGTGGCAAAACTAGAAAAGGGTCACGGTGAGATGCCAAATGTTCTTTAAAATGTATTAGAAGAAGAAATAGAAGCTATACTTTGTCACTTAAGAAATATTGCCCGACCATTATCCTTACTTTCTCCTCCTGACATTGCTCGTTCCTGTATTCATGCCCCCATTCAGTGATTATTACCTATGCAATATGATGTTCCTGAAGCTGTCCTGGATCAAAGGGGAAGAAAAGGTTCAGAACACGGAGGCAAGGTTAGCCACCATTACAAAACATTATCATATTTCATGTATTTCTTGTGAATCATTAAACTGATTTCCCATAAAGACATAAATGATGTTAAAAATTTGCTTTTAACCTACAAGGTCCTTCATGGGTATAGCTCATCTTGTTTAACTGAACTCTATTCCCCTTGGATTCTACTTCAGGCTCTGAGTCTCTATGAAACTAGTTGCCAAAATGTTTGGAGTCATACTTTCACTTTTATAACTGAGAAATCAGTACTGAATAGGAGTGGCATATTCCAATTTACCAGTTGTCCATTTAGCTCATGCAATAGCAGATATGTACCTCAGGTGTACACCCTCCAAACTCCATCATACAGAGTCATTTAGCCACAGCTTAGAGACTTAAAGCATTGGCAAAGCCTTTTTTAATTATACCCTCAAGGATCTTGAATTCTCTATGCAGTACCTTCCTCTCCACCTCTCTGACTTTATCAAAGCTAGGACTAGCACCCCGCTCTTTCTGTTGTTTACATCAATCTTCTTTAATCTCTCAAAAACACTCTTTGAAATGCACCTATTTCAGGAAGTAGTGGTTATGAACGTCACTGTATTCTCAGAAGCTAAGGCATGAACACACTTTCACAGACCTTACAGTAATGTTCTTAAATAAAAACACAACAATTAAGAACTTGTTTAAAATTAGCCCCAAAATGAAGTAGATTTCTGTGTAATGCCTTAAACTTCCATGTTTATTTAAAATTTCCTGGTGCGACCGCAGAATTCAGTATCAAAGGAGTTGTAATGAGGTCCCAAATATTGCTTGAAAAACATTAAAACCAGTGAAACTATTTATTATATTTTTACTATTTATTTATTTGCTTTAAAACAGAAATATTTCATGAATAATAGAAATCACTTCATTTATGAAAATGAAATGTGCCAGGTGTATATCCATGCAGTGTCAACGACTTAAAAGGAAAAATCCATTCCTAATCTAGATCTAGACATGAGGTTACCTTGTAAGCTCCACTCTTTGAAGCTACCACAGCCTACTTTTTCAGAGAAAGTTGAAGTAGACTCCTATGTTAATTCTTTGTCTCTCTCCACTCATGCATTTACCACATGCATAATATTAGAAGTCAACTCAAGTGCTGGTTATCAAGCATTGGACATATATGTATCTAGGGTCTCAACAATAGAGTCTTACCTAGGTTTCACTCTTAGTTAACATTGGGCAAAAGTTTCTCATTTCCAAGGAGGTGTTATGAAAACAGCAAAGGAAAAATGAGAAAGTTACCAAAAATATAGCCATACTATGTAACTTGTTAACACAGAGAATGTAGTTAAAACAATGGAGAACTTTTCATCACCCACAAGTTAAACATTTCCTTAATACATAATGGGTGAGAGGTTGCAACATCCCACAGATGATCTAGAGGAACATTTTGTTCCAAGATGAGAAATAAAATCATTTGGAGCATCCATCATTCTCAAGACACACAAGGAATCCAAGCAGCACAGAAAAGTACTGTACTGTACCCTGGTGGACAAATACAAATAATTCATTTCCATTCTGATCAGTTCAAACAGCCTATTTCAGGAACTTGCCTTTTTTGTTTAGCGTGAATTGAATATAAAAAGATCACAAAGTTTCCAGTCTTTAAAATTTACATTCAAACATTAGTTCAGATTGGGTGTTTTTTCCTCATCAGTTGCATATAACTTAACAGGGGCATCTGCCATTCTGTGTCGCTTAACCGATTGTCATGAGGTTGAGGATGGGAGATATTCTGCTCGCTCTTTGGATGATATTCTGCTGCTTTTCTCTGCAAATAAAGTGACATTTTCTTTCAGTCAGAATGACCCCTGTTGTAAAATCAAGTAGAGTAGGAAGAGTGATGAGACCACAAATAAGTAACTGGCAGAAGGGCAGGCCGGGAAGACTTTAAAGAAGGCTTTGTCTAATACACTGAATTTTGGCTAAGTGAAATCTACCCATGGGAATGTGAAGTGCTCTCCTACGTAAAACTGAACCAGATGCAGCATCTCAGTAAATAACACAGAAGAACCGATGGTCTACTTTTTGCTCATAGATATTTATTGGATTGTGCGACTGAAGGTACTTTCACATTCTTGTTCATCACTCAGACATGCAGAGAAAGGGATTTGCACTTCTTTTTCAAAATAAAAAGCCTTATGAAGAAGTAGAATTTCTTGGATGAGGCACAACATTTTGCCAATACAAACATGGAGGTTTGGGGAACATAACTAGAAACATCAGTCCTCAATGCATTTAGTTAGAACTGCTGCATGACTCTGGATGAAACTAACAGCTCCAGTTCCTGCATTGTGCAGTACAGACATATATGTCACGTCTTAGTCATGTCATCTTTTGGGGCAACTTCTTTTCCAATCATGACCGCACCATGCAAGTGGATCTTCTTTAAAGAGTAATTTTGAGGATATGTAGAGTACATGATAGGCCTGTCCTCCTCAAAGAGATCAGCTTAGGGACCTTAACATGTAGGTACTTCAGCATCACTCAAGAGAAACTATCTCTCTTCAGTGAATCACTAAGACAATAACACACCCAGACCATTTACAATACCAAGCAATATGTACTGACTGTGATGGCCAATTTATTTTACTGGAAGGAGCTTTCATGGTTAGATCAAAACTGGAACAAATAGTGTTTGTTTAAGTATCAGGCTTATTGCAAGTATAAAAGACATTATTCTAACTCAACGCCTTTTGACTAAAAGGTGGATAAGAAACTTAACAACTGCAAACACCTCCTTTTGCTTTCAGAATTCTGTCTTCGTTGTTTGATGCATATTGATTTATTGAGAAGTCCAGATGGTTACTATCCACTTGGATAAGTCAGCTCACACAAATTTTAAAATCCATTTTGAAATACCATATGGACTATTTCATTGTTGAAAAGCGAGCCAATTTGGGGGTTTGCTAGAAAGAGAGAGTAATCCTTTTTCTCAATGCAGAGAAAGAGATAAACACATTAATATTTTGGGAACCAAAATCAGTATGTAAGAGTGTGGGTCCTTAAACCATGTACAGGTTGTCCTTGTTCTTTGACTGTATATTTGAAAGTGAAGGTAAGGTCTGATATAGACAAAAATGCAATTATGTTTTTGTCTGACTGAAACCTAACTAAGTATGTGAGTAGAGTGAACTGGTTTACTTGCCTTTGTTTAATCCTCTAAATATCACCCTTCTTGGCAGTTTGCTTCTTCTATTTGGTTTTAGTTTTATTTCTTAGACAGATCACGTCGTAAAAGTCAATGTTTGTCAGATGGACAGGAATTTTGCAATTTTGGAACCATTTGCAGCTACAAGATTTACAGCTGGCAGAGAAAATAGCTATGTTTCATCTTAAATTGTACTTGGTATTGAAAGAAACTGCTCAATTATTAGCAGTATAACTTTAAGACTTTAACCCACAGACTGGTAATTTCGATAATGGAATTTAATGGGGTAAGAATGAAAGTCTTGCAGGTTTAATGAAATGTATCTGTATAAGACTCAACTTGATATAAAACATTTTAAACTGTACATTAAAAAACATTGCCTTTCAGCCACTAGAAGAGAAAGACTGTATAAACACCCCTTCAAAATGTTCATTTTTCTGCTTTTTAAATAAGGGATCTTTCCAGTTGCAAGCGCCAGCCAGAGAAAAGGCCACTTCTCTAATGGGCAGATATTCATAAAACATAAAGTCCTAATAAAAGAAAAGAAGATGAAGTTTCTTTCTGAAAGCTGAGAAACTGTTAATTGTGATAGTAAAAGAAGAAAAAAAAAAGAAAGGATTTGTTGTTCATTTCCCAGTCAGACACCATATAATGGAAGGGGCCTGCAGAGTGCGCACAGGAATAGTTGACTTTTTTTTCAGTGAACAAGCATCATTGATGTTTGTCACTTTTTATAGTGAAGTCAAACTTTCTGATGCTTTAGCTTTTCCAATGCATGCATTTTCTTTGTGTGAGCAGAGGTCTGAAGCAAAACACAGGTGATGTAATGACTTGGCAGTGCTTCAGAAGACCTAGCCAGCAGTTCAATACTTAGACGCTTATGCTATTATGAAGTGCACAGTCAAAATAAAAACATATTTGTTCCAGAAGAGTACTGCTTTGAGGAATTATTATTTCAATTTTCTTCCTCTTGTCTTTACTCTTCTTTTTTTTTTTTTCAAGTTATTATTGTCCAGAAACCTCAGAATCTCAAACAGCATGAAAATCTAGAGCAGTAAGTTATTGTAAAATTTTCATGTGTTTTCTTTTAGCAGGTGAAATAACATTGGTCAGTATTGAGAAAACTGTGAGCTATAATGACATAATTTAAAAAAAAAAAAAAAACAGATTAATTTTGTCACATATTTGCCTTTAGTTTCTGGACTTTGATTGCACTACTCTGAATGTCTTCAATGACCACAACAGAACAAGGTCAGAGGGTAGGAGTAGTAGTAGGAGCGTTCAGAAGGGTGAGAAGAGTGTCCAGAAGTATTGTTTGATTATTTTAAATAAAAAGTAGGAACTAGAAAATTTGCTTTCATTCATTTTCAGGTTTTACATCTTCCAGGTGTGTATAAGCCAAAGTCTGCAGTTCTTGGTCAACAGTCCTTCCCACACATTAGATTCACTGGTCGGGAATCACAAAAACCATCTGCAGCCATTTTGAAATGTTTACAAGGCTGCAAGTCAAATGATAGCATTTATAAAGTATTTTACCTTTTTCTCACTGTGTATGGTTTAAGTCTGGTGCAATTTAGGTGGGATGATGATACTCTACTGAAATTCTGCTGAAAAGGAAATAGAAAAGTTATTTCCCCAGAACATATTTTATATTTTTTCACTATTTGATAGAAATGGCTTAAACAAACAAACAAAAAAAAAAAAAAAAAAAAATTTAAAATAAAGGCAAATAAAATAAAATAAAATAAAATAAAATAAAATAAAATAAAATAAAATAAAATAAAATGTTAAGGGAAGGTATATAGTCTAGATTTTGTTTTCAACATGGAGCATGCTACGAAGTTCTAGAAGTGCTGGAACATGAATACAAGGTCAATGAGGTCAAATCTAGTTGACTTAAAATCATTTTCCAGCAGAGGAAACACACATCATCATCTGTCACTATCATTAAACCCATTTTATTATCTCAGTTTTCAAAAGCCACATTCAAAAATGTTTCATCCCTTGAAACGTTTTCCGTTTTTAACCACTGTTGGTGTGTGCAGAAGAAGCATCCCTTTGCGTATCTCACAGTGTGCCTGTAAATTTAGGCCTGAAACTTCAGCTCAATGATTTATGCACCGGAAAGCTGCCACCAATAATGTCACATAAAGTAGGACTGTTCTTTTTATTTATTGCATTCAGGATGTTTTATGTTGATCCCATTATATGTCCCGTCATCAATACTTGCTCCCAAATCAGCAGCTTGAACATAAAATTAATATTAAAATATCTCTCCTTATCTTTATAGATTATGGCTTCAAATAAATCTTTCTGTCTCATAGTGAGGAATAGAAGGGAACACAGACATAACAAATATCAGGTGGATGCAGTAAGCCTACAGCAAAGAAAGAATCCTTCCTCTTATTGTTGAATCTGGGAATGCAGGATACAGTTGCATGTCCAAAGGTTTATGCTGACCAAAGCCAATACAATAGAGGAGCACTGCACACTTAAGCAGACAGCATTGCGGAGCAGTAAACCATCAACAAATGCAGGTGAAAATATACAACATAGAAATTCCATGTTGATACAAAAGTTATAAGTGCATCTGTGCTGCAATCGAGACCTAATCCATGTTTTCCTTGAATACATCCAGAAAACAGTTATGACAAGGGCAACACAGCTCTGACCCACAGCAATCTTCCACAGATATATAATATATCACCCATTCCAGACACTCCTTATAGGCAGTCTGGAAGCACCTTATACTAATGCTTGGCCTGGAGGCAGACCTGTGTCAGTTTAGTGATACCTTTTCTTGTATAAGAGCACAAGAGGCCAACTCAGTTGCAAAAAATAATCAAGCCCTAGAGGTTTAAATGTGAAGCATTAAGTCAGTTTTTCTCAGTGCACCTATCTTGACACAAAAGAAGGTAATCCTGTCCTATGCTACAGGTCTCTCAATAGTAGAAAAGCGTTTTATCCCCATACATAGTTTCTTCTGCAAATAATATTTATGTTCTAAGTCAATGAGAAAAGGAACCTTTTCCTTTAGATGAACAATTCCCTAAGAAACCCAATACATGCTAAAGATATCTTGTTTGCGTATCTGAAGATGCATCAGTTCATGTGTAAGCCTCTAGGCACCCTTAATCTCAATTAAAAATTACAGTTGTTACTTCAGCTCTGACAACTCCTACAGAGTGCCAGTATGCTATAACTAATGTAAACCACTTTCTCACTACTCGTCACTTTCATAACTCTCTTATCTCTTCAAAGTCTAAAAATGTTAGTTGGGTTCTGCCATATGTTCTAAGAGCCCATGTAGAAGAGAGAATCCTGTGCTGAAGACTGAAGTGGAAGGTATCATAACACACACCTCTGTTTCACTTTCAAAAGAGTCTGAATATTCTCAGCATTTGCTTGGTGTGGCCTTTTACTTTTCCTTTGGTTGTATAGGTTCATCAGGCACTTTTCTCTCCTTTCACCAACATCACGTATATTTTTTCTTCTCCTAAAAGCAGTCTTCTTTTTTTACACAAGAAATTGCTTGACAAGTGTGATATGGTCAAGATCATGAGAAACCTGTTGTGCATTATTCAGATAACACTTGTAAATGAGATGAAATTTCCAGACATTTTCTTCAGTTTTTCTGAAAACTTGTGTAAAAGGAGACTTTAAAATGAAATAACTTAAGCGGTATTGCAAACTAGGAAATGCACATCAGCTTTCCTCCTTGAATAGTATTCCTTAAGATTTTTTTTAAGAAATTCTTAAAGAATTCTATTTTTAGATGAAACTCTCTGTTCCTTCTAGTCAGGCTAAGTATTACCTTTAAATATATTCACTGTTTCTATTAATTTCCATTACCAATCACAAATTCTATTTTAGAAATAGTAGTAGATGTAAAGAAAAAATAAGGCACTATAAACCATCATTTGGTTCAAGCAAGTCTGAAAGTAACTTTGGACTTTATCTTAAAAACTGTAAAACTCTATGCAAGAACCCTGAACAACATCTTTAAAGGGAGAAAAAAAAAATATTAATGAACACACAGAAGTACATCTGTACAGCTATATAGGATAGTCGCAAAAGTGTGAAAAACGACTTAGTATTAGACTAATCCCTGTAAATTTGGTCTTTTTCATTCACTCAGCTGTGTTGTAATAAAAGCTTTCACATGATGACCATGCAAAAAGAAATAATTTCTTCACATACGCAAACAATTTAAGCTTAGCAGAGGAAAGCACAAAAGCCATTATGGTAACAGTTGTAAGCCCAGCTATCAACAACTACAAATATCTTTTTCTGAATATATTGTTCTAGCTACAAAAAAGACTATAGAAAATATTCTGACTTGCCCCTGACAAGTTAATGTTACCCTTTGCAGGTTGTATACATCTATTTCTTACAATAAAGCAAGTAGGAAAGTATGACAAAAGGAAGCAGAAAAATGAAGTGTTAGAGAATTTGAAAGGTGTAACAATTGCTTTAACACTTTCCACACATTCCTTCAATTTTTTAAAAATATTTACCTGCATTGTTCCCTCTAGTTAGAGATGAGCCGTACACTTCTCATCTCTGGTGCAAAATGGATTCCACAGACCCCCTCAAGTGAGTAAGACACTTCAGTACCTGGTTCCCTTCCACATATTCAAGAAACTGTCTTGAAAGTGGAAGGGAAAGCTGAACAGGCTAAAATAGGGTAAAGGACTCACATACATGACTTGTAAATTTGGCTCTGTGTATGTGTGTATGAATGTGTATATAGAAAGATATAGAATATATAATACTATATATAGTATATAACTTTATTAATATGTACAGTATATCATTTTAGATACATTTCATATGGTTTACCTTCTTCTTTTCGTCATGAGAGTGAAACTTGTGACCAGGAAACCACAGGCAGTTTGGCATTCCCCAGGATCATAGAATCACCTCGGTTGGAAGGGACTTTTGAGATCATCAAGTCCAACCATCAACCTAACACTGACAAAAAACACCACTAAACCATGTCCCCCGGCACCAAGTCTCTACCTATCTTTTAAATACCTCCAGGGATGGCAATTCCACCACTTTCCTGGGCAGCCTGTTCCAATGTTTGATTAACTATTTCTGTGAAGAAA
>VZSZ01010449.1:61580-109860 GCA_013398815.1 Ibidorhyncha struthersii
GAGAAGAGACCAGCCCCCACTTCACTACAACCTCCTTTCAGGTAGTTGTAGAGAGCGATAAGATCTCCTCTCAGCCTCCTTATCATGGAATGATACATAAAAGACAAGAGTGTTGTGAAAATTGCATAGGCTTGGCCTTCAGTGTTTCTATGGTATCTCTCACTTTGGCAATGATCTTAAATGATTCAGTCTCCACAGGGATATTGTGACTTTCTCATCCTTGATTTTCTGTCTTAAATGTAAGAAATAAGCTGTATCATCTTAACAGTCAAATAAATGCACTATTTCCCTAGTAGCAGCAGTATCTTCCATCAAAATATGTATGAGATTTAGCATTATCAGGCTGCAGCTGAACTATGTAGCTTATTTCTTCATAGTCTTTTTTTAATGTCACCTTAGATCATCTTAAGTATGTGACCTTATTGTGGTTTATATTATAAAATTTTCAAGTGTATAATAAGTCTATACTAAATTTCTCAGACCACATTCTTACAAAAATATGTTGATGACAAAAACTAGTCTGTATTTTTGATACACTAATGTATGCCTTAAACACATCAAAAGGTTCTAACAAGCCAGGCATTGATGGATGGGATTAAAGCACACAGAGCAAAATATGTGCAATACTAAAAACATTTAAACCTTTCCTGATCAAACAATGAAGGAACATGAAAATGCCTAACATTCTTAAATACATAATCTACATTAAAGTAGATATAATTTTTGAACTGTTGGGGCTTCTTTTACAGGACAAACAGGTTTGAAACCCTCTCTTGCATCCTATCCTCTGCCATCCCAGACAGCCATTTCGCCTAGTCTCTTTCATAAATGCATCAAGTTCAAAACTTCAGTCTCACTGCAGGAACACCACAAACTACCTTTTGGCATTGCTTCACCCCCTAAATTTCCAGAATAAATAAATAAACATGCCACTATTAATTATGGGTTAAAGATCTTTCATTTACAATAAAAACAGAGCAATGGAAAACAAATTAAGAGAAGTTTTTTAGAATTTTTCTGCCTGCCTTTCTAGGAGGAAACACATGGAACCATACAGACTCAACGACTTCTGCTTTGAGAAGTGTGATGTTCATTTGGCCTCCTGCTGTTCTGGTTTATTCTATTACCTCTTTGCAAGGTGGAGGCAGAAAGTAGTCATGAGTAGCACTTCAGATGATCATGACAATACGATTGACTCTGCACTTGGAGCTATGCAAAAATCCATATCCTGCTAAAGAAAGTACATTTTTCCCTTGAAAATAAACATTTTGTCTATTGCCTTCACAAAATACAGCCCAAGAATACAGCAAAAAGTACAGCAGAACTGATATTTTCACCATTTTCTTGTGCAGTCACATTTGTCTCTGTTCTCTTTCAGCAGGTGAACAGAGTGTTAGGAACTCTGTGACAAAGCAAGGCTAGAATAGCAAGGTTTCCATTTTCAGCTGGTTATATTATTTTTCCCTACAAAGAACTGGCTGGATGGTCACATCCAGAAACTAGTGGTCAACAGCGCAATGTCTGGACTGAGATCAGTGATGAGTGGTGTGCCTTAGGGATCCGTACTGTTCAGTAGTATCTTCATTGATGACAGTAGGATTGAGTGCACCGTCTGCAAACCTGCAGATGACACCAAGCAAGTTGTGCGGTTGACATGCCTGTGGGGCAGGATTGCCATTCAGAGGAACCTGAACAAGGTCAAGAAGTGGGCCTATGTGAACCTCATGAGGTTCAACAAAGCCAAGTGCAAGGTCTTGCACCTGGATCAGGGTAACCCCCGTTATCAATACAGGCTGGGGAATGAAGGGATTGAGAGCAGCCCTGCTGAGAAGGACTTGGGGGTACTGTTAGATGAAAAGCTGGACATGAGCTGACAATGTGCACTCACAGCCCAGAAAGCCAACTGTATCCTGGGCTGCATCCAAAGCAGCTTGGCCAGCAGGCCAAGAGAGGTGATTCTGCCCCTCTACTCCACTCTGGTGAGACCCGACCTTGAGTACTGCATCCGGCTCTGGAGTCTTCAGCACAGGAAAGACATGGACCTGTTGGAACTGGTCCAGAGGAGGGGCTGAACACCTCTGCTATAAGGAAGGGCTGGTCAGTTGACATTGTTCAGCCTGGAGAAAAGAAGGCTCCGGGGACACCTCATTGCAGCCTTTCAATACTTGATGGGGGCTTATAAGAAAGACAGGGACAGACTTTTTGTCAGTGCCTGTAGCGATAAGACAAGGGGTAATGGTTTTAAGCTAAAAGAGGGTAGATCTAGAGTAGATATAAGGAAGACATTTTTTACAATGAGGGTGGCAAAACACTGGAACAGATAGTAAAAGCAAAGGTGCTGTCTTTAATCTCTTGACCATCTGTGGTACTGCATTACTTATTTCCAAAACCTGTCCCATAGACTGTAGTCATCATGTGGCTTTGCATATGTTTTTAGGGACTTGAGGGAAAAAAAAAAAACACCCTTACGTTTATATGCAAAAATGGTAGGGACTGGTTAGAATAGTTTTCAGGGTTTGCTTATGTTTGCCCAGCTAAAAATTTTCAAGAAAACATGAAAGTTGCATCAGATTTAAAAAGTGTCTGTCACAAAAATTAGAAGACTGATTCATCTCTGAAGTATTATAAAGTTCAAGCAAACAGCCTATGCGAACTCAAAGGGCTGGGAGTAAGCCGTATATCTATGTAGCTCACAGCTAACCAATAAAGTTATTATTGAACTTGCCCCAAAATAGATACGGATCTATATCTCCTATCTATAGACTCATTTTCTCATTATGATTTTGGGAATTCTCAATAAACTTCATTCTGCATCACAAAATGAGTAAAGATTCTTCTTATTGATTGTGCTTACTCTAACCAACCCTTTCTTAAAAATCCTTTATAAATTCAGATAAATGCCCATTTAGAATACTAGCAAAGTCAGCAGTTTGTTTTACTTCATTTATAAACACTTCTCTGTGTAAAATACAAAGAGTGACCCAATGTAACTTCACTTCAAGCAGTTGACTTTGCCAGAGTCATTCCCAGTAGCATGTGCTATGTCTTTTGAACTTCTATATCATATCAAAATAGGTTATTGAATGCAAGGAGTCATAGTAAAGATGTAACAATACTTATAGAAAGAGGTGTCTTTTATCAGTCTTTGTGCCCAGAAATTTTATTGTAAGCAACATAAAGTTTATCCAGCTGTAAACTTTGTTTAAAAAAGGAAAAATGAGAAAAACGGTGCTAAGTATTCATTGCTAAACACATTAAAAAATTGCCACTGTTTAATTATCAACATAATGTGCTGATTTTCAATGTACCCATGAATTATTAGGTCTTATTTAAGGTTCGGAGGTCAGTTTTTGGAAATCCGTAACAACTAGTGCCAAAAAGAAACTAGGGTAGGTCAGCCAATATTTATTCCATGACAACATCAAAAGAAAATGTGTTGTATCCAATTTAGTAGGTGCAAACAAACCGATTATTACTATTTGCTATCTATTATCTCATGCAGGTGGTATTTATTAATTAACTTTAAAAGAATCATTAAAAAATGGAACTTTCAGTTCCAATTTTCTCATCACTTCTCTTAATGGCACCACTTTGATAAAAAAGAATGAGCAGAGTAAAATGGTACAACACTTAACCAATAAATATTAATTTTTTACAGCAAAAAACAAGCAGTGTATGCAACTTAAGGAAAAACAAATTACGAGCAGTTTGTGTAAGCTTAATGTTTAATATGACCAAAATTATAAACTATTTTATTTTATATGTTCACCTAGTATTTTTCTTAATTTTTATTTTCAGTATTTCAGATTATGTTGTAAAAGTGAATAGAACAAAGGCTGATCTTGTAAGATTAAATTCAATACATTTCTATGCAGTCCTTCAACAAGTTAAAAATAAATGAAGCAGAATCCCTGGATTGTGTGCCTGCAGTCTCACATCAATCTTCTAAATAAAAGCAGCAGTTCTATTACTTTAAAATGAAGTGACACTCTAGCCACATAAAGAGGCCATATTAATTCTCAGATGATATTTTTGTCTCCGCCTTACGAAATTTGAGAGCTAGCAGTGTGCCTTTAGCTTTATACTATTTAAAAAAAAAATTAAATCATTTTATTGTGAAGTGTCAGATAATGAATATATTATTTATTTTCTTTAAAATGCTTTTGTGAAACTGTATTTTGCTCATTCCAAATAAAACAGAGACTCCTGTAGGACAGTTTACAGGAGGGATACATCAACCTCAAAGATTAGCAGTATAAATATAAATATCCACTGGTAGCCTTCAGGATTTAGCTGTGGCAATAAATACCATGTTTATACTTTGACATACATAATAGATATAAAATTTTCATAAAGGACACTGATTTATATCATTTTGCATTTAACTATTTTTTGAAAGTTCAGCTTCAAGTATTTTAAAAAGCTATAAATAAGACAATCAAAAAGCAAGACACTAAGACTAACCTGTATTCTCTGAATCTTCCATTTTTTTGACCCAGTGTTCAGTTGCAAATTAATATCAGAGCAGTTCAAAATCACTCCAAACACTGGAAGAAAACTATTCAATGTGTGTCTTCCAGCAGTGGGGGCTCAAGGCCTGACAGACTGAAAATGACCATTTTTATGTATTACATGAAGTTGTGCAAAAATCAGGTGCTCATTCATACATGCACATAACCAGCCACACATGGGTTGCCAAATAGAGTTTGGCATTTCCCAGTTAGGAAACACAAAGCACCAGTGCTTCCAAACTAAAATAAATGCAGACAGTTTGCTACTAACCATCTCTGGGTAGTGGGAGAAAGTGCAACCATAGGAAGAACAACTCTTTGACAGCATCTTCTGGGGGAAAAGAGGAAACAAGAGCAAGGACACGGTTCATTAGACACTTGTCCAAAACTCCAGAGGGACACAGAGTCTGGAGGGAAGATGTTCTCCATCAACGTCACCCAGCAAATGGTGGATCAGCTAGCTGGAAAATGTGTTTAGTAGCCTTCTCTCACTGGAAATTCTTCGTCTGACATTATGCAGCAGGGGAGATGGGGATGTTACGAGGGCACTGTTTGACCCCATGAGAAGGGGAAGCTGGCTACTGCACAGTATTTGCTCCTCATGATGAGGATGTGGCACAATGGTGACTTTGGGGTGACATGATCCAGAGGTAAGGTTGCAGAAATACTATCTTAGTGGCAAAGCACAACAGATAAAACTTTTACAGCCTTTTGTTGAAACTGCAGAGGGAAATAACCAGGACCAAAACGATGGGTTACCTGCAGAGACTCATGCTTACAACAAACCTTTCTAAATTCACTACCTGCATTCTTCACCCCTATGAGGAGCTGGTAACAGTGAGCAGGGAGTATTTGGTGATCTGTTTAAAAGTTACATGCCTATAGGATTTTCACACCACAGGTGGGAAACTGAATGACTGCCTGATGGTGAGATATTTCTCTGATTATTTATTCTTCCCCAAATGGCATTGGTTTCTTTTTCCCCTGGAAAAGGTCTTCCTTATTCTATGTACTGACTCATACCTCATAAACATTGAGGGCATTTCCAAGATAGAGTGTGATTTCAAACAAATCTACATGGGAATTTTCATAAAAATTACATTCATTCATACTTCACTTACCCGCCCTGTAAATGAACAGAAGAACTAATTTAAAAGAAGAAAACCAGCGCCCATGATTCAAACAAGTCTAATTGCTCCATTCCACTCTAAAGATTTCAGAATAATTTTCACAATCAGTGGTTAGGGAGATAATTTCTAATATGAAATACTGGGAGGCAAGGAGACTTTCCCTTTGCACTGAAATGATAGTATCACATCTCATGCAGAGATGTGAAAGTGTAAGCGTCATGGTTTGATTATGTCAAAGGTAAGGCAGCTACTGAGAGCAATATTGGCAGGGTATCTCTGCTACTGAGGATGACACAAGAATGATGCCAGGCTCGAAATTTTTATAGGGCTAAGCAGAACTCCATTTTTTGTTAAGCACATGGGCCCTTTTTGGCTCTTACACACAGCCCACAAAGTCAGTGAGATTTATGTCACGCAGGCTTAATAGTCCTATCCCTAATGACTGTACCGGAAACAAGAACTCAATGAAAACCAGGAATTAGACACACTCTGGAATGCATAAAAGAGAGGAAGAGGTTATGACTAAAGTGTAAAAGAGTCTGGAGTTATTTAATAAATAGGGACTTCTTTACAATCCCAAACTCCTATCTAATTGAGTCCATGCTAGTGTGACACTGTGGTGATCACACAAATATTATGTCTTCACTGCTGTTATCCTTTAGTTCAGCTGAGATTCACTCAGACTTTTTCCTGTTTTCTAAAGCTGATAGTAATATATAATTTTCTTAAAATAGTGGAATGTTATGTGGAAGAAGCCTGTTGTTGTACATATTCAAATGGCAGTACTTATGTCTTAAGGGAGGCGGGGGGGCGAGGGGAGGGGAAGAAGAGAAAGTAAATGGTCCTCTAAAAAATAACAGGCACTGTGAAAGTTATAACTTCCTCTTCCCACTGAAGCTCCATTTCCATTGTTTTCTTTTCCAAAAAGGGAAAACTTAAACATTTCCAGAAAGGCTATCAAGTCATAGTTGCTGATCAAGAAAGTTACTGGATTAGTACTCAATACTTTCTTAGTTACATTTTTTCTTTTTACAAAAAAGAATGTCTTTTGTGAGTTTTAACAGACATTTATACATAGATATATGATTTGTAATGTCTATTGTTTAATATTATAGTAACTGCATCAGTAGAAAAGGGAAGAGCTATGGTTATCATCTATCTAGACTTCCATAAGGCCTTTGATATGGTCCCCTTCAGCATTCTTGCTGATAAATTGGTGAGACATGGGTTTAATCGTTGGACTGTCAGATGGATAAGGAATTGGCTGAATGGCCACATCCAAAGAGTTACAGTCAATGGCTCAATGTCTAAGTGGAAACCAGTAATGAGTGGTGTCCCTCAAGGGTCCATGCTGGGACCAGCACTATTTAGTAACTTGACCAACAGCATAGACAGGGGGATTGAGTCAAGTCTCAGCAAGTTTGCAGATGTCAAGCTGAGTGGTGCAGTTGATTCTCTTGAAGAATGCCATTCTCTCTCTGAATGCCATTCAGAGGCACCTTGACAGGACTGAGGACTGTATTCATGTGAACCTCATGAAGTTCAACAAGGTCAAGTGCAAGGTTCTGCACCTGGGTTTGGGCACCCCCCGCATATCAATACAGGCTGGGGGAATGAAAGGATTGAAAGAAGCCCTGTGGAGAAGGACCTGGGGATACTGGTGGATGAAAAATTGGACACGAGACAAAAACGTGCGCTTGCAGCCAAGAATGCCAATTGCATCCTGGGCTCCACAAAAAGAAACATGGCCAGCAGGTTCAAGAGAGGCGATTCTACTCTGCTTTTGTGAGAACCCACCTGGTGTACTGCATCCAGCCCAGGACAAGAAGGACATGGACCTGTTGGAGCAGGTCCAGAGGAGGGCCATGAAATGGTACATGGGCAGGGATACCTCCGCTATGAAGAAAGGTGACAGAGTTGGGGTCGTTCAGCCTGAAGAAGAGAAGGCTCAAGGGAGACTTTTTTGTGGCCTTTCAATATATAAAGGGGCTTTATAAGAAAGATGTAGAGAGACTTTTTACCAGGGCCTGTAGTGTCCTGACAAGGGAAACAGTTTTAAACTGAAAAAGTGAGATTTAGATTTGACATAAGGAATAAATATTTTAGGACGAGTGTGGTGAGACACTGGAACAGCTTGCCTGGAGAAGTTGTGGATCACCCACCAACTGAAAGTGTTCAAGGCCAGACGGAGCTTTGAACAATGTGATCTAGTGAAAGATGTCCCTGCCCATGGCAGGGGGTTTGGACTAGATGATCTTTGAAGTTCCCTTCTAACCCAAAACATTCCATGATTCTATGATTATACATGCACTTCTTGTTTAAAGAGTTATATTCTGGTTTTTCAAAAACCTCCAGAAAGAGAAGAAAAAGGTGAAGATATTTAGGCAGAGGTGAATGTTCCACAAACTGACCAATCTGTCTCAATACTTGAAGTGGCAAGCAAAGTCAAGTTTACAAAACCTGAATTTTCACCTGTTTCCTAGAAATACACTGAAATATGCTGATTATAGTTTTTCCAAGTCTCTCAATCTTTTAACAACTCCTTAAATATCAAATATTGTCAGTCCAGTTCCAGAGTGATAGACATTATAATTTCATAACAATAAAAAAATTCCGATTAGCATGATTATTGAAAAAATAAAACAAGAAAATATTCCCCAAATTATTTCAAAATTTAAGGTAAAAATGTTCTAAACCTCCAACATTTGTAAAGCAATCCCTTGTTGCTTTGGAGCCTGCCTTGATTTTGGAGCTCTTGGGACTGACAATGCCAGTACAGGGAAATTTTCGAAACAAAACTATTGGGACTGCTGTTAAAAACTCTCAGATTACAGAAATAAATGTAGAATTTGTACTTGTACCAGAATTGCTGTAAAAGATAAAATACAGATGCAAATTATAAGAGGTATTTATTATTTATTAGAGCAAAGGTACAAATACGTTTGCTGGATATTAGAAATTGATAAGTGAATTTAATAATCAGTTGCAGTCTGTATGAGGAACCCACCAGAGGATGTGCGGTAGCATTACCACGCTGGAACAGTTCACTTCAGAAATGTACTCAATCCAGAAACATATGTATGGGTGACTCAATCTTAAATTTTTCTCTGCACTGAACTGTTTACTAAAATCAGGGAATTTTCTTTTCCAGTTTGATTGGTAAACCTTTTACTAAATGGTTTGTAGGCCACCACTTTCAGAGTATCTTTTCTCTCTTTCTGGGCCCTGAACTCTTAGGTAATTCCCAACTAATGGTCTTCAATTACGTTTTTACATTACATTTGCTAAAGCAAATGAGAAATTATCTTTTTTTTTTCAATAAAGATCCATCTTTCTAGTTTTGACCTAATTCATGCACTATAAAACCCTTTAAAATTATTTTGTTGTTTTTTTTTTTTAACTTCTTAGGTTGGTTTGTAGCTCACAACTCCAAATTTTTCATACATGATGACAGATATTGCTTAAAACTTATAAATTGTCACAGGTTCTCTATACTCATGCAATTAATAAATGTTCTTAGTTCAACCTTTTATAAAATCTAATTGTGACAACAGAATTCATGTTTATTTCTTTAGATACCTATGTTTATGGGGATACAGGTAGTTATTGCAGTGCGTACACTGAAGCGATGGGATACCCTTAAAGGTCTGCCAAGTTTGACTCAGTAATCACTGCTTACCCACTAAATAACCTCATCATTTAAGTTCAAGCACTTTTAACCTCTCTAGATATTCATATATGATGAAAATACATACTTTCTCTGTTACTTTTAGCTTCCCGTAGAATCATATAATTTAGGAACAGAAGGAACTTCCAGGTCCAACATGACCTCCTCTGCACTGCTGCATGCTACAGCATGACCTCCTCTGCTGGCCACAGAACTCCTTCGAATAACCCTGAAAAGAAGTTACTGGTGCCTAAATCTAACAGAAAGATATCTAAAAAGAAACTGAGCATATGACAAAAAATTGCACATATACACTTGTAAAAGATATATTTCCTAACATTTATTTCCAGGTTAATATTTCTACCAACAATTTCCAAATAATGGATTTTGTTTCCCTCCATTGTGAGATCAGCTCATTTAAATCCAAACTGATGTAATCTCAGAACATATTTTCTTGTTTTTTTTTTTTAAGAAACCTCTTTAAAGATTAGATGTCACTCCAGCCTTCTGAAAGACTTTCCTGGAGTGAAAATCTTAAGGTAACAGCCTAATTCAAATCCATAAGAAACTGAAAACTGAAGTAAAATAAAGTAAATCTGTCAGTCAATCTGAGATTCTGAAACAAGCAGATTATAATTTAGTTTCAATGAATAATTTAGTTAAAATTTAGGGGGAAAAAAGATGTGCTCTTCTTTTTTACATGAACTACCACTGTCCTAAATTTCAATTCATTCCTACACATACAAGACAGTTTCAGATTTGTTGGTGGGTGATATATTCCCTTGTTATTATACCAACCTATTCTTCCACCAGCCGCAAAATGAGATTTGCTTCTAAACCCGCTACGAAGTCTAGTTCCTGTTTTCCTGGTCAGCTATTTTATCTCCCAGTGAAACTGAGGGCAAATTCACTATCTGAAGCCATTCACACAGCAGTACCAAACAATTTATTGGAAGAAACCCTTCTGAGATGCTAATTAAGGTTTCTAAAAGGTACTGTCTTTGCCTGAAGGTGTTACATTAATATTTATATCAAGGCTACATCTACTTTTCCTCAAATTTAAAGGGATATGACTATTAAAATGTATATATTTCTCTGCTTAGTAGAATTCTACATGGAATCTACTGAGAATTAATGGGAGGTAAAAATCAACCTGATGCCTGCTTCATAACTACAAAGAGCCAAGTCAGCTATTCCCACGCATTGCAAACGTTTTAAAAATTGAAAGAATATTTACTTCTATAATTGTTTATAGTTCTACACCTAAATAAGCTTGCAATTAAAAAAAAAAAAATCCCAATCCTTAATATTTGTTCGATATTTAGAAACAAGAAAGACAGTCATAAGTGATCAAAATTTTAAATTAGCTTAATAAGAATATATCATCACTCCCTCGTGACATTTCTTTTCGACTTTTTGAGTAAAACTTAAGACAGAGAACACTGTAGGCAGAAATGCTACTAAAATGGCTGTCAAGGTGTTATTGCAAGGAACATCTACTTGAGAATGACCTCTTTAATACAACTGATCAGAATAAATTAGAGGGAACACAGTGCACCCTAGCTAACTGTCAAAAAGGTTCAGGCATGCCATGCTGTTACACTGGTGGTGGTTCATGTTAGCTAACATACACCAGAATGTATTTCAAGGACAAAAGTCTCACACTGCCTTTAAAAGACATACCCTACTTCTGAGCTTACCACCCTCTGCAAATAATGAGTGTTATTACAAGTCAATGGATTCAAACTGTTTCTCGAAACACTTTTTCCACTTTCAGTTAAAACTTCTTAAGTACAAATGTGAAATTGATTAAATTGCAGTCAGTATTTAATTTCAAAACCAGTACAAGTCTGTGGCTGTACACTACAGTTGGTTGTTTAGTGAAGCCTATAACATTGGGGATGTTGGGTGGTTTAAAGAGTATTCTGGGCCACAGCTTAAAACTACGCAAGTCTTTATAATAAAGAAGTGTTAAATTAATACTTAACCAAAGGAGGAATTCGGGAAGGCAGGACAGGATCTGCAGCCTCTCTTGGTCAGGCTATTACCATTGACTGTCAGGGCAACTGCTCCAGACCTTTAGTAGACCATTTATTCTGTCTTGACAAGCTACCTGCCACCTAAGACAAAAACACTGAATTAAAAAAGGGGCTCAGAACTGCCTTTGAAATTGCCCACAATGGCCTTTCATGTGACTTTCATCCTAAAGATTGCCATCTCTTGCATTGGACTGTACTTAGTCCCTGAAATACTCCCCTTCCCATGTCAGGACAGAAAGTGAAAAGAGAATCCCATATACCCCAGCTGGGTCTCTTGCACCATAGGGACAACCTGGTGCATCAGGCTGAGTGACTTGGCAAGGCCCAGGCACCAAAGAGCATCCTGCATGCGAGGACATAACCCCTTCCTCCCTGTGGGCTTTTCCACTCTCCGCTCCCTCTCCTACACATGCATTGCAAGCATGGTTCAGCTGAACTACATGAAATTCTTCTGCTCGAGTTACTTTTGGCTCTTTAAGCCTCTCAACTACTTCTCAACCAATATGTGACAAATTACTAAATTTGCTGCAGAATCTGTCATCAAAGCCACCATTGCAATCTGATTTATATTAGATTTTGCCTAGGTGCAACCCATAAATACAGAAGAAACTTTAATCTGCACTTCAGTCCTCAGTGAGAGTATGAAAACAGAACATTTTTTATTTTGAGAGCATCAAACACCATTTAAATGCCACCACCAGTAAAAGCATATACTTGTCATCTCTGTTTCATTGCTGCTGCTTGGAAAGTCCACAACAATAGAAGAGCTTGTTATTAGCACATCTGCAACACATATAATGTGCTATTTTACCTGCTCGGAATTCCACTGCAGTTCACACACAGCTTGAAGAGAGGGACAAAGGGGTCTTTTTGCTTTGTCAGCTGCAGTCAAGCAAGCGAACCAGCCACCCCCCAAACTCCACAAACTTGAACCAAAAAAACACCCTGCCTCTGAATAAGGCAAACAATCTTTTAATTTCCTCAGAAAACACAGAGACTTTAGTTCTTGAAAAACAGGGCATGTCATGAACAATATCTTGGAAATGTCCGTTTGATTAATATATCTCACTTTGAGTAACTTGAAAAAAAATGTATTAGAGAAGGAATATGGAAAAAATTTAGATTTTCACTCATTTCTTTGTAAGAAAACAATTACTTTCATTCATAGCAATAGGTACTGTAGTATTCTTCTGTCAGGAAAAAACTCACTGGGAATTAGCTTTAGAAAAGCAATCAGATCCTGCTGGGTAGCTAAATGAATCAACCTGTCTAAACTATTTTTTTTTACTAGAAATATATCTGCATTCCAGCATCTTGAAACTATTGTGAAAACATACACACACAAAGTAAAATTAATCCCCAGGGGACCATAATGGTTGCTGTTAATAATACTCATCTGAACTTAAGGCCTCAAGTGTTGAATATCTGTCAAATAAAGAAGAGAGACAGCCAGCAGGGAAAGGACAAAACAAGGGGAGCATTTTCAGCTTCAACAGGTACAAGTTGTAAATGGGAAATGGGTTGTTAGAAAAATAAATTATTTCCTGCCCTCTTCTAATTTTTCACAATCTGTGTGGTATAGCCTTCACCATTGACACAATTGACATAGTCTTTGCATCTGCATTCATTTACCATGACCTAGTGGGTAAACCAATCTTGGTCTCCCTAATAGCTTAATGCCAGAAGCACTTCACATAATGTAAAACATCTCAACCTCCCCAACCCTACCTCAAATTAAAAGGAAAAAAATGGTCAGAGTAATGGCTTGCCTAACAACAAGAAAAAAGGGTGGTTATGAAGCTGCTTCTTGTTCCCAAACTCCTGTTTAAAATAACAACAAGCCTAGCTCCAAAGCTAAGCTCTAAGGAACATCTGCAGGAAAGCTCATTTCTCCCCAGTGTGTCATAATTTCTTCAGTAAAATTGCATTTAACAATAAATCTTACCACTGCTGCAGCGTGACCTTGTCCTGGAATGTTTCTGTTTTTTTCACTGAAATTAATGAAATTTTAAAATCTTAAAACATGTCAAGCATAAAATAAAGTGATGTTTCATACCTGGCATGCTGCTAGTCCGACTGTTTTCACCAGCTTCCGCATGTTTTGTCTGCTGTGGGATGATGACACTGCAGGTGAGTAAAGGACCCAGTTCTTTTAGCATCCCCAGCCAGCACATAGGCACACAAGACCCGTGAACAGGGCTAAAAGGCAGGCACATGTGGTTAGTTTGTATAACTTATTGGGATGATGACAGAAATCTAGAGATTATCTTTGTTTATATCAATACACTGGCTCTGTATTACGCAGGTAGGAAGCAGCCTATTAAACCACAGAGAAATATGATCTCAAAACCCCTTGCCATATCCTTTCACAGAGGTATCAGCTGAGTTCAAAATGGATCTTCAGCTTTCTATTTTTCATTATGGACTATACATGTGCCCCCAATTGTTTATGTGCATGAGAGGAAAATTAAATTTAGACCCTGAAAACCGTGTGCTCCTTCAAGCAAAGTCCTTATTCCTTCCTTATTTATTTGTATAATGCATAGGAAAAGAGGGCCTAAATATTGCTGAAGCCTCTGGTTGTTACTGCAGTATAAATGAGGTAATAATGATAGTAAGGAAATTAATCTTAGAGTGAAGTTGTGGGCAAGGCCTTTGTACAGCAAGTGCAAGTACTGAACAATTGTATCCTACCCAGCAGAAAGACAGGGAAACAAGGTAATAATTTTTCAGCATTTCTTCTACTTATTTTGTGGGCATACAATAAATTTTAAGCCTCTGCATTTTTTCCCTGTGTCAAAGAAAACCAAATTGCATTTTGCCTCCTCCACGGGAAAGTAGTCTGGACTGACCACTGCTAAGCACAGACCAGTTTCCCGGCCTGTCAGTTCAGCTGTTCCCAGGCAGAATTAAGGCTCTGCACTGTTCTTGCTTACTTGCACTGAGTAGGTGACTAGGGTCAAGCCCCACATCCTCCACAAACGCATATTCTATGAATTGTGATGGCTACTTAGGGCAGAAAAAGTGTGAGCCATCACTCCTGTACATGTCCGCACAAAACAAAGAAAGTCCTCTTGGGCTGAGGCTGAAGCACTGCTCAAAGAAAACTGAAATGGACGGTAATGTTTGTTGAGAAGGGAGATCTTCTGCAGACATAACAAATGAGCTGTTGTCCATGAACTTTCGTATATTGAATTGGAACAATCCAGAGCAACTATTTTTCACAACAAATCTCTAAACGGTAGTAACGTGTTTTCCACCTTCTGCATGTCATTGAACCGTATAGACAGGGTTATACCTGTGCTGAAATCTGAACTAGTAAAACCCAGTTATTATGGCTTCTGACATATCTCAGAAAGCTCTCAGGCAATCACGTGTTTGCATAAGCGCACAAATCCTTTCCCCATGCAGTTACAGATTTCCTAAAAATAGGAGCAAAGGATTCAGTGTGTCAGTATTACGAATCCTGCAGATAGCAAGTCTTAGCCATAACAATGGTGGAATATAGTCAGTAAAACTAACCAAGAATACGATCAGCATAAACTTATCAAGTAGCATGTCATAAAAAGTCAGATGGGGCTGCCAGGAATTGTGAGACTTCTTACAGTGCATGTGTAATTTTTAACCATAAAGTGTGAACATACCACACAGCTCTGCTTATCTCAGAATGCTAATATACAGACATGTTAAAAGGGAAAATAAAAAAAATCAACCTTCATTTTCCATCCATTGATCTTTTTTGCAAACAAAAGAATACATAATATTTCAAAATCTGGATCAATGATATACTATAGGATACCAAGTATATCAGGCAGAAAAAAGCCTGCCTTGTTACCATATCTCTGGATGTAATTAAGGCTGTCATGGTCTGAATGAGCGTGTCTTGATCAAAGCTAAGCAAAACAACTCCAGCTTTTTAAGCATGAAGAGACAGACACTTTATGAAATACAGAAAGACATGGGCTAAAAGATATTCTATGAGATGAAAATAGATTTTTATGAAGGCTAATTTTAACCTATTTCTACAATGAACTAGGTCACTTATTGCAAATATGCAGAAGCTGAAATTCTTAGTATTTTTGTAGTTGACATACAAAAATTGATTTGAAAACAAGGAGAAACTTCTTCCCAGTCTTCAGAAAACAGAAAAATACAGATCAACTGCAGATTATGACAGGTAAGAGAAGGAAAGATAACTTTAACAATGTATTTACATCACTGCAAGATTTCAGATATTTTCATGATGCTTAGTGCAGGCTGATAGTGAAGTCTATTGCAGACAATGGAAAAACAACACTGGGATTTGAATCAAGTTCCAACAGAACACATAACCCTCCAGAAACTGTAGGATTTTTTTAATGTTTGCCATTTTTCAAGTTCTAGCATGGATATAACAATATTGTCTTACCTCAGCTACACTGCAACACTCCATTAGGTGTTCTGCATATCTTTCACCTGTGAAAATTGTACAAGAAAAGCAAGAGAAAATCCTTGCCTTTTGGTTTATCTTGAAGTAAAATTTTTGGTACCTTAACAATAACATCTCTACTAAAAGATGTGTAGTTGTAGTGCTGAGGGACATGGTTCAGTGGTAACCTGGCAATGCTAGGTTAACAGTTGGACTTGGTGATCTTAAAGGTCTTTTCCAATCAAAACAATTCTATGATTCTATCAGGTCTGTAAGGTAGGGCCATTTCTACACCTATGTTTCTGAATTTTGAGTAGTATCCTAATTCAATATCTCTAACAACTGTAATATAACCAGTTAACAATATTAAGTACCCTTAAATCTTTGAATATACATTTTTTTCTGATTTACTTCTGAGACAGTTGCAGACTTTCATTTCATTTAAAGAGTTTTGTGGAATATTTCATTGTTTATTAAATCCTAGTGGTACAAAGATTTCTTCTCCTCATCAAAAATGAGAAGTTAGAGCAAGACAACTAAGCATACACCTAACACACACTGTGACCACTGTAACTATATTTATTCAAAATATGTTTTTCAACACATTTTACCAGTTTTAACACCTGGTCTGTTTTTCAAAAACTTTGCATAAAAGAGTGCCAGAGGAAGGAGAGGCTTTAAACCATGCACCTCTTTGATCCAGCACAAGCCATGGACTGCAGGAAAACTTGAACTGCCAAAGATGCATGGACCACATATCTGTGCAACAGACCTACAGTCTAGGCAGGGTCGGAAGGGCTTTGTTGCCAGATCCACCCTCGTACCTATTGCAGGTCTTCAAGCCAAGTGCTGGAGACAGGGTTTACTGAGAACCACAGTGGATGGAAATGATTAATAGTTCTCATTCCTTGTTGAGGGCCAATTGCACACATTGCTATGTTTTTCATATAAAAGTATAATACTTACCAACACTACTTAATACACCACCACCACCCTGCCCCAAATTAATGTGCCAAATGAACCCAGTTTTACTGCGGCAGCTCAGCAGATTACCATATCCTTTGTTATCTTCTGCAGGTGTCCAGATGGGCCAGCTGGCTCTCCAAGGTTGATGGTAGGTTTGTGTTCCATCCTGCTTTTTTGGGGAGCCAGCCTGTGGGCTTCTGCAAATTCCCTGTGAAGCACAGAGACCTGGCAGCAAATTGCACACAGGGCTGTGCAGGCTGCACCACACCAGTCCCCAAAGTCTTTAAATTCTACACTTGGGACTACCAACTGCTGGGGGTTGTCAGCAGAGATAGCTTGTTCCAACGTCTCCCTTCAAGAAAGCTTGCTGCACTGATTAAAATTTAACAAACAAGGAAGTGGCTGGCTGTCTCTTCAGGAATATTTATCAAAATTAAAATATGTGACTGGTTCATACCCAAATGGTATTCAAAGATTCAGCGTAGGAGGGAAGGGGGTTTATTTTAGCAACACTAGTTCATCCACACTGAAACAGGATTAAGATTTGACGTATGCTCTTTTATTTGTGCATGATTTATCTACAGAAACAGATTAATGTGTTGGTGGAACAGCACCCATCAACAGAACTGAAGAAGCCCACAGCAGTGTATCTGCCTCCAGGCATAGCTGGGCAAGCCATGGATTTGTGCAGAAGAATCAAGTCTGTCAAACAGGCAAATGAAATTCTATCCTTGGACCCATTAGTAAGCTGACATTATCCACAGTTATTTTTGTTAGCTGGAAATAATTTTAGGTAAGCGTGTAAGAGATGAGTGCAGTTCAGCTTTGTGGAAAAGCACAAATGAATTACAACGATGCAAATACCCTAGTATCTGTCTTGTTGGCTGGTCACGGTGCACATTTTTATCCAGTCACTGAAACAGTTGTCATTTAAGCACATCTCCTCCTCGAGTTCTCTGAGCATGACACATAACCTGATTTTCTGCCCTGTGAAAAGGATGTAATGGGACAAAGGGTGCATTCAGGGGTTTCAGATGTCAGGATGACAAAATCATTTTCTGGTCCCAAAGGCGAGAGCCAGTGTTTCTGCTGTAGAGATTTCCTGAGCACTAGCACCTGCTCTCTGGCATGGCAGCTTGGAAAGGAAAACAAGCAGTATCTGAGACACGTTCTGCTACACCCAGGCTCTTTATGACAACAGTATTTCAGCATATTTGTCCTTTTCCCCTTATTAACTAAGGGAGTTAATGTTTCCAGTGCAATACAGTGATTGGTAAACTATTTTCTTTCATTGCCTCTTTGGAGCTCCCAACTGGGAAATGACCTTCGGCATTTAATCTGCATCCCACCTGGAACAGCAGGATTCTTCATTTTAGGAATATTCTTCCAGCAATTCATAGCTGCTATGTCATGTCACACCAAGTTGTAATGAAGTTAGGCACATTCAAATTTTTTTTCCAGTGGTATTGTTATTGATTTGTCTCCTAGTATCTTGACAAGGTGTTAAAACTCCACATACAAAATTCTTCATTCTAAAACTGGTGAAATGCTAAGACATTAATGGCAGATGGTTAGAGCAATTAAGCTTATGATGTAAAGAATTTGGTCTCCTAATTACAGCTGGATAAAATAATCATTTTAGCAATGCTAGCTGTGAGTTCATATAAGCCTCCCTACTTTCTCCCTTGAGTCCTTGTAGGTTAATTCAGGTTGCAGGGTAAATAATCCAAGCTATAGGAGCTCACACAACAGTGATTCCCGTGAATCTGGCTCTGATGACAGTCTTTATACTTAATCCTCTTAATTCCTTTGCATCTGCAGTCTATCTCCATGCCTCTCTCGCTATTATTTCTGTCACACCTTCAAAACCCAGGCTTGGTTTTGGAATGGCAGTTTCTTTTTTAAGTCTGACTTTTGCAAGCTGAGCTTTTCCACTTCAAAGATGCACACAGCTAGCTCAACAGTATTACAAACATATTCCCACTAGCTGTAAAAGGTTCACCTATGTCTAAAAGGACAGTTCCCATTTGTCTGAGTACTAATCAAGTCTCTCAATTAGCAAAAGTACAAATAAAATCATATTAATATTAGCAAAGAATCACGATTCTTGTGTTACACCACTTTTGGGTAAAATCTCTGGCTCCCGCTATGCAACAATTAAGAGATTCATTTGTTTAAAACATCTGCGGTAGAAAAAAAAGATGGGAAACTCTGGAAAAGGCCAAATCCTATGCAGGTAGTCCAGATGCCAACACAATACAATAAGAACATATGAGAAAAATCTTTGAACCGTGTCCAACTGCATCACTGTTTCAGCTCTCTTTACTGCTCTTGTTTTTCTACACATCAAACAATACTGTAAAAACAGACTAATTTTCACAGGATTGAAAACTTCAAAGTTTTCTATTTAAAAATAAAATAAGTCTGATAAATAGAAAACAACATAAAGAAAAGCAATTGTGATCTTCAGGAACAATCCTCATGTTCCTAACAAAAAGTGAATTGAAAGAAAAGGACTTCTGTAAAGACAATGTTAATATTTCTACTACCAAACTGAGAATAGACTCCTCCATATTACTTCACATTTGCAGTGGTAGTTTCAACAATATAACCTTTCTTTAGGATTATCTTTCTAAAGACTGCAGTTCTCTGTCTACATTGCTATACTATACTACTATAATTTCAGAGCAGTTGGATATAGAAGTATTGATTTATGATTCTAGGCTTACAATAAAGTCTGTCAACATTTCAAAAACTAAGTGAGCCAGAGAAGGATTGGCCAGTGCTGCCTGAAATTTAAATAATCTCCTTTCTATCGCCTTTGAGGGCCTGATTGTCTTTAATGGTACATGGATTTTCTGTCTTCTTTGTAAACAATCAGGCAGAGACAAAATTAGAATGATTTAAATAATCATAAAACAAGGCTCTCAAAAGCATACATGTATTTAAAAATCATGAGATAAAATATAAGCACAAATTTGCAGTTGTATCTATTCACCTCCCTGTGGGTTCATATATATTACACATATATATGTATCTGTACATATATAAACCAGTTTGTGTATGTGTGTATGTATATATACATATAAACATACACCAATCTCTTGAATGCATAGCTGGTGAGAAAGGTTAAAATCACTTCTCAAAGATCATCAAGATGACATATGTGGCAGTTGACTCTGTCCATCATGCAAAACCAGTATCTACACAACATTCTTGTAGTTATTCCCAACTACGAATTAAGTCTCAGGATTTTGTTGAGACCCTTTCCTCCAATGCAATGCATTCCAAACTATCAAAGGAATACTATGATATGGATATTTTAGTATATGTTATTAAAATCTAGATGTATTTCCCCTTCCCAAATACAAGCAGTAGATCTGCAAATGTCTTTCCTATTTATGAATACTAGGAATACTAATCTCATGTCTGAGATTAAGGGACTTCAGTGATAGTTCCAGAAATTGAATTTCAGAAGTTCTGATTAGTATCCTCGCTTTTTTGTGACCATTTCATTAAAAATTTCAGGTTTCCAAGCAGGCTCTTGGTTAAATTCTTGGTTCATTCCCTGACTCAAAAGATAGAATTGAAATGTTTAAATAACAGTGGAAATGGAACAAATGCTCTTAACCACATAATTTTAGCATTTGGGGAGGGGATGTTGCAGACAATTTCATGAATGCACATATATCTTCCATTTAGATCCCAAGTGCTCAGAATACCAACATGACCTATTTCATGAAAGCCTGAAAAATATTCTAAATGTTTTAAATTGAGAAAGTCAGCAAAAATTGGTTTATGAAAAATTTAAATACATAGTCGCTTATTAGCTATTATTGCTGTGAGCCTTTGTGTTAGCTGTTAGCTGTTAGATCATCGACAGTAACAGGTCAAAGTTTTGTTCCTGAGATATAGATTCCTGAGAGACAATTGAAGTTTTTTGTGCTGGTTGCTGTAAAGAATATTTTGCTTTAATGTTCAATGCAGGCGTTTTGAGTTACACTTTCCAGAATAGGAAGCATATATGCTGCCACTTTTATAGCAACACATTTGTTCCACAGTCACAGAATCCATAACAAATGTGTAAAAGGGAAGAATAATATCCTATGGCTAATATGGGGGACAAAATATGGACGTCCAGCATAGTTTGCATTAACTGGATGGTTCATCCAGACCCTTCAATGCAGAATAGAACATGTGAAATCACTGTGATTGTATTAAGCATTCGAATTTTTCAAGCAGTCTTTAAACACGGAAGAATGTTAATTAGTATAAGAGAACAACCAAGAGAAAATACACTTTCTATTAATAATTAGGCAGAATATGTATGTTGTGACAAATGCTTCATACTCAACCTACTCATCAATGACACATTTATTGGGGTATAACTTGTCAGGAGACTGCTTTCTTAACTTGAATCATATCTGGTGTCAAAAGGCCTCTTCAGAGATGAAGGGTTTAAAGATATCTTCCCTTTCTAGTGTCCCTGCTGGTATTCACCACTGTAATTAGACATAAAGTTTTAGCAAAATGCACTGTATGAGTGCAATTAAATTTTTCTCCTTGATTTTCTGCTTGAATATGAGTGGACACAAAACCAATTATCTTTCAGAGCCTTGCTCTTGCATTGCAGTTAAAGTTTTTGGTATGTTTGACAACATCTAAAGCCAGTGATTTGTCTTTATACAGAGTAGCAGGAGAAAAAGAATGGCTTTTAACTAATGAAAACACCCTGAAAGCCAACTGGCTTCAATTCCTTAAGCAGAAAAGTTTATGTGATTGAACTGAAGTACCTGGGAAAAGAATTAGGAAAAGAAGAAAAGCGGAGAAGCAGAAAAGAAAGATAAGAAAATGAAGGGCTAAGTATTGGATTACAGATTTGAACATCTCCAACTTCACAACAAAGACAAGACTATGAGTATTTAAAGTGTTTGCAAGTCATTTCTGAGAAGTGCTTCTGTAGACGTACACACAGGTAAAAGGGGGATCCAGACAGAGAAAAACAACTTGAAAAACAACTTCAGAACGATGTGGGCAGCCGTCATGGAAAACTCCTTTGCAGAGCACAGCACAATTTCATCTCCCCTACAAAATTCATAAACAAGCCCCCAGCCACATATCTGTGAGTATTTTCCCTTTAGGAATAGCAGAATTTCCATCAAATCAGAAAATATGTTTACTGAACTCCAATAACCTGTCTCTGGTGATATTAGATATTCCATAGGAGGGTATAAGAATCTAACAAAGTACGTCTATGTCAGAACCGCCCACTGTCACAGGGCCTTAATCTGGTCTACAATTGACATCTGATGAAGTCCTAAAATATTTCCTTGAATAGCTCTTCAAAAATATTTCATTAAGAGGAATTACTTATTACATGTCTGTCTCATCAAGGATCTGCCACTTCACAGCTTAAGTACAGACCGGGTAACCTAAAAATTGTTTCTATCACTCTGAAGTC
The DNA here is from genome assembly GCA_013398815.1 of Ibidorhyncha struthersii. Taxonomy (NCBI): domain Eukaryota; kingdom Metazoa; phylum Chordata; class Aves; order Charadriiformes; family Charadriidae; genus Ibidorhyncha; species Ibidorhyncha struthersii. Next base: position 83,763 of record VZSZ01010449.1, read on the forward strand.
TCCAACTTTTTCATTTAATTTATTCCAATATTTTCCCCTTTTGCTGTCATTTACCAGAGGAACAGAACTTCCAAACCCCTCATCTGCGTCTTCACATATTTTTTATAATTTCCTTTCAGGATAAAATACACAACATTTTCACTGCCAGTGTAACTGTTTGGACTACATGTCCCTACTCTCCATTTTCCCTCTGTCGGCAATGTGTTATCTGAACAACACAAAAAATGCTAGAGCTGCTGAGTATTACATTTAAATTAATTTAGTATTTTTACCCACAACCTCCTGCCAGACAATTTGAAATTAAAGATAGTAGAGATTTCTCCTTGTACACAGACCAGCATATAAAAGTAAAGGATGTACTGTCACTTGGGTCTGCCAATAACCCCGTCTGTATGCTACACAACTAAATAGGAGATCTAATGTTGTCTCTTAAGAGAGTTGTGCCGGACACAGCATGCAGTGCATCTTAGAAAACTGTATCAAGGATTTCTAGAGATTGCACAGACTGTAACAAGCAGTAGGTACTGAACTAAGGTAAGTTAGTTACCATTCAGGTAAGATTGATGAGTAATCATTTTACAAGCTTGTGTGGTAACCTACAGAGAATTTGAGTACCTTTCATTAAGCACAGCTCCAATTAGAAGAGTTACCCTGTAAGGAAACATGCCAATATGGCAGTAGATTTAAGAGCTAAGCCATAAAACTTCTACTCCTTGCATTGATAACTGCTGAAAAGCATAATTCAAAAAGTAATATTGAAATAAACTGGGCTTATTTATGTTTATTATGTAAAATGCTCTATTTATAGTCCTTTTTTTTCAGGAAGAGGAAAACATTCATGAAGTATGATAAAATAGTAGGGGAAAAAAACCACCTAAATATACATAGCTTGATTTAACAGATCTCATACCACACAATGAGATTGCAATTTAACAGTCCTGCTTTACTAACATTCTGAGTTTTGCATAAAATCAGGATTGGATTATGAGTGCTTAGAGATGCCTTGTTTGCAGGTTTCCTGGAGGAAACAGTATATAGGAGACATCAAGCCACCTGACTGTTGAAAATGGTTATGTACGGATTAAAAAGTAGAAGAGGACAGGTTAAGGCATGGATATAAGTAGAGACCTCATCTGTCAGAGTATTCAAAAGAATGCATGCATCTGGAATTATTATGTAACAGAAATGTAGCACAACTTATGTGTTAAACTGACACATTGAAAGCAACACATCAGAAAAAAAAAATGCATATCCTAGTTGTCAACATTTAGAATATGTCTAACCCATCCAGGGATATCTTCACACAGCAGATTACCTAAAAATCTCACCATCTTCCACTCTACCACCAGAACAAAACGGTTACACAACAGTAGTCCTTAAAAAGTCAGTTAAACTCCCTCTGCTTCATATAGCTACCTCCCTGGAAATCATGAGACGAAGTGTTAACAAATGCATTAACAAACTTGCAAGACCCTTTTGGCAGAGAAGAGGGTTTGAATTCATTCAGGGAATGCCTCACACGCACACCCAGCCCTCTCATACTGACTCAGGCTACAGAGTCATGGGAACCAGGTCTCATCCAAGCCCTAAGTGAAAAGGTGATGACCAACGGAGCCTCCCATGCCGCAGCTGGCTTCAAATCAAACAGGGCCACTATAGAAAGAGAGACACCTTTAACTAACAATTGAGGAGCTGTTACAAAATGCAGCATTCACAGGAAGGCATCAATATGCACTTTATGCCAAGATAGCACAATGTACTTCTTGAGAGCTTCTCTAATGGGACAGAGAAAGCATTGGAAACACAGAAACATGTGCTACATCCACTCCTCCTCACCCTCCCCTTTCACAGTTCCCTAAAGAAGCTTAGTGGTTTGTAAGGAAGAATAAGATAAAGCAGAGTTTGCTCTGAAAAGCCTGCAGCCAAGATATGAGAGCATAAGGGGGGGTGCCACAAAACAGCAGAAACCGCCTGGACTCAGAGCATCACCAACAAATGAATCAAGGGGAAGAAAAGTTTGCTCTGGACCGGAGTCAGGCTGCCATGAATAGGAATTTGCAAACTCGCTAATGGTCCCAGATAAGGCAAGCTGCCATGTCTCACATACTCATTTTACCACTAAACTCACAATTTATGATGCTCACACTGTATGTTTGCAAAAGGTAGGTAGGCTGGGATTTAATAAAATCAGCTTTTCAGGCCTTAAAATACCAGCCATTCACAAGTTACTGACAGTAGAGGAAGTCCTGCCCTAACGCAGTACTGTGCTCCTCTGTGGGGCAGTGCTCTGCGCACTCCCGCACAGTAGGCTGTGGAGAGAGGTGCAGCCCAGAAACACTATGAAAGTAAACACAGAATGGTATGTCAAGGGGCAGAAAAGAAATCCCATGTCCGTATGATTGCCTATTCAGTTTTTAGTGTATCCCAAACCACAGGCAAGAGTTGCTATTCCTCTTTTGAACAGAAGCAGCTATTTAGGTCTAAATGAAAAATAAGAGCAGCTTTTTACTCAAGAAGTGGTTGAAAACAGCAATAAAAACTGCACTCGAAGTACCGAGTTCAAGCAGTCTTTGAAAATACAACAGGCACATGAGAAAAGATTTACTGATGGGCAAAGCATAGATGATTTCTGTCTGTTTAGGCCTGTAGATATCACCAGTTCCAGCGTAAGGATATTAACCTCCCTCCAACCATACAGTCCTCCAGTTAAAACAGGAAATTTGCCTTTAGATTTTCTTCACTATCACCACTAATGCAACGGGTCATTGACTTTAATAACATGAATGTATTACACCAGCCCATTCAGTGCAATTAGTGTACAAGCTAATATTTTAAGAGTACACTTTGCACAGTAGTAACTAGTAGATAATGGATCTCTAAAAATCCTTACACCCCATATGGGCTACCAAACTCCCAGTACTTATTGGCACTTAGACGTGATACAAGAAGGCAACATATATCCAGCTCACCCACTGGACAATGTAATCTCAGATCTAGGTAAGCACTGTTTAATGACTGCACCAAAGGGTGTTTTGCTATTTTAATGCCCTTAAACCAATCTTTCAAAGCTGCTAAGCACTTGTTCCATGGTAATGGAAGGGTGTATCAAATTTATTTACATTTCCTCAAACCACTGGATTTGCAATGCATAAATCCAGCTCATTATGCAGTATTTTATTTTCTACTTATTATACAAGAACCACTACAGAAGCACACTTTCTCTCAGTTTTTCTATGAAATAACTTCTTCTTATGTGTTTTTGTAGTACTTCAATATAAAGTTAAATTGAGTAATGGGATTTCCCATACTAAATTGCACCATTTATACGTCAAGTCCAATGTCTTCCCTCCAGCAACAGCCAGTATTCAGTAATTTAGAAGGAAACTAGGAAACAAATACTGCTTCTCAGCAATTGCTTTAGTTTTGTCCACAAGGGAAGCATTTCCTGCCTCCTGAAGCAGTTGTTTTGTTCCCAGAGCTTTGTAAATCTGTTTGTGCCAAACTTCATTCAAGACAAGCGTGTCACAACCTTGCTAACACAAACTCAGGGAACACTTCCAGATGCCATCCAGCCCAGACTCATATTTCAAAAGGTGTGCCTGTCAGCATCTTCTAACCCAACACGAGGACCTCTCAGCTTCATTTTCCTTTCCTCAAAAGATAGTCTTGTCCAGGCCTCTCCTTCCTCCTCCTCCTCCTCCTTAACCTGATCCCACCTGCCCTCTTTTCCAAACACTGTGCTGGTTAAAATGACACTTGTTCCAAATTGCTGCTTCCAGAGCCAGCAAAATTAATAAATAAATTAACAAACAAAACGTTTTCTCATTACAAGTGTGCCTTCTTCAGCCTGAAAGTGCAGGTGCAGTGTAAGGACACTGCTTCCACCTCCAGCAAATAAAGCCTAGGAAAAATCATCTGCTTTGTCTCTGGTGTTATAATTGCTTCCCCCAACCCCAGAGTACTTGGAAATATGAGAACAGGGTGAAAAGTAAATGTCTACGGTCACAGAGAAGCTATATCAAAAGCAAATGAGCCATATATAATGACTTTCACAAAATGACTGGCATTACATAAACATTTTTTTTCATGTTACTATTTCTACAACTATTCCGCTCTAGGTCAGAGGGTCAGAAATGGTCTTCTAATTCCTCTCACACATTGCTTACTGCTCGTATTTCTTGGTTGTTCTTATATCAATTAAGTTGCTTTCTTTTTCTGAAGTTTATATCTTATCTCTCAATATACATGGCTACTACCTTGAGCTTTTCTTTCCTTCCCACCCAAGCCAAGGCCCTCTGTTCTTCTTCACAATGACATAGTGCAGTAGTTACAGCAGTTCCTCTCCAGACTCCTTTCAGCCTAAATTCACTTTCTTGGTGCACATGACTTAACAGAACTGTGTGTTCCTGTTCTGCTTGGGTCTTACACAGACATGTTGGATATTTACTCTTCTCACCTCACTCAATACACCCATGGGCCAGATCTTTCACTGTGTGGAACTGGCAGCTCAAAGACATCCTGTAATCCACGTGGTTTTCTTATAATCATATTGAGTACTATTATTTTAATTTAGCACTATAAACCCAAAATGTCTATTAACTTAAAAGTGATTTTTGTCTTTTGTAATATTAAGCTCCAGTTCTTAAAGTTAACTTTTGCAATTTATTCAGCTTAGATCAATTCAGTTTTGTTGTTTAGCAGATGGCAATTGTTCCTCTACCTTATAAGTCACTGCCTGTCTCCTTTTTTCTTGCTGAGGAGAACTAAAATGCAGCTATATATGTCAACATTAATTACACTAGACCTGTAATTGATGGAGCTTTCGGCATTTTAAAAATTTGTTTCCCAAGCCTTCACAGATCTAGTGATATACCTTCAATTGGCAGAAAGAAATGCAGTAAAACTCCTTTTCTTCCTTCTCATGTGCTGCATGCTAAGTTACAGTTATCTATAAATTCAGTAACATTAATCATGTCCTCATTCCATTGACCCATATTTATATGTTATAAAGAATGTGTTATAAAAGGGACTTTTGGTAGCAAGCTCTTTCCATAGCTTTTGCATTCTGCTGACAGCAGTATTATAATTCTTAATGAAATGTAAGAAAGAAAGGGTGTTAGTCTTTCATGACCTCAAAGCAGGATCTAAAGTAGTAGCAGGAGAAGTGTACAAAGGAATTTTACGTAAAGTATAAATGTTTTTTAAAAAGGTACTCTTTTAATAGGCAAACAAAATGTAAAGAAAGCAGCAGATAAAAGAAGGTAAAAGGAAATGTTAAATATTATAGCTTAAGGAAAAAATCTGTGCAGTTTAGACATTAGAAGTTATTTTTATACAGGCAGGGTCTAATTACATAATCTTACCCATAATCCAATAAGTACATTAAAAGTTATCAATGGGGAAAAAAACACATGACTCTAATGTCTTACTTCACTCTATATCTGATATATGGTCCGCACCGCAGCCAGTTTCTTATAATTCTGAAATGAGGACTACAAAATATATATTATTCTTCAGTATTATATAGAAAAGAGTCTTCATATTAATCACTAAAAAAAATCTTTCCATGGCTAAGTTACAGAATTTTACTAGTTTGACCAAATTTTATTTGTATTATGTTTTCCATGGAATGCAAAGAAACCCAAATCTTCTGAATAATAATTTGCGCATTTTATATTCAGACTGAAATCCATCTTCATATTTCAAACAGTCTGAAAAACTACAGAAGAGCATACTATTATTTAGAGAACACCTGTTTAAAATGTACTGACATTTATAAGTCTAGCAAAGCTAACAAAAATAAGGGTCATGTTAGCAGGTCTCAGTATAAAACTAGGAACAATGATTAATGCAGTTGCACACTTCATAAGCATAAAAATAGTGTTAGGAATCTTGATGTGACAGGTCAAATCAATTCTTTATGTGGTATAATCCAAACCAAAAAGACTGTAATTTCTAGAATGATAAACATTGGAATTAGGGGACTGCGTTGGTTCATTTGTTTGTCTGTTTGTTTTCTAAAATAACCTCTGTGGTATATCACACCGGCACTGCAGGTATTTTGGTTGTGTTAAATATCTGCCAAAACCTAGCATAAATGAAAATCTTCATTCGTGTTAAAAAAGAAAAAAAAAAAACCCACACACATCCTAAAGGCCATTAATTCAGAGTGAAATGGCTTAGAGAGTTCAGAAGATCCCCAAGGTCTTTCTATTCTGTTGGTTAATCAAAACTTCAGCAAACACTGTAAATCAAAAGACTTATTTCAATAGATCCCTTATCTCTCTACCCTTATCTCAGTATCTTTACCATTGTCTTAAATGTTTTTAATATAGGAGTTACACATGGGTATATTACTTACGCTATCATTCTACCTAGAAGCCCTAATTATAGACTGTTTGATGTCACACGAAGATAGAAAATAAATGATCCCTGCCTTCAACCAGATTAAAATGGAAATTTAAAGCAAAAGAAAACCAAAGAAGACAAAGGCTGAATTTCTGAAACTGTCACAGCACACCAACAATTGAACCGTTTTCAAGGCTTGGGGGTTATGTAGACATTACACAAAAGTAAGAGTTTTAGATAGAAGTTAAAGAAGGTTATGCTAGTCATTCTGGAAAAAAATAGCTGCATGTATAATAAGTAGTGATGAAGGCTGAGACAGTTGGAAACCGGTCAGTTTCTACTACGAAGTGAAGGATGAGAGCCCCAGCTATGACCTCGGCTTGAAAATAGGTAAATTAGGATTTGATAGGTAACAGGGACTGATGCAAAATAAAAGAGAGGCATGGGTAGAGAAGCAAAGTAGGAAAGGATATGTCCAACATCTCAAATCAAGGCCAGATGAAGCAGTGGGAGTAAAGAAACACATAACCAAGGTGCTGGCTATGAAGTTTATGTGAAAACTGAGGTGGGAGATGGCAAGTGCAACAGATTATGTGAGGGATGGAGAGACAATGAGAAAAAAGAGTGCACTAGGTGTCAGAGTAAAATGGGGAGGAACTGAGATACCATTTCCGAGGATAAAAAAACTTGGAGGCAGCCTTGTTCAAAAAGGGAAAAAAGAATGGGAGGGGAAAATTCTGAATCACAGAAATGGAGGAGGAGAAGCCCAACATATGCAAAACAAGATAAAGCCCAGACCCGTGTAACACAAGATACCAAATGCCTTCATTTTTTGGAATGTTTAAATATATTTAGCCTCTACATGCTAATTTGCCATAGCCAAAACAGCCTCCTGAAAACTCAAAGAACTGGATATTTTGGGAGCAAGAGGAAGGATAGCGCACATGAACATATAAACAGAAAAACAGAAAGGCTTTATATATTTCATAGCATTTAGTCAATATTCCCACACTGTTCATGTGTTTGGCTTACAGTCGTAAATGTGTAACAGGTACTGAGTAGCTCTAAGTGTCTAAATAGGTAAATCCAAGTCAAAAAGTGTGACCTGAATGGAATCAATAACTGAAATTGAACCTTTGCATCAATATTTATAAGCAGGGGGTTGAATGACTTTTTAGAAAACAGCAATCGCTGCCAACTCAGTATTCAAATACACAGTCTGCCCTCAACCCAATTAGTGTGTAAAATGACAATAGCTGCAAACATGGCTTCAAAATATTACAAGGTTCTTGTTAGGCAATTTTGCATCTAATGTGCTTCTGTGAACTTCAGAAAATTTTCTAATATTTTAAATAATCAATTTTGAAAAGCAAGCCTATAGAGGAAATATTGAGGTGCTGACAAACCTGATTTTAAATTGAAGTTATTCTGTCAGTTTTTAAAAGTGACTAAGGTTGGCAATGCAGAGAGCTATAGTTTTCTTATCATCTTTATATCATATGCAGTTGCTTAGAAATAAAAGTAACCTTAATTTCTGCAAATAAAAGAAGGTCTCTGAGTGTTAAAGCTATGTGTTCTTCCACAAAGCAGGAAAACTGAGGTATTTAAAAGACGTGTAGATGTGATGCTTAGGGACGTGGTTTAGTGGTGGACTTGTCAGTGTTAGGTTTATGATTGGACTCGATGAAGTTAAAGGTCTTTTCCAACCTAAATAATTATATGATTCCATGATTCTAATGTAAGCAAAACTGCTGAAAATGCACAGAAAGGAAGACAATCCATTGTATTGCCTTCTAGATGTCACGAACTGGTGATTTAGGTTGCTTAAAAATCCACTGTCAAAAGTGTTAGCAAAGCGATTTTAATATGATGTTGCAAAAGTGTGACTTAACAAAGTTCGATGGCAAGGTTCACTCTATTAATTACTGCATGGGAAAACATATAAAGGAAAATTGAGTTACACTTGAGTTAGAATGATTCACAGAGAAACTGAGGACACAGAAGGTAAGGGAGACCTTCCCATTGAGTCATGAGGTTCAGAGTGGACTGCCTTGCTTTCTAAACTCTTTCTCAGAGAGGAGTCTAGGTTTGGCTAGATCCAGACTTAGTCCCAGACTTTGTCAACCATTTATGTCTAAAGGATTGTGTATGTTTCATTAACATCAGTTCAGTATGCAATCACTATTACCAGGGACAAACCAAAGTTATCATACTACAGGGTTACGTGTGATATTGGTCACTTACCAAAGATCTGCTGTTGGTAAAAGGATTTTCTGCCTCAAGGAGCAACTTGAGAGGTGTCACAGCTCAAGGTGAGATCACTGCCATGCAGCCATGTTGCCTAGCAGGGAGAGCGCAAAGAAGGCTTGCTTAGGCCATTATACTTACAGGATAAAGTGGTTGGCTTATAGTCGAATTGCATGTGGTGGAAAAGGCGTGCATAAGACTCCTTGTACCCACAACTTACTTTGTTTTTTTGATAAATGATTTTTGGAAAAGCCACCTGGCATGTATGTGTTAATCACATGATCAGTGTTCTAAACTCATCTGTGTTGATGTTTACTGTGTCCTTTGTGGATTTTTGGAGAATGGGTTGAAACTAGAGGAGTTCTTGGCCCAGCTACAGCTCAGGCCTTTCTCTCCTTTGGAGCCTGTACCAAACTACTGCTAGTTTGGCTAAGAGTTCAAGTGCATCCATCACAGATGTGTGAAATGGTGATTTTAGAAAGAATTAGAGGTTATATGTCTCTCAGGCTGGCTTATCAGATAAACATAAAACACAGTCAAATCTATCGAACAAGTTATATCACTTTTACACATTTTTAGAGTAAGAAAACACCTTCATAAAAGGATGTTAAAACCAGAATGGGCAGGAGACGAAAGAAGAAAGTACAACAGTAGTCAGGTGTCATAGAAAGTACTGTAATAGAAGTAATGTAAAATTAAAGAGAACAATCCAAACCAGTAAGCCACTAATTTTGCCATTATAAGGCATTTTGGCTACAGCTTCAGCTTACATCGCATTTATCCATTCCAAACTATATCGGCTTCAACATATCTCTTATCACCAAGAGGAACAACATAGGCTGCAGCTTACATGGATGACTTAAGTTTGTTTTTTGGCAGCTAAAAGCATTTTACGTAATATCTTTCAGGCCAGTTCATTATAAGAATTATTGTTAATATTCTCAATAACCAGAATGAATTGCTTAACAATGAAGAGGTGTGACCTAAAGCCATACTATGGATGGTTAATTATATAGCTTTACAGGATGCGTTCCTTTTTTTACCAACAAAATATTGTACATCAAGTTATAGACATTTATGCTTCTAGACTAACAAAAAAAAAGCCAATAACCCATCTGCTGAAGCTACAGGACCATCACAAATGTGTTAATTGCTTAGTATTTGCAGCCAGGCAGATGCAATAGCAAAACTTTCAAATTCCATTAAGTCACCAACAATTTGATAACAAGGCTTTTGTTTTTTGTTCTAATCCCTAGAAACCAACCAAAATCAAAACACAACAAAAAAAAAACAAACCCTAATTCCTGATGTTGTGAACATTACTCATTCACACCATGCAGTAAACAAGCTAGGTCTATCCCAGAGTTATTCTGATTTCACTCGAACTTAAGAAAACCTTATTAATTTGAAAACAGGCCATTTTAGACCAGCTAAAACCTGCAAAGGCCTGCCAGTAGCTAGCAAGTTTCTGAGCTTCTGTATAATTGAATCATCAAATTAAAAAAAAACAATAATGTCCACTGTATATAACCCCGATTATGTCATTTTGGCTCCTTCTGGAATTAAAAAAACTTTAAATTACACATCTATCTTCCATCAGCAAGACACTTAGAAGGGCAGAGACCTAAGCTTGTTTCTCAGAGCCAAATTTAGTGCCCATGCACACCAACAATTTTTTACAGCAAACTTTAAAACAAACAAATTAATAACAACTCAGGTCATAAAAAGCAGTTGTGAGAGGACAGAAATGCTTTAGAAACATTAAGGGTAAAAGAAAATGAATGCAACTTGTTAACCTCAAAGTAAATATTTGTGCCATATCAGATGTTGGCCTTCTGTTATTTTTTTCCTCTATTTTTGTTGTTGACTCTCCTTGGCCATTTTCTTATAAATTACATTGTTTACATAATTATTTTTTCAACAATGCTCATATAAATGGGAACTAAAAGAAGAGTGTTTTTTATATGCCGATCTGAATATTTACAGTTTACAAATAAGATATAAACTAGGAATTATGCTATGAATGCAATGAACAGCAAATATACCTGAGAAAAATTTATCTGTTTACAAACCCTTTGTAAACATCAAGAAATTAATTAGCACCAAAAAAAATCCACTAGGAAATAGACTGTTTACTTCTGTATTTTTTTGAAAGAGAGAGAATCTACACTACAGAAATATGGCTCATTTTGCAAAACATGTCAGAATAAGTTTTTGTCAAACGTGAATCCTATCTATTTTTTTTCTGTTTGGTCCTTTCTATTTCTATTATTCTGTGGAATTTATGTGTGATTGTATAAAATAATTGCCATTTCCACATTACTTATCTAATATCTAAAAGAATGAAACTCTATTAAAAATTAAATTTTGCATCACCCCTCAGGGTGATTAAGCATTAATCCTAGTTCTTTCTTAATTAGTTTATTGTTGAAGCACTATAAGACACAGAGGTTTGGGGGAATATTTTTAACCAGAATAAAGATGTAAGGATTTGGAGTTATAATGGAAAAAGTACAAATTAGACTGTGTCTGAGAAAATGTGGTACTGATGAGACGTCTTTGCACCTTGAATATGTGGTTGTGCCCATTGACTGGGCACCCTGACTGATACTATGAGATGCCTACTGTGTCCACTTATTTTATATATATTTATATATATATATACACATGTATATATATCTTCCTTGTATTTACGTCATTAGCTTCACTCTGTACAAAGGAACAGGCCCAATTTAATGTTCTGCAAAAGGAAGTCAACAGTCTGTAAAATCTCCCCTAGATCATCTAAAGACAAAAAAAGGGATCTTCAGGCATCCAAAACTGCAGAGCTTAAGCACAGAACCCATTGATACCACTGAACTTTTTCCTCAGTCTTGAATTGCTGTTACAGTTTGAGAAAATAACATCATTAATGGGAACTGTACTAAGTATAAACTGCTGTATTTAAATATCTGCAAATTGCTGGACCTTTTGATAATGTTAAAGTATAAGAAAGGTCGATTTTCTCACACATGAGTTCTGGCGATTTATAGAACATTTTGCATTAGGAAGTGAGTAAACAGGGTACTTTTAAAAAGCAACATTCTGAATGTTGGAAGTTTACTTCCCTTATCTTCACCTCACTGAGATGGAAAAGCATCGAATGATACATAGCACTTAAAATGTTTGTGCTGTCACCTAGGGGTATTCTGACCCAGCACCTCTCCAGAGGTCTAGGTTTTCTTCTGAACATGTTGCAGGTGAATATTATGTAGAATGAATTCGGCATACCTATGATCTGCTCAGTAACATGCTCTTACTCTGGGGACTCAGCAGCACTACTCAATAATAGAAGTGTAAAAACCTGATGCCTCTGTTTTAGGGTATCATGAGGGAGTTGGACATCTGGAACCACAAAGCTGCCAGAAGCAGGTTAATGCCTTTGCTTGGCAGAAGGCAATTAAAAGGAAATCTTTCTATGAAGCTTCCAGCATTTCAAAAATATTCAGTGCCAACAAAGTGGTGCAGAGATCTTCACCCTGATGGCAAGTTTTAACATCGCATTTCTGATAGTCATTTGGTAGCTGTGTCCTCTGGTGCCTACAATCTCAAAAATAATGGATATTATAATTTATTTAGGTAGAGCCCGGGATCAGAAGGTGAGTCAGGCAGAAATCTAGGACAGACCTGGAAAAAACAGGTAAAAAAAAGAAGATGAAAATAAGACTGGTAGGAGAAAAATAGGAGAAAACAAGTGTTGATAGTAGCAACTACAAGTAGAAATGTACAGTTAGTGCTAGCTCTGTTGAATTCAGTGGGTACACCTCCAACTGTGCAGTTGAACTATGGATAAAGGAAGACATGTCAAAAACACCGGGCTAAATGAAACACTGAAAAGTGCAGAGCTTGAGAATATTCAAGAGACATGTATTTCATTATAAAACATACAAAATAAGTTATAGCTGTCAATTTTAAAGCATCAATTTAGCATCAGTAAACTACAGACCAGCTTGTGAAATATCACATGATTTTTACCTGCTCTCAGTGAATCAGGATATGCCAGCTATAGGACTATGAAGAACATTACAAACTGCCAGTTTTTTCCCCTCAAACACATACAAAATTATGTTATGCTTTGAAAAAAATCTTTGATTGCAGCATCTGATATTTTTCTCTAAGAACATAAGAAACAATTGCCCTAAGGTAGTCTATTTTGTGAACCTTTTAAGATTCTCTAAAGAGGCATAAAAATTTCTTGTGCTTCTGTTTCCCCCATTCTCGTGCCCATATAATACATTTTAATCTGCTCTCAGTTTCTGCTCTCTAATGCCTTGTCCTCATTGGAGTTGCTCTTAATTTTCACTGGAGAATATAAGAGGAAAATTAGGCCCATTATATATACATTCACATTAGCAGATGGGATCTCAGGTGAGACTCAGGGCAATACAGTAGTACAGAAAAGAAACTGTGCAGAGCGTTCAGCAGCCTCGGAGGTTTAGCAGGATGACTTTAAATCACCAGTGCCCTCTGCTGCTCCCAGGCTGGTCTCTTGTTTTGTGTTGTTTTTCCATGCAGCCCAGTATAACTTCGACAGTCCCCCAAGCCATCCTTAATTACTGCTTCCTTGTAGGATGATTCATGGCTATTGCTATGCATAAAATTTTGTCCCCACGAGATACTACAGCCTCATCTACCCCAGCATGGGTGCGCCGCTGAGACAGGACACGGGAGGATGGCCTGAGAGACAGAGTTATTGCTGCTTTGCACCACGGATCTGCCAGCCAAAAGCAAAAGCTTGCAAGGTTTTCAAGGAATTTTACTGCTTGTCCCTAAAGACCATAGATAGAAAAGGAAGGTTGTTTCTGCTTTCACCTAGGAGGCTTGGTTTTGCAGGAAAGATCCTGTATAGCAAATAGACCAAATCTAATAAAATGAAAAATGAAGGATAGAGAAACATGAGTAGTTACAATTTCATCAGCTGCGCAGCTTAATACCTACCTAGGGGGAAAATCAATCAGCTCGTGTCTGATCAGTGTTTTCTTGATAGCATTAGCGATGTGGCTTATATAGCCTCTCTGAGGAGATAGTGCTTGTTTTCCTTACCTGTGTAATTCATTTATTAGCCTAAATTTACAGCTGTCAGCATAGATTTAGAGAACCAAACCTAAATGAACACACATTCTGTAGGTTTCAAGGACAGGCAGCTAATAGCCTAAGACAAAGGTAACAGAATATTTTACATAGAACAGCTAACTAATTTCCATTTCATTTATGTCACTATAAAAATAGTTGAATTCCTAATAGGAAAGCTATCTGTTTAGGAGTTCTGAATTTTTTTTTCCATTTCCCTTTCTCAGTCATAGGAGGAAGTGTATAATCCCTGATATTATCCAGTAACTCCAACATTTCTCAAAATTGGAAAGATGGGGGGATTGTTGACTTAAGGTGAAAGGAGACGCATCTTTTTGTGGCTGTAGGCTACTTTTGTATGCATGCCCAGAATCCTTCTGTACATCCACTTCTCTGTACAGATTGCCACACATGCCATAGGACATTGTGAACCAGTCTGACAGACAAAGTAATGTTGATTGCATTATCTATTTGGTAGAGCCTTTATATGAAGGAACGAAGGAAGCCGAAAGAGCTTGTTATTATATTGGGCTAAGTATTGGGCTGACCCATAAAAAAATATATGATATTTACCTCAAAGTAGCTTGCAAGCTAATTAAGGCTTAATTGAGCAAGCAGAGTGAAAGCAGAGGGAGCAGGAGACAGCTTGGGAGCTCCCCAGTTGGTTTGAACTGGAGTCCTCTGCTTTCCCTTCAGAAGTGGTTGTTTGGGGGGTAGGGGAGGCCTTGTTTTTTTCAGGAAGGGCTGCTATGCACAGACACTGCTTGCACACTTATGGAGAGAAACACTCATTCCTGTACTTCTTGATCTTTACAACAAGTTAATGGGCAGTGCGGGAAGCAGATGCTGCGATCTCTGTTATGCTGCTCCAGCTGTCCTCTGTGGGGACCTGACGGCTTGCAGAACAGGCTCCAACTCGTAACAAAAAGCAGTCCTGCTGTCCACGGCCAACCATGTCCCAGAACTGTAGTGTGGGACGTGTGTGTGGCTGTCATGCATCATTTCATTTGGCCATTCTATGCCAAGAGACAAACAACACTCCAAAATAAAGTTGTTTCATGCTGCTACTACTCTCAGCTTTCTTCTGAAAGGAGAGGATTTATTTTGTTCATTCGCCAAAGCTGAGATGCCACCTCTCCTATACATTATGGTTTGGTCCTTGTGGCAGTGCCAGACCACTGCAATAAAAATGTTATCAGGTTACACGGCACAATACAAATTATAAACTACATTCAGTACCCACAGGACGCATAAAGTACCAGGATTGGTATTCAGTGACTATGCCTTATGAAGAAAAGTACTCTCATAAATGATCTTGAAAGGGAGTGAGGGGCTCAGTATCTTTACTAAAGCAAGCAAGCTACTCCAACAGGCAAAAAAAAGTAAAGAAAACAGCACTTGCTTGCATTCAAGCAACCAGCCAGTGTGTAATTACTGTCATGCCATTCAGAGCTAGTATTAGGGAATGCAACTGAATGAATCTAATCTAGTTCTTTGGCCAAGTACTCCAACAGCTTTTTTCCTATATTTGAATGTTTGCATAGTAAAATACCAGTCAACTTAGACTGGAAAAAACTCCAGTGACAGGTGGAATGGTCACGTTTCCTGACAAGTCTGACTGTTCAATTATAGCCTGTTTTAAAATTAGTCTTTTGGCAATACAGAACACACATTTGTGATACTCTTGCTCAAGTCTGAGGATTTAGCTGCCAAAATCAGACAGTTCCCATCATGGACATTGTAATAGTCAAGTATTTGGCACCAGGGTTTTGACAAAGATAAAGGAGGGTCTTGTCAGCATGTGTATCACAACAATGCTACTCTTTTCATTGACACAATCCATTATTATGCCTACTTGTTCGTGTTGAAAATCACCTTAATGTTAAAGCAGTTTTTTCTCCACAGATGAAAAAAACCCTGCACTCTTCCAAATGAGGTGGGAGAAAAAAAGGCAGAAAAAAAAATGAAGAAAAGAAGAGCAAAGGATGGAAAGTGGAAGAGAAGTTCAGGGAGCAAGGACAAAAAATATCTGGTGTCTTATAGACGTTCAAAAAGAAGTCACTCAGCATTGGAAGAGGTTTTGCTTAGTTCTTTTGCAAAAAAAAAAAACCCTTATGTCCTGGGGCATTTTCAGTTTCTGTCTTCATTGCATCAGATACCTGCTAGAATTTTCAGCATGTGCAAGACCTAAAAGTGTTGTGATCAAAAGAACCTCCAGGTCCTTTTCCACCAGTAACGCTCCAGTCCTCTCACGCTGATTTCTGAGCTTAACCTGTCAGTGAATTTCACAGCAAGAGACAGACAGTTACAGAGGGAGAGCAGCTCACAAGTCAATGTTTCAATACATAGACAGAAAGTAGAGCTGTAAGTGAACTATACTATTATAAATAGGGCACTTGAGAAAAAAAAGTGCATATTTGAAAAGACTTGGGAAAAGGGTCCCAACCCATTTGCCAAATTTCTTGAAAGGAATTGAAAGTTCCTTTCCAATTTAAAAAGGATATTGAGGAATGTCCTTAAATATATTAAAATGACTTGGCCTTCCGAACATCCAATGCCATGCAAAATTAACAGGGATTTTCTTGCAAGGACAAAGGAGACAAAGATTGATCTGAAACTCAAATAATAGAAGGCTTTTATCTCTTCTGTTTTTTAACAGAAAGGAAAATAAAATCCTCTGAGGCTATTATGACCTTCCATGCAAAGCAGGAAAGCTCTTAAGGTTTCTAATAGGTGAAGAAACAGCTCATTAACTTTAGTTGTATTTTATATGGTATGTACCTGTATTTATGTATTTATTTCAAGAGATGTGGTGCATCACATGCACAGTACCCCATCATCCCTGCAAAAATAGGGGGCATTGCTGGAGATTTTATCTTTTCATCAATGTTAACACAGGAATTCTACTTCTATCAAAAGATTAAAATTTCTCTGATTCACAGTATTTAAAAAAATAATGACAACAGTTGTTTCATTGAAATGGTCTCAACCATCACTCCATTGCTAATTATTTTCATTCATGTCTAAGACAGCTATTGTAGTACCCTTCACTTTGTCTCATCTCCATTTTTTTCACCTTTTTCTTTCCTTAATTGCCTACTTCTTCTTTCTCAGTAGCAGCTGAAGACATTCCCGTACCTCAAACTCCTTGCCACACTACCTCCTGCCCTATATTTGGTTCCTTATTGAGCTGAATGTCCTCCCTCAAAGCTTCCTCTTGCTTTCAGTCTCTGTCTTAGATCCTTAATTTGTATTGACTCACAGTATGGTAGCTGTAAGCTCTGCATCTGCTCCTATCCCACATCAATGGCTAAATTCTTACAGATTAATGTTTCCAAGGGGGATTCAGGCAGAAAACTTAAAAATAACAGTTGAGCATGCTATGCAGTGCTGACTTTTGAGCCTATGGCTGCAGATTCAGTTCCATTTGAAAACTATACCATGCAGTCACTGCCCTAAAATCTAACCAAATTTAGGCTTCCCTCTGTATAGCCAAGCCAGCATCCATACAAAAACATTAGCCTGTTAGTAACTGTGGGTAAGTTTAATTCTATGTTTGCCTAAATGCACAGTAAATGTTGAGAATTTACTTGCATACAAGCACAGTGTCTGTGGGCTACCTGAGCCCAACTCTAGTTAAAACCAAAGTGGATGTATTCCACACAAACATTTGAAGAAAATTAGGAAAGGTCTATTTAAGAGAAATTTTCTGTTTTCCCAGAAAGGTGAAAATCAAAATCACAGCCCTCCCCTCTTCCTTCCAAAATATCAAAATTATTTTGCCTTTTGTTAAACAAAGAACACTGAAGAAGGGAAAACATGAAGAATTTTGTAGGGAAAAATAAAAAAGGTCAGTTTTTCTCTGAAATGTAGATGGGCCTACTGGAAGAATCATCTTCATCACCACTTCCACAATTTGTGAGAAATAAAACAGCCCTTTCCCTACATTGTCTCTAGTATGGCTCTAAAACTTGTAAACACAACTATAACTCAATACCATTAGAAACAACGTCTGATTTATCGCTCAAAATTTGTATCAACTATGTGATCATGAATGCAGACAGCCTTAATTACTTTAACAAAAAACAGCTGTGTTGTTGTGGGGCTGCCATTTGCTTCTCATTAACGATTAATTTCTAACAGTCTCACAAGACCAGTAAATTAATAAAAAAGAATTAATTATCGTCTGATAAGGAATACTAACAAAGTAAACCTTTGTAGCATTTGCTTTGCATTTTACATCACCATGGAAATTATTTATCTACTACTTTGTGTCATGTGAGTGAAAAAGCACTTTTTAGGCAGCGACAGCTTGCTTGAAGAAATTAAATGCATACTGGATAAAACCAGGTATTTTTGGTGTTGTATAGCACTGGCCATGTTTTATAAAAACAATAATTTCTCTAGATAATTACTTTAACTATTGTCCACCTTTTTAAAGATTTGACTGAGCTGAAGGTGTGGATCAATTTGCTCTAGATGGTTAGTAATAGGTTATTTTACAAAGTTATAGCTGCTGCTTCCTTCCTATTCCCCACTGTTAAATATTAATCCTTTTCATAAATTGCACTCTTAATTAGAGATGAGTCAGGGCATTATTTTATTATCTGAACGCTACTACCAGTTCTGCTTCAGAAAGCTCTTATGCTTTAGTACATTTTTTTTAAAAGTGGTTCCAGAGCGTGCACGTGTTGCTAACTGTGGTCCACTACTACAAAAATACATTGACAATACCAGAAAACTACACTGAGACTGGTACCACCACATCTCCTTTGTAACAGAATATATTGACTTCTGCCAGGAAATAACTTTTTGAAAGCCAGAGAGTTTTGCAGTGTGCAGTAATCCAATGTACTAAAGAAAGTGCAATGGCATGAGACAAGAAAGGTTGTGTGTTGAGTTTGCATGTTATTTTCTTTTCCAACACACTGGTACTTTGCTTAACCACAACCATACAAATATCTCCATCAGACACAGGAGGAGGTACATAGGCATGTTCATTACATAAAGGTGCTGGGCAATTCATGTCTCCCTAAACCCCCTGGGGGTCACCAAAGCTGCGTAACACCAAGCACCACTGCTGCTGTTCCAGTAGTATGAGCTGCCATTGATGCACCACGGGTTAGACAAGCCTGCACCAGATTGCCATTCTCCCACGGATGAGACTTGTGACAAGACATACATCTCCTTTGGAGAGTGCTAGGGAAAATAAAAACCCAAATCTCCTGAACTGGAATTATTCAGGATTGCAATTATTCACGGAAGACTAAGTGAAGACTTAAATTTATTTTTTTTTTTCACAGAAATTGAAATATTTCAGCAATATTGGATTTTATTCTGTGGAAAATGAAATTCAATGGAAAATTCTTGACCATAAATTCTCAGGCTATAAGTTAATATGGGTTACAGTTACAAAATATTCAGACTGAAATTTTTCAAGTGTGAAAATTTATTCGATATATTTTGGTTTAAAAATCTCCAGCCATCATTCTGAAAAAAGCTTGACTTCTTCAACATTTTGTTGGATGTAAACTGGCTGGAATTTAAGCTGTCACCCCATATTGAAATAAAATATGTTGTATTTCCATTTACTTTTCCATGTATTACTTGTGAAAGGGAAATACAAAAGCATAGTTTTATTTTGAACTAGTAACAGCAAAAGAACACAACAAATCCTTTGGATAAAATGAACTATAATGACAATGAGTCTCCGACAGATCTCACACTAAACTGACATAATGAACATATGGAAATCATTCCAAAACATATTTGTGCAGTAGACTCAGTGGAAATGCGCAGATTCTTCAAATTGGTAATTATCAATGTTTATTTATGACCTAATGAATACTCAAAAATGCTAAAGCATACTAACTTCGAGTTCAGAGACAACAGTTAATATACAGACATAAAGTTTGAATTCTGTCCGACAGATATAATATAAAGTCACTTAGCTGAAATACTGGTAAGGCCATGAAATCACTTTAAAAATTGTGACAAAAAAGGCAACGTATAATAAAATAATAAAATTTTACTTAAATATATGGCTGATACAGAGAAATTTCTTAAGTATATCTTGAGAGCCTTGTAAAAGTCATTGGGTTTACAAGGTCAAAATGATTAAAAATAACACAATGAGGAGGCTAAAGAGACAGCAAAGAAGATAAGTGGTTTATTTGTTTTGGTTTTCACAGAGGGAACAGGGAGGAAATACCCAGTTTAGTGCTGATCTTTAAAGATAATGAAGGTGAAGCACTGTCAAACAGAGAGACATAAAAGAATAAGATAGAAGAACTCCAGAAATCGCATTAACATAAATTACTCGGGCATGATGCCAGAGCTCTGCAGGAACTTCTGAACATTCAGGCTCAGGTTCAGGATCCCTGGACATTATTTCGATGTAGAGAGAGGGGTAGGAGCCTCCAAGGCCATACTCTGCTCTTTTCATCTACCTAATATGGATGACACTCATTTCACTTCCTATAAAAGGGACAAGTTCTCCACAAAATACGGCAAATTAGATTCAGTGAATCAAAGTGGGAAGAAAAGTTCTTCCCTGGATAAAAACTGCACATGATGAGCAAAGTAGGACGGAATGATTCAATACAACTCAGTAGAGAGAAGGGTTAGAAGAACTGTTAGGTGAGCAGTGAAGACAATTTTCCACAAACATTCATTTTAAAGCTGCAATTAGTTCATTTCAGCCTTGCTAGCACCTTTTGGAGCCATGCTTTTATTTCACCAGTATGAATGGTACAGAGAACTGCAATTGTGAACTCAGTGTAAATCCACCCTCTAGGAGCAGTTTCAACCGCTCTACCTGCAGAAAAGTTTCTCAGCAGTGCAGAGACCACACACTGACAGGCAGCCACAATTAGCTGGCACAGATAATCATTCCTCGTACACTTTTCCCAGGTTGCAAAAACCACAGCACTCACTGAAAGGCAACAACAAGAGGTTTACAGTGAGTCCAACCCCACCTCCAAGCCACCATTTTAGTCCAAGGATGGGGTCAGCTGCAGTTAGGAAGCAGGGTGCTCTTGCCTCGCTTGTAGTCCTGACAGTAATACCCTTATCTGCTCCTGCCATCAGCTTTTCTCTCCCCTCCCCAGAAATAAGAGTTCAAAACCAGACCATGTCCCTGTCAGAGCTCAGCAGCAGTGTTCAAAGCAGTCAGGTGCAATGACTATGGGTGAACTGGTAGATATTGCATTAGCAGAACTAAAGAACATAAAACAAACTAGACTATATCTTGACAAGCACTTGTGCAAGTCTTAAATGACAGGATTTTTTTTATCATAGCTCTTCTTTTTTTTTTCCTGCTTTTTAATCACAGCATTCCAGAAACTGCTTTCAGAGAACTGTACAAATCACAGTGGAAGTTTGCTTGTGATGAGTGACTTGTGAAAATCACTTCCCCTTGGAGTTTTTGAGGTAAACAGATCTGGCAGACTGCTAACATGTTATTTTGGTAATATGTCCATGATAAACATAAAGGGTCCTCAGATGCTTCAGAATACAGTCATCAGCTGAAATGAAATAAAAACATGTACCTCCTGTGACAGGGTCATTTGTTGCACGTTGATTTGGCAGTGTCACACAGGAAAAAATATGAGGGAAAGAGCTCATCTGTGGTGCATTCCCATGCTCTGTGCTAACTGCATATCTTGCCTGCCTCACCATGGGGCACACTCTGACATAAAAGAGTTGGGTCCCGATCAACATTATTGATGTCCAGTCTGTCATCTGGAAAAAAAAAGGGACCCTGGAAATACCCCCCAGTCTCTTTCACTGCTGTCCCTGAGCTTGGTGGCAAACAGGCTTGAGGACTCAACATTACCTTTGAAAACTCCTTCTGGCTACATTAAGATTTGCTTAAGCATAAGGATGTTTCACCAATCAACATGCAAAGCAGGGTCCATAAGAGGGAGGCTGACAGACCCTTAGACAAAGGGCTGGCAATAATCTGCTGCTTTTAGATATCCAAGGAACCAATAACTAGAGTCTTTGCACAGCGTATCAACAGGTCTTCATATTAAATTTAGGCAGTGTGATGCACTTCATAAGTAACAATATTATGGTCCTGACCATCCCTTCTGCAGTTAATGGTTTTAGTGCAATAATAACCCTTGATCCCACCTTAGGTTAGCAATTATCAAATCAGCCTTTATCTGTTGATAAGAACTGGTTTGGAGAACATTACATGCATAAATATCACCACAGCAAGACTTTCTTGTTGTAAAATGCAAAACCATATTACCCTGTCTAATACAGTATAACGCACATATATTTTTTCATTGAAAAAATTATTGTCTAACAGCATTAAATATCCATACCAGAAGGACAAAGATTAATTAAAAGAGTATTTATTCTTGTATTAAAAGAAAGCTAGCAACAAGTAATAATAGGTGGTGAACATGATAATACATAAAAATCCCAGGGAAATTGTTCTGATTAATGCCATTAGCACAGACCAGATCGCACTTTGCTCTCCTGTACATACAGCAGGCCACATCAGAATGCTAATTTGGAAATAAGGCTCAATCTTCCAGAATGTTCTCCATTTGCTTGATCGAATATTTAGGTATACAAAAAAGTAATACTTAGCAACAGACAGACATAAAACTCGTCCAGTTACCATTCCCTAGCTAGCATCCTTGCAAAAACACACCTACCCGGTGTTAACTCCCATATCAGAAAACATAATCTTAAAAATTAACTCCAGCTAAAAGTATTGGAGAGAACTGATACTGTACATACCCAGTTACACAGAGGTGTAGGAAAAGGAATTGAATTCCATAGCAAAGATATTTGTCACTGGCATTCAATGGTCTGCTGGTTGCAGTGTTTCTTCTTTTGACAGGATAAGGGGGGGAAGGGCCATGGCTCAGGGAAAGTGGCATCCTCCCCCCGGGTCTCTGCTCCTGGCATCAGAACAGCCCAGCAAGCAGGGTGACTAACAGTGCGGACCACTTGACTTCTGCATCCCAAGCCTTATCATGAGCTCTGCTTTAAGCCTTTTCATGCTTCAGCTTTTCAGATACACATTTGATCTGTCCTTTGTAAAACATATCATGCATTTCCCCTCAGGTTATCAACTTCTATCACACATCTGTCACACACTAGTTAATTACTTTACCCTCATTGTGGATGCCTGTGTGTTATAGCAGTACAGTGTATTTAACTCTTGGAACATAATTTAAATGCTGTGTTCCTCCATCTCTCAGCCTGTTTGTATCTGCGAATATCACAAGTGTCTCATGTAAACCTGTGTTAGCATCTGATGGACTACACCAACCCTACTAATTAGTCTATTCTCTAGCTGCTTATCATCAGCTTCACTCTGAAGCTTCACCTCATACCAGTTACAGAGACACAGTAACTAGACTTCATAATTTTTCAGGGTTTTGTAACATTACTGAAACTTATAATAGGTAAAATCAGCCTGTTTTTCAAACCTGGCAATATAAACAAAGAAATAACAGATCACCAACATCATACGGGGATGGTTTCCAGAGATTAGAGTACAAAAAAAAAGTAGCTATTTTTCTCTTCACTCTGTCCCTCAGACAGCCCAATGTTGACCATAGATTCAGGCCACCAGCTACTGCTAGAGGCCCCACCATACATCAGCAAAATGGCCTTATTTCTGGGAAGATTGTTCTGCCCACATAGTCATAAGAAAGCCGCTTAAATGTGGCTTTATTTTTTGTGTAAGCCTTGCATTTCCTACTGTTTTCTCTACAAAGCAAACGTTAAACAGCCAAGAGTAGAAAATATACAATTATACAGTTAGATTAAGTAATCCACTTAGCATTGTTTCTAGAAAGAACACTACCTCAAAGGTCTGTGTTAGGGACTGATTTCATATTAGAGCAGGACCCTCATACTGCCAGTAACAGCTTCCTAGTAGTACCTCTTTGAACTAGAAAAACATCCAGACATGATATTTAGCAACAGCTATTTACACCAGTTATGTCCTAAAGCTTGTCCCAGCTTTCAAAATATGTCTCCTATATTCTGTCTATACACTTCATGCTAACTGCAATACTTCATTTGGATAGCCTGGTTTTGCAGAGTACTAGATTCCTTGACTAATCTTATTATAAAATATTTTCATTCTTATTGATAGTCCAAGGTAATTCTTTCCAGGTGTCGGCTGCAGATTTCATGTATTTTTCACTATGAGATTGATTGTATCATTAAAGCTATCTTCACATCTTCTGAGTATTGTCATTTACTCGACCAGACAAAATAAGACCTGGAGCACATGGGATGCACTGCCATTCCTTGACCCAAACTAAAGCATCTTAAATAATCCGCTATGAAACATGGATGGCTTGCATGAATTAATTAAATAGTGCTTCCAGTCATTCTTCACATTTTATACTCTATTTCAATATGGAAGGTCTATCTTTTCTAGTAGTAATGTACTTGTTGTGGCACATACTGTGCCCCCAATAAAAACACTTATAGTCTCCTACAATGAGACTAATTGCAGGAGACTAACGCCTAGACTATTAAATTTTCTGTATTCCTATTTTTAATATTCTTTTTGTTCATATTAAGGACAGTACTAATACATACTACAGCTGATAAGTACTGAGGGAAATAACTGAAACATCATAATACATTTCAATTGAATGGTTTAGGTTTTTGTTACCGCAGTTATGGAATTTTTCTGGTATGAAACTTCATAACACTGCATATAAGGTTCAGTGTTCCCATACCTCATGAAATTTGATTCTTAATGGAATATCTAATCAATAATGCAGATTTTAAAATTCAGACTCAGGTAAGCAATCATTACATATAGCTATTAGCCAATAATAAAACATTGGAAGTTCTGAAAGACTTGAACAACTTCACTAAAATATTGAAAATTTCCAGCATCTAAGGTCAATTAGTCTCAGATAATCTATAATGTTTTAGATTTAGAATATTCGTATATAATTTCAATCAATAGATGCATTTGATAGCATTAGAGTCTATAATATTCTTTCACTGGCATTCGTATACCAATTTACCTACTAATTTGTTCATTATATTGTAGTTTGCCGCTATAGAGCTAGTAATACATTTAATACTAGTGTACTTGCTATAACATAGCATTAAAAAAAATCTTGGTACAAAAAAGTTATACTACTGAAATCCCTTAGTATCTTATTTTTCGTCAGATTTTCTTGAGGAATCTGAAGATTCTTCAAGCTGTGACCACACAAACTTTTCATGCTCTTGTGCTTTCCTTTTATGACACTTAAGTCTCAAAAAAAAAAAAAATATCTATATTGCTCGACATTACTGTGCTTTCCATTTTCCCCAACTCTTCCATTACCCTCAGTCTCCACATTTAAAAGAAATGCCTGTGTAAAAAGACCAGATTTGGTCCAAACATTTTTTTTATATATATTATTCTCAACCAGCCTGTCTTTTTAAAACATGAACGGAGCTATTTGATATTAGTGCTAGGCAGGTTACAGCTGAATGAGTCAATGTCTAGAAAAAATTCATTTTTTCAAATATGGCATTATGTAGAAAATATTCCTCAATGGAGAGTTTATGCAGTAAATAATCTCAGTTTGGAAAAACATGGTCTTCATTTGATTTTCATGGCTGAATCACTTGTATTCAAAGGTATGTCTACGCATCACTAGGAGACCTACTGAAAAACAATCACAAAGAATTATATTCATATGCCGATCCACGCGCTACTTCTGAATGGAGTGCAATTCTGTACTAACAGTGTATTATTGTTTAGCTTCTGAAACTGAGATCTATGAGGACATTAAGCTAAAACAACTTTCACCGCCCATTTTGTGATTAAAACTGCTGCCTTTTCCCAGTACGGTTCTGATCTTAGATACAAACACTGCAGGGCATTCTTTGAGGTCCTTAACTAGCATCAGTATTCCAAGTCTTTGGACAATTTCACTGTAAATGAAACAAGGCTTCATAACGAACCACTATGCATCATATGGTACCACCTAAACTTAAAGACAGCCAAGTCTATGAAAGAAACGTGCTGTTTCTTTGGAGCTACAGAAAAGGGAGGTGGTGGTGAACTATGTAAAGTCAGGTCTTTGCCCAACAGAACCTATTATTCGCCTGCAGTCATAAGCTACAAGATATTGTTGTTACATGAAAAATTTCTGACCCTGTGAAGTTTCTAATTATCTTATTTTCATTGACCTCACAGAATTCCAGGAAAACCAAGAAACACAGATTTTTATCTTTCCAGGAAAAAGAAAACTAAAAGTGACCTTATCACTCTCTACAAGTACCTGAAAGGAGGTTGTAGAGAGATGGGGACTGACCTCTTCTCCCCAGTGACAAGTGATAGGACGAGAGGAAATGGGTTCAATTTAAGCCAGGGGAGGGTTAGGTTGGATATTAGGAA
>VZSZ01010449.1:110148-168231 GCA_013398815.1 Ibidorhyncha struthersii
GGCAGAATTGAACATTGACTTTGTATAGTCTTCTGAAATGTCACAACTACTGTGTGCTTTTGAGGGAAAAAATCATTATTTACTTGCAGAGTGAAAAGTTGAAAAGTTAGTGCTTTTTTTTTCTGAAGAAATTCAGCAAAAGCAAATCAATGATGAACAAGGATGATAGGATATATAAAGATAACCTAAAATAGATGTCAGGCTGAAAAGGATGAGAAACTACTGTGCATACCCCCCTGTGCATACTAGTTCAGCTGCAGAGAAAAACAAATTAATATTCATATATTATATTCAAACACATACTAAATATTCAAAAATATTTCCCTTTTGTATTTATATTTTTTGACAACTAACAAGTAAAAAAATTAAAGAAAATGTACACAATCCTATAACTTACCCATGTGAAATAATTAGAAGGATTACAAATAACCTCTGGCAGGTAGATGTGATAATAGATGCAAACAGTTTATTTATAAAAGACACCTGGTTTTAGATACCAAAAAGTACATGAATTTGCATCTGCTCATTATTTAATATTGCATTAAAATACTTTTCTGTCACTTGAGTATCGGAACCCAGAATCTGGTACTTCATGCCTCAAGTCTTACTTCTGCGGCTAATTGCTGTCTTTGTTTTGTATGCAAAGTGGACTACCAGCTGCTGTTTTACACGTGACAGTGGACAGCAGATACAGGGAAGTTGCCTTCCTGTACTTAGCACAGGTAAGGCTGCACCCAAAATACTGTGTCCAGTTTGGGATCTCTCAACCCTGGTGCAGAAGGGTGTTGAGAAACCAGAAAGCATCCAGCAGAAGACTACTAAAATGGCTGGTAGCCAGGAAGAAGTTGAGGGGGGTGGGCTTGTGTCATGTATGACCTAACAAATGCTTTGTTGCTTCCAGAATATAGGTTTTCAAGTGTACAACTCTAGCCCTGAGAATTGTTCTGTGCCATGTTTGGAGCTGACTGTCACATGAGGAGATCAACAGCAGAAGTTTGAGAAAAACACTCCAAGGCAAGACTGTCAACATTTTTCTTTTTTAAGATAATTTTCTTACAATCTTTTAAGCTACCTCTAAGCTAAGTAGAATTTGCAGGTAATAGGAAGAAGGACTTGACAGGTGGAGTGAGCTCTTGAGGGCAATAAGTCAGAAGGCAGACAAGCACAAAAAGAACAAGCTTGGTAAAAAAAGGGCCACGTAATAGTCCACTCTGTCTCTTATTGACAGGGACCCAACTAACTGTGGCTGTAGGCGCCTTCTTCTACTTCAAGTTGCCCCTAGCTATGGAGCTCTTTCTATCACTGCCATAGTTTAAAAAAAACACTGAAATTAGTTACAACATAAAGAAACTATAACTCATGACAATTAAATGACGAATACCAACACTCAATTAAAGAAACCATTCACTCTGTACTGTCCATACTTTTTGCCATTTTATGATGTAAATGGTGCTTCTTTCATGGTCACTATTTACATTTTTTTAAAGATTTCTTTACAACACACAAGCCATTCTTTTAGTTGTGCATTTCACTGGAAAAAGAATGAGGCATAAAGCAGAACAGTTCTCTTCTAATTTGTTTTAGCAGATCATTTTAGCCATCAGTGTCTGAACACTGCTGAAGTACAGTTTCCATTTCCCTTCTCAGCCATGGATAAAACAAAGCTGACAACACATATTTTTCTCTGTCAAAACATTTCACCTCCTTTTCAGTGCACAGACAGCTTGAGAGCCATAACTTAGGCCAAGATTACAGCAACATTCTTCTTGTTATCTTAATATTGGAAAGGTACACACACTAGATCCTTAACATGAGTATACTACTTTAAAAACATGTCATAGATGAAAAGGGATTTCCCACATGATAGCGTCAAATGGGAAAAAAAATAACCTAGCCAGTTATCAGATAAGAGTGGAGAGGGTTAGGACAATACCTTTTGCTATATCTCGTCAGACATATAATGTTCAGCTGTTTCAAGAGTCATTCAAGCACATTATACACAGAGTTTCAGTTGGCTGAAAGGCAGTGTGCACATCTTATTTTTCTGCCTTGGCTGATGTTATTTTAACTTTTTAGAGAATGGCTGAGGCAGACACAGACTTTTTATGCAAAGCCTTCCCTTCTACAAAATGAGTTATGGTCTTATGTAGTGTGTCTTCCAGACATATTTTCCCTGAGGATTATGTAAAGAAAATCACAGTAACATATCAAAAAAACATATACACAAATAAATTGCCCTGAGTCCTAAATATGAAGTTGTAATACAGTTGTCTCTCAAATACTGACGTCTCAATACGAAATAGGAAGACTACCAATAAAGCAAAAAGCTCTGCCTACACAACTGCTGCAAGATGAACTCAAGTCAGGCCTGGGCAAAGCATTTTTAGAAAGCTAGTATAAAGGTAAAGCAAAAATAACTATTTACCAGTCACAACACACAATTACATTATTCCTCCAAAATTAAACACATAAATAGACAAGAGTCTGTCCAGGCCAATGAAGAAAATGTTATCGTGTCTTTTGTATCAACAACAAAATTGTTACTTGTGCAGAAATATAACTGACAGTAAATTCCATTATATCCAAAACGAAGAACTGTGCACCTCCATGGGGAGCAGGGATCGGACAAGGGGTTTTCTGTCCCTGGCCTGAAAGTGCATTAGTGCACCAAGATCGACTCATTGCAGATTGCAAAGACTCTTCTAGTGTACCAAGACCTCACCTTCAGATGTGTGCTTTTCCCTGTTCGTACTTCTCCCTTGCATGGCATAAGTGCACCTCCCTCAGTGCTGCAAGAGACCTTACAAAACCGTTTAAATAGTCTGCACAAACACCTGGTGGATGAAGGAAAGGATAATGTATTTAAGCAAAATTCCAGTGTAATGTTACCCTGGTTCAAAACTTCCCTGCCTAAAACACATTCAATTCATCTGAACAAAAGCATTTATTTCAAATTATGAACTTGTTAGTCTTTTCCTTAGCTGCAGTCTGAGCTCCTCTGCCCCTCATGCATTCCAGTCTAGACCCATTAGCTAGGTACTGACCTAGACAGTTTGACAGATTAATTCCCTTTTCTCCTATAACATATACAATGATGGTAGGACACCTTTTGTACAGCAGGCCTAATGATTGCCTCCTAACTGAAAAATTATTTCGTATTTTTGTCTCATTTTAATTTATAGTATAATGTGAAAGGTTTCTCCCATCACTGAAATGTAGACCTTTCAAATGCTACCTCTTTGAAACCGAGATAAATATATGGATTTATAATCCTATATCAATTAGGATATTGGTGAACTATTGACAAATCAATTTAACTGTTAAACATTGACCAAATCAGGTCTTAATTTTCTATTTCAGCTTCCATGTAAGAAAAATCATGTCTTTTAAAAGATTAATCGTTCTACTTAGTCCACACTGACATGTTAATTTCACACACCTCATGCTAAACTAGATTCAACATACCATTACATTTCCTAGACTAATGTTTTCTTGGCTACAGTTTCCACATCCATATATGTTTATTCATTCAGAAACATTTCACAGATAATGAAAGCAACTTAGGTAATATTAAAACCACAGAACTATTGAGTAATCCTGGGAGAAGGGACCTCTGGATGTCTCTAGTCCAAATCCCTGTTCAGAGCAGGGCTAATATCAATCAGGATGCTCAGGGTCATGTCCAGTCCGGTTTTGAGTATCTCCAAGGATAGAGACTTTACAACATCTCTGGGCAACCTATTCCCATAATTTTCCATGCTGACATTTTTTTTCTTATGTCAAGTCAGAAATTCCTGTGTTCCAACATGTGTTTGTTGCCTCTTGTCATATCATACCATACATCCCAGAAGAGTCTGAGTCCATTTTATCCAGTCCCTTACATTATGTAATCATAACAGAAAAAGACAAAAGAGAAAATAAAGCTGTGCTTGACACAAGATTTCCAGAGAGTTTCTTTTTTTTTTTTTTGCTTTACAGTTTTCCATGCTCTTTACTTAAAAGTGGTAAAATTACTATTGACTATCCCACTTACCTCTGTCTTCTATTTCTGTTAGTTACAGAGGTAAAAAGCAACCAGCATTTGGTCATGGAAAGATGCAAAATTTATGTTTTCCAAACTACTCAGACTCTTTAAGCCTAAAAATTAGACAGAACATCCTGCAAAAAAAACACCATGTTTTCTCATAAGATTTCCCATTCTTTTTGCTTGTTCTCAAACTATAAATAATAGCTGTTCAAGAACAGTTTTTCATATGCTGTTCTGGCCATTTGTCTTCAGTCCTTCACCTGAACCATAAAAATATCAAAGCACAACATGAAAATTTAAATTTAAGGTTGAGATTAGGTTCAAGTTTGGGCAATTGATTGTGTGACTTTTTACTTTTTTAACGGGATTAATCTACCTCTAACTGCATTGTTCTCCTTTGATCCATGCCAAGCAGATTCAGAGACTTTCTTCCTTCTCCCAGCTTCTCTCTTTAATTTCTGCAGGGTGTTTTAAACGGTATGAATTTCCATTTTTTTCACCAGTGTACTGATAACTAGTTTATTTCCCTTATACAGGACACTGATAAAATGACGGATAAAGAAAGCCCCTAACTGACATTTGGGTTGTATGCTGTTGTAGACATCACTTACATTTCTGTTCTAATGTCATCTTATTCTCTTACCATTCTTTGCAATAACTTTTTTAGAGATTTGTGACTTTGCAAATAGAATTCAGTTCTACAAGGCTGCATTAATTTTTCCTTTTACTTCTAGATTGGCAGGTGCTTTTTCATTCAGAAAGGATGCTAAAAATCATATTTTGAGTTCCATATTTTTAGGTTATAGCTTTTCAACCTAAACAAATGGGAAACAATTATCATAGTAATAATTATTTATATGATGGACACTAATTCTATATGTGCTCCAGAGGAATTAACCACCGTATATGCAAATTTATGTTTCTTCATTCAATGTACTGCCAGCCAAGAATCCCATCCACAAAAGTGGTTATGTTCACCTTCTGAATGTCAAACCAAACTAAATTGGCATGAGTGGCTTTTACTAGTCCATTTGATTTGAATGAAGTTTTCCATTCCTCACGGGTGTGATGACATGGTAGACAAGAGCACTTAGGTTCATCCTCAGCACTTCCTGTGGACGAATAGAGACACAGAGAGGACCATGTGGAATAAATCTTTGCAGAAGGTGAAAAAATAGAGACTGTTAAAATGAGGCCCACATTATGCTTATTAAAAATAGCAAGCACATTTAGAAAACTTTTAAAAACATTCCAGAGGTACTGCTTCCTTATTCTGTCTTTTAATTAATACTTTGGCCTTCATCACTGCAACATAATATATTTTTCTTTTCCTAAAGATTATAGTGATCATATTTATTCTTATTAATACAGAAGTTACAGTCTTAGTTACATCCTAATGGATCATTAACAGTCATTTCAGGAGATTAAAGGCCCTTGGCCTTCAGCCTTACATATACAGTGTACCTCAAGTGTGTATTTATAGTCCATTAATGCACCATCATCCTGTCTTACTGCTTTATTATTTTACATGCTGCAAATCTGGAACAAAATTATTTCACAATATTTATCTAGAAAAGCATATGGGGGAAAGAACGTTGCAGAATTTCCACTATGGGCTAAATATCTAAAATAAGATTTCATAATAAATTGAAATTGCATATACTAAAGAATATTTGTTGTGGTTTATAATCTTCATTTGAATTACGCACTGCTATGAACCAGAAAAAAACATCGCTAAGCTATGCAAAAGCAAAACTGACTTACATATTCTCTTCTTTCCTTGCACAAAGTTCCCAGAAGTCTCCTTCTTCCTCTCCCACACTTCCCAGTCCCACACACAGAAAGATCAGGACAGACGAAACAGAGGTGTGTACTCAACTAGCATGCTGCAGACAAAGGGCAGCCCTCCAGGCTAGCAGAGCAGAGCAGTGGAGAAGCAGCAGATAGTCTCACATCTATTTTCCAGACAACATGTCAGACTACTCTCACTCTTGAGCAACTTTCAGTTTGGGTATCTGATTTATACTTAAGATTCTCTTCACAAAAGTAAGACATAATCAACCAATTTAAAAAAAAAAAAAAAAAAAAAAAAAACAAACCAAAAAAAATTATGTACTGAAGCCCAGAATGCAGCCATGAGCAGTATGGTGTCACTGAGCTACAAAAAGTCAAATCAGTTCACCCACTGCTGTATCCATCCATGATACTACAGGACAAGGCACAACACTTTCTGCCAATAACTTACAAAATCTTTTATAAAGACGATTTTGCCCCTAATTCAATTTTTAGGAAAGTGTATTTCTAATTCTTTGTGTCTTGTTGTCAGCACACCCTGAGTCATTTTATCGAGCTCTTTGCATGCTCTCCTGTTATAAGTTGGATCACCACATGTATTTATTCTATCAGGAACTGAGCCTTTCAAATCATTTGATAGCATAATATCACTCTGCTCAATGCTCTTGGTCAGAATAGCTAACACCGATCTAATTATTCTTGAATAGTTTCCAGAACAATAAAAGGGGTGAAGCAAGAGAATATTAACTTCATACAGAGCTGTCATTACAATCATTAGTATGACAGTAGGTGAGAAGCAGACTTGTAGAGGTCTACTCAGCTGGTAATCCAGATGGGTAATTCTGAGGTTTTTTGCAATTTGGAAAAATACCATGACCGTTCATTGCTCTCAACTTGTCCAAAATATATTAAGCTTTCAATAAAATGTTGGGTTAAGGGATGCAAACAAATTCTAAAGTTATGAACTATGGTATTCTAACTGTATTTCCTTGAGGAGTAAATACATGTACTCATCAATTGCCACAGCCAACGATGACAAACAGCAGTGAGTAATCATGAAAAAGCTGATCATCATGAAAAAGTTGATGAGAGAAAGCACATTTGAAACTTGTGTTGATCTTACGACACACATAAACAGTGGGGCACAAGGTCTAGCAGAGAAGTTCCCTGTTGTAGAAAGACTTCCAATGGGCAAAAAGATGCTTGGAGCCTAGTCCACCTCCACCACCTACCTACTTCTGCACCCCCCTCCTATCACAGGGAAGTACACCAAAGCCCAAAGAAAGGTGGAATAGTTCAGGTAAAATTATTAATGTCTATGGTTAGAGATGAGGATGAAGCCAGCTCTTAGAACCAAATCAGAAAAGCTGAAGTCACCAGATAGATTTTTAGCCCAAGGCACATATACTACATTTGGTCAGACATTTGCAGAACGTATGGTAGCCGTTACATCAAACAGCCCAGTTCAAGCAATTCAGCCAATAACATGACTCTGACCAAGCGCTGCATGTTCCCAGCCAGCCGCAGGAAAGGACCTAGATACACTCAGATTCTGAAGGAATATGCGGCATTCTGCTGTCCATCATGCTGCACCCAGCCAGATTACATAGCACAGATATACTGAGGACCTGGGGAAGCGTGACTCTCCTGAGACAGTGCCATGGGAAGCTGGAGAAAAACAACAGACGTACTGGCAGCAAGAAATGGCCTGTCTCCAGAAGTACCAGGGCTGGGACCTAACTCCGGGCAGAAAACACAACAAAGTACAGCGAGGGTGCTGTGGGAGGGAGTCTGGGACGGCCATGTGTTCACAGACACTTAAAATCTTCCAAGAAGAAAGACAGGGATGATGATAACGCATAACTGCCACATGCAGATGCAAATAAAAGTTGATTGGTATTAAGATAAAACTATATCATGCTGGCTTTCAGTCACCAGTTTATTGAAAAACACTATTCTTTCCCTCATAAAGCTCAAGAAGAAGCTTTTCCTGCACTCATTATCTGTGGCAAAACAGAGGAGGAGAATGCATATTTTATCATTTCTTTGAAGTGCAGCCCAGAATGATACTGTTGCCTGAGTCTGAACATACACTGTGCAGAACATGAGTAACCCCATTGAGATTAGAAAAAGAGCCGCTGTTTCCTAAAAAAATGTAGTTAGTGGAAAATATAGCACATTTTCTCAACATTAAATTTTATTTTATGTGTTGAATAGATCTAACCACTCAGACTTTGCTGAGCCTGCAGAAAACATACATCTCTTCTGCATATGGGTCTTGTTTGCGAAGACATTCATTAAAACTGGATCATGGAGAGCTCCTTATAGGTGCAGTTCCAGAGAAATGTAATGTTGCGCAGCAGAAGGATTAAGTTCCTCACTCAGTTAAATGTGGAGTCTTCACATACGGCAGTGTGATAGCTCTAATTGGTACTTTCTTGCCTCGAGCCTGGATATGGCTAGTGTCACACAAAAAAGCAGTATTCCAGTAACTTGGACTGGAATGACTGTGTTGTCATTTATATCTGTTTTGCACAGGAACAATCCCAGTAAAGATAGTGGGGTTTTTCTGACACCTGAAAGAAGAATCATTATTATACACAGCAGCTGAACAGGTCAGCTCTTAAACAGTCCTAATTCAGACCAACTTGCATGAGAGATGTTTTGAATCAGACAGGCTTACCTGCATATACATTATCAATATAAAGTGTTAAAATAATTTTCATGCATTTTTGCTGGGCTAGCAATGTAGGTAAAACCATGAAATAACAGTGTCTCATACACTGTGTCGGTTCATGCTTTTCCCTTCCTGCCAGCCAAGGAGCAGCTTCCTTTGAAAATAAATAGTCATTAATATGAACTTGTGCATAATTGTTGTGCTTGCTGTGAAAGGATGAAGAGACACTGAAGCTGACACACCTTTTCTGGTTTACCCTTGGTAATAGCTCTTGCATTATTATAGTATAAGAGGTAGAATAATTTGGCGGGGGGGGAGAGGGGCAGGAAATAGCTGTGTAATGTTTTGCTTCAGAGCGCTCTTCAACTCATTTTCTTGCTGCCTGCGTATGAGAAAGTGCCCAGCTGGCAACTTTGCTTCTGATTTATAGGAAAGGTCAGTTAATCCCAAGTAGGCATTTTGCTAAATATCAAGATATGTCCCCCTGTGTTTTCTCTGTCTAGCTCAAAGGACATTGGAAGCTGAAGCATCAGCAAGGCTTACAGAGTAAGGTGGAGTGATACCATCTTTAATCACTATCACTCACAGTAATTTTGCTTCCCAGTATTGACTAGTTTGTGGATCATAATTAAGATTATAAATTTACAGGGGTTCTCCATGTCATAATATTTCTCTGTAAACAGATTGATAAGGCAAACATCCCATCTTGATCTATTGTGCAACTGCTGTACTGCCAGGCAAACAATGCAGAGAAGAAAAGGTGCATTGAGACCCTTTGAGGTCAATGTGAGATTTGCATCAAGACTAACCCATATCATAAAGACCAGTTCTCCGCAGTGATCATGTCTCTGACTTCCAAAACACCAGTGTTGTGGTTTAACTCCAGCCAGCAACTAGAACCACGCAGCTGTTCGCTCACCTCCCCCCTTTCCCCTCCTCACCCCAAGAAGTTGGGGGGAAGGGGGGTGGAGAGGGAAAAATAAGCAGGGGAAAGGTAAAAAAAAAAACATAAAGTCACTACAGGGTGCACAAAGCAAGTGAGGAAACTTTATAAAATTAATACTCATGGAAACCTGTGTGTTTATCCAATGATATGAAATAAATGGAGCAGAAGTATTGACATCAACATTTGTTTAAGTACACATTAACAAGTATACAGAGTATAAATAAAAGGAGATAAAAGCTTGGCAATAGCCCTGGAGGAAATTGCTGAAGTGTCCAGAAGCAGCATACCATAACCCTTTCTATATTAAAATAGTATATCACACCTGACAAGAGACCAGGGGAAAAGAGAGTCATAGGAGATGGTTTTTCAGTTTGGGGGGTTTGTTTTTTTACAATTATCTGTGACGTGTAGGCAACACTCGCAAGAATGTGCATCCTGAAATTTATACTGGAGAAAAGTACATGAGTCATACTTTTACGATGTCATACATTAAAGCAGAAAACTGTTTTTTTCCCTCAACCATGTACACATCATTCTAACAGTAGTGTAAATGATATGTCGCTCAGCTTAAAAATTAGCATATACATACAGTATAGAACAGCCAATACGCTGCAGAGAGGGACCCCTGACGTGATTAATTTTTCCATTCCAGAGTCTGTCTGTTTTACTAGGGCCATGAACACATCACCATTACAGAGTGTGACTAGAACTTTAGTCAGCCAGCAGAGCAACGATGATCCTTTTTAAAGGTCTCATCTGAAAGGCCCTGCACTAAGCTTCACACTAATCCTTTTTTCTTTTGAAGTAATCTGAGCTGAACCCACTAAAATGTCAGTGTGAAGTCCAAAAAGGGCAGACATATTTTTGAGCAGAAAGCACAAAAAAGTCTAAGGAATGTATAAGCCTTTATTTGAATCCCATCTACATTTTCTTATAAAATTATTTGGAAAAAAAAAAAATAAAATCAGGGTCTATGTCAGCACTTTATTGGCAATGCAGCTACAGTACTGCACCCAAAAAAATCATGCCTGGCCAGAGCTGGTGTTCTAGGCAGACACTGGGAATATTGCATAAAACAGTTAGTCATCACCTTTCATACACACATCTTAGATCAAAGGCACTGACTCATTAAAGACAGAGCTTCAAACAAACCCCATTTTGTTGCAGAGACTGATCACTGCATAGAGCTTAGTCTTTCCTCAGAGAAAGAGTTTTTTGGGGGAAATGGAAAATGTAAGATTGGCCATGTCCATATTGCTCTGGAAAGGTCTACTAGAAAGACTTTTCCTGATGTGAGGAAATTACCTCAAAAGCTCTGCTATGTCTTCTCCACATCACCTGAACACAACACAGGGGCATAGCAAGAAGTAATTGCTTCAGTTGTCTAATGCTGTTGCAGCACCTCAGAGAGGCAGGAGCACACGAGGCACGTTGAAGCTACTTTCATCTGTCTTTGCAGCCTCCACTACACACATCTCAGCCAGAGAAGGATGAAGTAAATATGTCATTCCATACTGTTGTTTTATCACCCTTTGGTTAAAAGACAAAATATCTTTACAATCCCGTGAACTAACTCTATACTTACCTTTTCCTGGAAACTGTGTTGATTGCAGACACATACAGCTACCATGAAAGAGCGTCTGCATCTGTAAATTTTAAATGATGAATATAAGATGATGTTAGAAGGTTGAAGGAGGGGGCATTCGTGAATTTTGCTTGATTTTTGCTAGTTTTTAATCATTTTGTTTAAAAAAATATTGAAAAGAAATGCCTCTGACAGCTGTAAGATTTATATAACTGTAACTCCAAAAACAAGTAACAGAAATTATTAATATGAAACAGGATGGACACCTAACATCCACTTTGTGCTTAAAGCAGAGCTCTCAAAGTTCTGAAATGGTCCAATTTTCCTAAACCCAAATATTGGTCAACTTCCTTAGGTCTTTCTTTGCTACAGGATGACTGTGAAAACCAAATTCAGAAGACACTTAATATTTCTTTCAGCCATCACCATTAAGTCTACAGCAAAGTGCTTGGGCTACCATTTCTGAAGGTTTTTTTTTGCTGTTGTCACTGAAGCTGATAACCAAATTAGATGTGAGTAGCTCATGGTGACACTTCTTCACTCTGAAATCCGCAGACATAAAATTATCATGTCATGCATTTTAAGGACAAACACGTGTCTTCTAGTTGAGTTATGAAATCCAGCATAGTTGTATTTTATGGTGTTTGGGAGCTTCCACAATTTTCAGGCATCATCCCTTTAAGTTAATTCAAACTGACCAGCTGTAAATTGGCCACAAGTTGCTTATAATACCATGCAGTAGTTAGAAGAAAAAAGAAAACAAAGGTTCATCTCAAAGTAAGTCTGAGGACATACTCCCATGGAGGGTTTGAACAAGTCTAAGAAATTTCAATCCAAAATTATTTTCAGACACCATGTTTCAGAGCACTTTCACAAAGTTTTGGACACAGGGTTTTTCCAGTTTCCGTTTTGTATGACAGAAGAGGACAGAGCAGGGTCAGAAGAGCATTCTAAAACATGCATCTCTTCTTTGCCTCTCCCGCAATTACTCTCAATTGAATAATTATCTAAGAAAAAATGGGTCAGGAGTTCATTAGCTAAGTTAATTGAGTATCTGACAAAAGGTCTTACTCATGAATAAAATTATAATTGTTGCCTAAATTATATGAACAAAACAAATCTATGAAACCCATCATTTCTGTACTGTTTCCCAGCAGTCAGAGCAACATTTTCTTCATAGCTCATCCTCACACACTGCACATTCCACACACATGTACAGCAAAACTCTTGGCTAATGTCTCTCCATCTCAGCAAAATAAAACCACAAGAATACGAAACAGATGAGACAAGTTGTACTCCAAAGGTTTTGTAAAACCTGTGTTTGAAATAGAAAACAAAAATTGCATGACATTTGAGAGATTTAACTAACATAAATCCCAAGGCAGCAGTTCAGGGCAGTGCATTAATTTGGTTGGCAACTTTAAAAGCAGTTAAATGCTAATAGCCATTAAATTAAAGAAAATGCCATTGAACTGGAAGGGCACCATGGGACTAAAAGATTCATTGTTCTTTGGGAAAGATGGTGTCGCCCCACCATATAATGTGATAAAAATCCTTCAATTCAAAGGCATAGTGATAGTTCAGTTACATTGCCCTTTTATCTTGTATTCCATAAGTTGAAAAGTGATGATTAGAGGATTTGTGGGGTCTGAATTTTGGCATCTCCTACACTGTATGAATAATAGGTTCTATTTTCATTCTAAAATGCAGATTTAAAGCCCTGAGTATTGCTGCTGGTGTGAGTCAAGTGTGAGCTGTGCTGGTTCACACTTGCTGAACCCCTGGCTATTAAAAATACATAGATCATTAGAGGTGAATTTCATCAGAGCAATTACTGTAAAGGTTATTGGTTCCTCATGGTCCATTTGCCCACCATCCCAGTTTTCAGCTGTTTACCTTAGACACACACACACAAAAGAAGTCTGAAGGGCAATCTAAAGAAAGTGCAGATATCAGTAAAAAATCATATTTATTTTAATTTAAAATAGTAAATATATATTTGGGTTACCCAGAGCCAATATACTTAAAAATTCCACCAGTATCTTTCCTGATACGCAAAAAAAATTTTACTTGTCTTTCTAAAAAACATTATGAATCTAGAAAGAACCAGCAAGAAAAATATACTGACAAACTTCTAGGTTTATACTATGTTAACAGCAGCCAGATTTGGAAAGTCAGAGAGTTATACCAAAGTTTCTCTCCTGGGACTGAAGTAACAAAGCACACATATGGATCTCTACCAAGTCAGGTAGTCACATGACAAACACGGTTTCCTTAGCATAAGTACTGTAGAATTATAATCTGGGGCATAGACTCCTGAGAATAAGCGAGATGATAGTATCTATAAATCTGCATTCCCAGTGTTGACTACAATACCCAAGAGCAATGTCTTCCAGAGATGATGCTTCAGGGCATGATAGTAAAAAACATAATAGGTAGCTAAATCAAAGGATGTCTCAGCAATATCCCTGCTGTTCAAGAGAACGAGTTGTACCCTTGGTTGGGGAATTATCCAAGTATATTTTGTGAACTCAACTTGCTTGGTAAAAATTCATTTTAGGGAAAGATGAAGGATTTTTCATGTATCCAAAACTAAATGAAGTTCTTTAGGTTGCTGTAAATCCAGCCTAGAATACAATTTAAATGTAATATGAATATATTTCTCAATGAAATTGCAGGGAGGCATGAGGGTGGGGTAGATAGCTTTCAGGTATTGCTAAAAACTGCCATTCAATTCCCACATTGAAGGTTTGTTTCTTTATTGAACACAATTAGAATAATTTCTTCCAGAGAACTTGAAAGAAATACAATTTTCATACCTATGTAGTTCTTTTGCAAACAAACTTTAAAACTTGTTTTATTTTTCTCATAATGCACTGACACAGCCTTAGCACCCATGCAATGTTACTAACATGGCTCCTCCCTCTTTCTCCCATCTGACCCTCCCTGAGACTGGCAGACATGTTTGTTACCTAAAAGCTATACTCCTTGCACATTTTTTGAAAACCTAGGAAATACATTGATACTAATTCATTCCGCATTTATATACATTTTTCCCACTTGCTTCTGGACAAAGATATCCTTTCTGGTCAGCAGACAAGAGCCTTGAGCTGGGAAATTTGTGTTTCCTGGAACCCAATGGCCATTTCTACTGCCTGTGCAGTCACACAGCTACATGCTGACTTTCACACGTTTCTGGACAGAAGCTGATGGCTACCCTTTATCATCAGCAGATGTGTCTGCTCAACCGATCTGGCCCTTAAATAAAAACACAGAATGCTCACATCACCTCTGGGTGAGCAGCTTCCCCCACAACCTCCCAAGGTTTGCATTTAAAGTGAGGAGAAAGGAGATGATGTGCAAACAAACTGCCCTTTGGAGTAGCTTGATCTTTCTCAATGGCAACGGACTGCTGAAAATTGCTCAAGAGCACAAGTGAGATGGGCATGCTGTCTCATGAAAATCAGCTTCCTGGAGTAACTTTCTCAAAATTCAGTTTCTTTAGGAGTCATGGGATCAGCTGGTCTTTTTTTTTCTATCTGGAATCAGAGCTTGATGGAAAGATACAGAAAGAAATAACTGAAATGCAAACTGCAAGTCTTTGCCTGCTTCCCCCTCAGTGTCACAGCCCAACACATTCTTCCAACCCATGTATTTGCATATTAAGTATGCTACAAAGAATCCTTCTGGGCACAGTGTACATTTTCAGCATCCATCTGCCAGACAGCCAAAGTGCATCCAGAAGCTCAAAGGCACATGTGTACTTAGAAGGAAAAACCTATCATTTGCCTCCAAGGAAAAAGAGAGGTATGCATCTGTGGGGAATCATACCTTTTTATCTCCACGGGAAATAAGAAAGAGTATAGTGCAAAGAGATGCTTTTCCAGAAGCAAGCAAGTACTTCTGTTACCCATTTTGTTAAATCAGCTTCAGAAATAGAAATTTTAGTACACAAATTTCCATGTTTCTGCTGTATTCTTGACACTCATTGGTCAGCATTGTCCAGTGGTAAAAGGCTGTTACAGGTAGGCTTTTGTCAGTAGAAAAATATGACCCAGACTACATTGTATTTCCAATTTCAGCATTTACTTCCACTTTGTAGGATTAGATTCTTGACATTGGAATTGTGGATTAGTTACCAAACTCAGTGAGCTGTCTTCTTAGCATCTTCACAGCAGCAATCCAAAAAGATCAAAACCCAACCAGCTGATTTATCCACTAAGAAGACATGTGCCTATAAAGGAACTACTAATGAAAAGAAGTCCAATAACAAATAAACATCTCCTGGGACCCAGTACCAGAGTGGGTGGCTATTAGCCAGAAAAATTGTAAATTACCTGTAGAAAAAATGGGTATCAGAAAATAAACCTGGAAACTAAAAGAGACTATCCAGTCCAATTTTGTAATGGTCCATATGTTCCTCTTCCCCACCAAATAAGAAACATCACGAGAAATATTTTACAGCTCAAACTCACATGACCTCAGATGGGAGGTACATGCTGGCTCATGAAGACTTGGTTGTGAACATGCTATGCAGAATGATGTCGCTGCTATGCAATATGGCTGAGCATGGCACTGCAAAGTTTGATGATGGTGAAATAGAGACAAATTGAGCACAATTTTGTTGGGCCTTCACATTAAGTGAAGGACTTTTGAAAATATCAGAACACAATTACTTTGGTGTCATTTTCTTTTTAGTATCAGTTGCACTCTGAAGCATATAAATGCCACCTAAATGCCACCTTTACTAAGCTTCTCACACTGATGGAAGTAAAATTGTCCCACCAATGAAACCACTTGTAGATTTAAAAGAATTAATGTACACCAGATTAAAAAAGTAGTTATGCACATATTTAAAAAAAAAAAGATTAAATGGAAAATGACATTCATTTGGATCATAAAACCACTCCCGCTGCTCCTTGTCTGGCTTTTAAGCTCCATATTCCACTGTGTGATTTTGTGCCCTCTTCATAAGCATCCAGTGCTGGTCAGTGTTGCAGACAGGACTGTAGGTTAAATGTGCCTTTGATTACATTCAGCCATCTATGACATATTTCAATACTGTACTTTAGTCAAATACCTTTGAGGTTAAACAGCTAAAATACTCTTTGCCTTCATCAGCTGAGAAATTATTCACAGTGAGTAAAACTTACAAAATTTCCTTAAAGACTTGAGAGCTTAAATTGCATTTTCAAAGTTATTTTTTCAAAAATATGTTATGTAATATTCATGTTCCTTTGGGTCTTACTAAAATTCACTTTTGCTGAAAACAGGAATTAGCACCACTTAGCTGCTTTATAAATCACAGGTCATAAATTGCCTTCTACCCACTGATTTCAAGGTTTAAAAAAATGGTTAATCTAAGTAACAGTGAGGTCACATAAACACTTGCATATATGTACCATATTTTTAGAGGCTAACACTAATAATTACCAGGCAGTATAATCTTAATGGTGGCCAATATATAGTTTCTGAGAAACTAGAAGAATAGTGAGACAAAAATATCATGATATGGAGACAGCTCCCATGCATGTTATTTGCCTGGGTTGATTGTTACAGAATGACATCATCAATATTTTAATGTAACGCCTTACAATTTGTCTGATGAGTGCTGCCTTTTCTTTCTTAGAAAGTATTCACTTACCATTTTCTCCAAATACTTGTTATTTCAAAAATATTCATTGAAACATTTAGCATATTTCATTTCCCCTGTGGCTGCCTATTTAAGATCTGAACTTTAGGGTCTGATATTCTTCTCTGATTAAAGCACCAAATGCTATTAGTTTCGATCCCTAACTGAACCAACAAAACTGTTTCAACTTCAAATTTCTGTTATAGAGTTGCTTACTGATAGTACATTTGAACTTCACAATCTGCAGTAAACCCAAACTCCACTTGAAATAAGCTTTTGTTCACAAGCTCATGCAAACTCTTACAGAAAGCAAATACAACAGGAACACAAGAGCTAATATTCAGTAATGAATGTTCATTACAGGAACCTATAAAGAACCTTGTTCTGATGAAACACAGCCAGCAAAACTCCTCATCTTGAAATTTAAATGAATGTCTAATTCACCTTATTTTTTAGACCCTTCTCAGAATCCTGAACTGGTACAAAGTGACCCAGTCCTACTGGTACAAAAGTTTGCGGTGGTTTACATCACCCTACTTAGGCAAGCAGAACTTAGACATTTCAAACACAAGAAGAATTTTATTTTTTGTACTATCTCCTGTTGTCTATGTATCTCAGCTATTCAACACTGGAGACTACAGAGGATTTCTGGCTGTCGGCCAACACCACCATGCATAAATATCCAAGACTAAGACAAACATCTGCCCACAGCCACGTCATTCAAGCTACATGGTAACTAAATAAAAAGAGGTCTAAAATGATGCATCATATTCCCTGGTATCATTGCACAACTGAAGAAAAAAAAAGAAGCTTTTACAGAAATACTATCACACTTTAATGGAAGAGCCTTTCTATCTCCTTGAAAAACACATTTACTGTACTGCTTCTGAGTGGAGCCCTGGACAGTGGCACAACAGCAATGCCATAGTGAATTTCTTGGGTTTCCCAAAGTGCCAAGCCAATTGCAGCTAGAACCAGATGTTTCAGGAAGATTTTTCATAATCCTGAAAGAATACGCACAAAACCACATGTAAATATACAAATATAAGCATGTTTGAAAACAATTTCAAAGGAAATTATAACATTGGTGGAAAAATGTATCTAATAAATTGTTTACATTTACATA
Organism: Ibidorhyncha struthersii; assembly: GCA_013398815.1. NCBI lineage: Eukaryota > Metazoa > Chordata > Aves > Charadriiformes > Charadriidae > Ibidorhyncha > Ibidorhyncha struthersii. The sequence continues at coordinate 127,936 of VZSZ01010449.1, forward strand.
GTTTACAATATATTCACATAAAAAAACACAACTTTATGTTCACTTAGAAATAAAATAGTTCAGATACTTTTGTATCACTAAGTATTTCAAACATTGGGGTGAAAGTAACATTTTTATGTTAGGAATTAAGGAATTAACAGTGTTGCTGCACATACTGTTTAGAGGGAGATGTTAACCAAGAAAGCATTAAACAAACAAACAAAAAAAAAAAAAGAAAAACACAGGTTAAATTGAATTGTCATTATTATTTTATTTATGGCCTTCTACAATCCTCTGTTGCAATTACACATAGGAATGTTAGCTATCTGTTGATATACATATTAATGTGTGCTAAAAAGCGTAAAGCAATCATTAAATCCATGAAAATGGAGACGAAATAAAATTTACTTGCCAATATCCATTTAGAGATATATTGGTTTTGTAACTTACCAAGAAGTAAGAAAGAATCATTACACAGTTACAGATGTATTCTGCTTCAGAAGATGTTATGGATGGCTGCAAGTCTGGTAAAAAGAGGGATTTAGTGAAAAACAAAGAAATTTGAATTTCTCTAGAAAATGAATCCTTTTCCAACTTTCAGCCAAAATAGTTCTTTTTTACGTTCACTAATTAAAATTAGTAGTTTTCATTTATTTTAGAGTAAGCTGTATATTTCCAAGCTTTCCTTACAGCAGTTCTAGTATAAATGTTCTGTACTGTTCAGTCTTTTATTGATGAGACACATTGCCAAAAGGAGACACTATCTCTAATTGCCAGAGAAATAGTCTTGATAATCTGAAAGAAAAAAAACTCTCTCTACAAGGTGTCCAGGATACCTTTGCACCCATTTAAAAAAAATCTTATCTCATGCTGTGATTTTTATTTGACATCTCATGCCTTTTCTCTGTCGATTCAAGATTAATAAATGTATCCTTCATAATTTTTTAAATGTTGAAACCAGAACAAAATTTAATATCCTGGACAGAGCAAGGACCCTGTAAGTCTAAGTGACTTACTATTTAGCATCATTTTTACAGTTACTAATTTTATAAAGATCTAGAGTAGAAGACAGGTGTGGTGAGCTTAGACTTTATCCTTTCTCTGAGGAGACCGGCCCCAAGGCTTTTATTAGTCAGTAACACCGACATAATTCCTATGCTGTAATAGCAATAGCTTACTACTTTTAACATACAACAGGCTTTGTTCTGAAGGGATTACTGTCCTTGCTGGCCCTGTGCCTTAGCAAACACACAAGGCATTCAATAATCTCTTAAAATGCACCGTTGGACATGTCTTATTGCCCAAAAGTGGATTCCTCCTTCTCATATTTAAAACCTCCATCCAAATTGTGTGCATACTTACATTCCATATATACTCTGCTACATCCTCCTTCACCATACAAGCCACAGACAGAAAGTGTATCCCAGCACTGGTCTAAACAATCCATGATCAGTATGTTATACCAACAAATATTTTATTAAGCTACTTCTACTGGACTATAAAGCTAACTCAGAAAACAAATAAACAAAAAAAAAGTCTATATTGTGCATATAATTTATGGTAAAACATGTATTATACTTTTTTTATATAAACCCATAACATATATATCAACATCTAAAATTGTAATGCTTTTAAAAGCAATAAAGTTCTTCAGTTTTTATAGACTGATCTTAGTGCTGTACCTAAACACAAGAACAAATCGCATTTTAGTTTCTCCCAGAGAAACTGTCTACAGTCTAACAGCAAGTGTCACTTCAGTTTAATCTATACCCTCTTTGAAGAATGTGTGCCTTGCAAGACAGGGGCATGATCTAATATGCATTTCCTACATTTAACTGATTTTTCTTAAGGCAACTTAAGCCATCTGCAGGTTTGGGGCTGTTACAGATTTTCTTTTCATAAACCTGATAACACTATAGTATCACAATACTTTGGTTGTTCCATGTCAATGGAAAATTAGGAGCATAAACATACTGTAGATTTGATAAATGCATAGAAATAGTATCTTCTCGAAAGTTTTAAATAAATAACATTGAAAGCTTAACAGTAATAAAACCACGTAAAACATTCTCATGTTTATTGGAAACTACGTGACACACTGGATTTCTTCTAATCCTAACTCATGCTCAGCTACAAGCATTTAAAAAGTAGCTCAGCCTTGCAGCTATGCAGTCAACTATTGCAGTCAGCTGAATCCTCAATATATTTCAATAATGGGACCTTTCACTGTCTGAGCACCAGGGATCATCCCTTAACAATGTTTACTTGATACACTCTGAGTTAAAAGACATGTTTATGGTCAATAATACATTACCACTGTATGTTTATAAAGCTTTATTAATAATACAATGTCTAATAACTTCATATTGATTATATCCCCATTCAAAGCTGTCAAAGGGTTTAACTTATCCTTTTAATATAACTGATGTGTATATTATCCATCCAGTTGTATAGATCAGAAATTTGAGATACAGGCAGACTGAATGATTTTCCCATCTGTTCTCTATGTGTTTTGGAGCATAACCTAAATGTAGATACGTGGAAATATTCAAGTAAAATGCTAGCTCCACAAAAAGCAAGAGCATTTTTGCTCTTTGCTTCAACGGAGACGTAATTTTATCCTCAATTCCTAAGAAATTTCCTAGCATTAAAAAAAAAAATGGAATTACAATTCCGCTGGGTGCAAGACAGATGCAGCCCAACATATGGTAGTAAGCAGATTGATATAATCTCATTTTTTTCTAGAGCAACTTAAATTTCTGGGGTGGGTGGACATGGAACAGCTTCAGAATGGACTTAAAATATCTCTTTTCAAGACATGAAAAAGTATGAAATTTAGTATGACCCAAACAATAGTTCAGGGTGGCACACAACTAGACTGGAAATTAATAATTTATAGGATGCTCTTTTAGTTTTGTCTAGAATATAAATGAACACATCCATGTCATACTTGCACTGATTTTTCTCATTTGCAGTAAAATGATGTTTAGTGCCTTTAAATTCAGAAGCCCCTTTTCCTGTTTAACCTATTATCTAGGGTAATACAATCATGCGGAGCACTTGGTAAGTGACTTTTCAACCATCAATCATCCCTAAATAGTGCTCTCTCATATTAAATCAAAAGGCTAGAACAGATTTCCCCTTTTCTTCATCTCAAAGATAGCAGCAGTCAATAAAGCCGTCCACTTCAAATACATGATTTATAGCTGTCAGGTTTTTCATACCATCTACTCCAAGTTTCTAAATGCAATATTCATAGTGGTAGCAAACATGCAGCAACCACCTGTAGTAACATCTAATGGGATTTTCTGTGCCTAACAGAAGTCTGAATCCTATCCAGGTGCCTGCTAATTGACCTGCAGAGGAAACATGTCATTGTGTGCAGCCAGGCAGCCCTGTTTAGATAAATCAATACAGAAAAGAGAGTTTGGGAGTTTTTAAGCAGAGGTCAGGGTTAATCTGCAAATGTGTTTTATCCCTTGAAGGATTTATATTAATCCATTTTTGTCTCTGATGCTGCTGATTTGAAGCTTACATTATAACATAAAATCTTCCCTGTGATGCTTTTTTTTTAAATACTCAACTGAAGCATCTTAATAGCATACCACCCAACAGGACAGCAAGGAGAATTTCCTAGTAAACCTTTAAGTAAAGCCCACATACATTTTAATAAGCAACCAGTTATACTTATTGGAGAACAGAGTTCCTCTAATGAAAAAAAAAATCCTGCTTTCATTTCTTTCCTGAGTTGCTTTTCTGGGGTTGTGTGGTTTGGTTGGGTTTTTATTTTTTATTTTTTTACTGCAACTTTACCTAATATTCTTCTGTAGCAAGGAAAAACTAGAACATGTTCTGATATAAAGGTATGGTCCAATAGCACAGTCTTTGACAGAATTCAGTCACATCTCAAAATCACAAAGAACGAGACAAGTATCTGGATGATGTCCAAGATACAGAATTTTATGGGGTAGAACAGAATTACAATTTCAAGATGTACCCCAGTATGCAGACCATCCATTTTGAGCATATCAGACGGAGGCTGTCACAGTTAGAAATCCCAACTAGAAACCAGGCAGGAGACAACTTCTTCAATTAAGCATTCTGTCTTTGCAAATGAGGTCCTGAAAAGCAGGATTTGCTTCCTACTAGAGAATATTTCATTGCCTTATTCTCTGGGGTTACCTCTTAGAGTGCAGGATCCCAAGCTGCCAGTCCGGGTGCCACATGACTACTCTGGATCACCGCCATCCTGGGGTAACAGCCATAATGACACAGGCAGCTCCCCCTTCAGACACTGCCCCAGCAGGGACTATGCACAGGCTACAGCTCCTGAACCTACAGCTTGCTGGAAAAAATGGCGGAAGGTAGCAAGGGCAGTCAGAGCAGAAAGACTGAAACCTTCTTTTGACAGCAAGAACCTACCGTGTACAACAGACCAGGTCTTGTCATCAGCCACATATCTATGTTTTATTCAGCCTGTTCTAAAGTAGTAAAAAACACTACCCTGCACTGTTTCTGAACATTTTATCTGAACACACAAAAAAAAAGCATGTATGATTTTGGATGTATGCCTTAGTCAAGTCACCATAACATACCAAGACAGCTACTGCAAGATAAATGAAATATTGCTGCTCCCTCACTGTACAAGTCACCTCAGTTTGACGTGATTTCAGCCAGTCATGTCTCCTGCCCATTAGCTGACATTAATGCCCTCCCTTATGATGACATTTATGGTTTCCATTATTTTTTGCAGCACTCCATTGATTTTGAGATCTATAGAGCCTACACGAATTGTCCTTCAAAGCTCTGTCATTACTCCTGTTTGTACAGTAGGTGAAGGCATGCCCAATGATTCAGGATCAAATGTAACCAACCTAGCAGCTGCCTGAGGGCTAAAGAAGTGAAGGTACTTCTCTCAGCTGAAATTCAACTTCCTGAGAATTGTAAGAATACTGACATTTTAATGAATAATATATGTAATGACCACCATTATACTGATCATTTTTACTTCTTACTACTAAAACCCTCAGACCTTACAATGGCTTTACAAACTAACTGGAAAATGTTAAAACATAAGACTATAAAGCCTCCATATAGGAGTAACCAGAGGAAGAATTAACAGCATGTGAAAAGTGGTGTTCACAACTGAGATGAGCCAAAGCCAACCCAAGGCAAACTAGTCTTCATTGCTCTCCAGAAGGACAAACAGGATTTTGCTAAAGCCAGTTCTGAAAACAGGATTGTGCTTGCTTCTCCCCACTATCCATGATTACAGTGTTTTTCCCTGGCTTAAGGCAGGACATGGATACCTTTGGAGGTGAAGGTGAGTACAACAAGATCAACATGAAGGCTTTCGATTTAGGTTTTGCTGACGCCTGAGCCCACCAACACACAAAAGCAGCCAGTTTCCAGAGAACATTCATCTGAAATATTTCAGCTAGAGCAATAGCCTTGGTAGCACAGAAAACTCAGTAGCTCATAAAAACATGCTCTCTTCCTTTGGTATTGATGGCTAAACTGAAGGCTGACAGATGCAGGGCTGCTTATGATTGCCAAAACTGGACTTGGTGTCTGGGTGGTCCACAGCAGACCTTTGCTGGGTGTCCTGCTGCAGGCTGTCCCTCAAAGATTCTGTCTCTATAGTACCAGCAGGGTTCAAAACACCCTGTACTATGACATTCTCCAAAAACAGGGGGAGTTTATAGAAGAACAGACCAAGCCTCAATATCTTAGCATATAGGGTCATGACTCTTCTGGAGCTTCATTCTCCTTAGATTAGTCACACTGTAAATCTATTCTTTTGAAAACTAAGGCCTTCAGTAAGTCCGGAACTTCAGTGCATGATGTCTTTATACTTGAGCCTGACATACTTGCAAGCAAACCATTTTAGTGTGATCTCAGTTACCCCTTTCAGAAAATGGTGGTTCAAAAACAAAGTTACATGAAACTTTTCATACAGCCTTAACCTCATGAATGTTTTGCCATCCCATTTGCTCTTGTACTTCATCACTGTATAATAGCAACACCCCACCACCAAGAGTGGTTTATTCGCACCTGCAGGCAGGTAAGACAGCCGCTGCCAAGGACAGCTCAGCTGTATTCGACCTCCTTCCCCAGCCTTCCTCTACTTTGGGCTTCCAGACAAGAGCCATCCATTTGAAATGCTCTCATAAATAGGACAGAGCAAAAATTTTGCCTTCTAAGTTAAACCAACTGATGATACCGGTGGCTAATTTCCATAATTAAACCAGCTCTATTTATGTGAACCCATTGCAGGGCTTTTGAGCCCATTCCTTCCAGTCCATGCCACAAAGCTATATACTTCCACCTTTTTATTTCAGAACCAATGTTTTTCGAAATTGCAATGTCAGGCCTAAATCTGGGCTTTGTTCCTCTAACAAAGCATTGGCTCTTCTAAGGCAGCCCAGTAAGGAGAAGTAGCTCTCCCCAAGCACGTTTCCCGTGTCTGTCTGCCAGCGCTCGCTGCAGTGCTCTGCCGAGAGAAAGGGGATCCTGTCATCGTGCTACTGCACTGATGAAGTGTTTGCTGGCAAGCACCAGTAGGCTCTCCAGAAACATGACACAGCAAGATAAAGCTTATACAAACTGAGAGGCATAAACATAGCCTACTTGTGTTAATCCTGTAAAATAACATGTCTATGACAAGAGGAGGCAGCACTACAGAGCGCTGCAGTCTGTGATTCTCCACTGCAGTTTTTCACTCCTGAAGAGACAGAACATAAATGCAGGTGTGTCTTACCTTCCATGCAAAGCAATGCTTCTTTGTAACTCAATTAGCACCAATACTAACTAGGCTGCTTAAGACCCACTTTCAACATACACAGAAAATAACACCACATCCATTATGTTAGCTATCAAAGCTATACAAGATTGTAGATTGTTTCAGAGATCAAAGACAGTCTGTCAGACTTCATTATAAGAAGAAAAAAGGCATTCTGACTTCAAAAGACATTGCATTGTCCCTTGTTTCCTCCTCAAAAATAATTTTCAAGAAGATGGTGAGCCACCTCAGAGAAATATAAATTAACAAGGCTTTTGACAGTACCTTCTAGCTCTGGCTGCAGTTTGATCTTCTCATTCTTTTTCCTTCTCTTTTACCTCTATCATAAGTGAAAGTTGACTGTTTGGCCTCCTGGCTTAATCCTGGGGCACATTAAGGAATAAAGATTTAAGCACTTCATCAATCTGCAAGTTACCTGAAATTGCTCCCCTCTCCTCCCGCAATTGCTTTGTCTTGCTCCCTGCAAGACTAAGAATGTCTGCAAAAGGCTGCTTGAAAATATCTTCAATTAGATTTCGTATTTCCCTGACTGAAGTGATCCTTCCAGTCAGATTCACAGAACAAATTGCACTGTGAATAAAACTAGCATCATGATTAGAAGACTTGGATACTGTTTGAGTTGTAATTCATATGGATACTTTTTTAGAGCATAGTTTCTTGAAAGCATTCATATTTTCATGACTGCTTTAATTTTTTTTTTAACTATTACATAAGGGAATTTTCATAATTAAACACAAGACAAAAAACTCAGCCAGCCAAAGATTCAAACCTGAATACATCCGTTCATATGTCAAGGCTAACACTAGTAAAGAATATACTAGTTTAAACTTGCTTTTCCTATATCCAGGGCTGTTTTACATTATCAATGAGGCATTCATTGCCAGTCTACATAGCCTATCGCAAATAGGTTAACTAAATCAACAGCAGTGAGAAGTTCATTCTGTCTAGGGCAGAGCTAAGACAAAGTGTGGATCATCATCCAACTCACCTTCTCTACAATTAACAGTTCATCCAGATACCACTGAACATGTATGCCTTTTATTTGCCTCTGGGATCTAGTTTTCCATTTCAGAAATTGCACATGAACAGGGTTTTCACTACCATCAAACATTGAGCTAAAATATTTAATGGACAAGATGGTGACTTACCAACTCTTGGGCTCTCACCTCATCGGTAACGATCGCTGTTCCAGCTGAAATTGCCCTCTAGATACCTAGTAACATCCCATCTTTAACATGTTATTTCTTTTCCTATTACTCTGTGGATTAAATTGTAAGATAAATTCCCCAAATTTACTTCAAGCTGACTCCACAAGCAGTGTCAATGCTGATGGTGTCAAAACACTGGTGGAATAAAGTCTTCCATGCATCTGCACTGTAGTTTGAGAAATGTAAATGCTATGGGAAACACTAAGAAAAACAAAAACCCCTACACAGATTGTTCTGGACAAGCACTGCAGCAATGGAGTCTTAAATCAGCAATGCCAATATCTGAAATGGTGTTAATATGCTGTAAAGTGGTACTTAATAACAAAGCAATATGTCCACAAATGCTCAGGGTAGATAAGGAAAATTAGGAAAGTAGTCATCCAGGCTGCTTGAGGCTGTTTCCTTCTCTTTCCTTTTCCTTGAATGTTTCCTTTTACTTAGCATTTAAAACCTCTAGTTTTGTACAGAAATAAAAACTGCATTGGGGCGGGGGGAGGTCCCCCTCAAGTCCTGAGAATAAACACCCTTCTTAACAGGTATATTTTGTTGCATAATCTTATGGCCTACATGTATCAACTTAAATCTGTTTCCTGGTGACTCTATATTCCATTCCTTAATGGTTTCTTCCACGTCAATCACTGAAGCGTCATCTAAAAGTTGAGAGGCATAAACTAATTAGCAAAGCTAATAACAAACAGCAACAGTGGAAAACTGCAAACAACCCCTGAACAGAGATGTTTGGTCTTTGACTGCTTTTTGCCTCCTTTCCCCCCCGCCCAGGTCTGCTCTTTCTCAGATGTTCACATGGCGATACACACATACATACTTATATATGTATAAAAAGCATATACGCACATATACATATATGTAGATGCCACCACATACACTAGAGATATTTATATAGTTATAGATACAAAAATAAAAAGACTGCTCCCCTCAGGGTTTTTTCAAAGCTTTTTTTTCTTAAAATGTGTCTTCTATTCTCTGTGCAGGATGGCTGGATTCATTCCAAAATTCACTTTGATTCTTGATTACATGTCTCTTTTTTTTTAAAAATGACCTTTCTGAAATACTAATTGTGAACTGCAAATACTGGTAGGCTGGAGTTCCCACCAGCTGAGGCAAGGAGGTAAGGCATTCTGCAGCACTTGGCATTCCCCAAACTTCTCTCACAGCGTGCCCGTAGCAAACCATGCCCATCATATAGCGCTGCTTTAGTCTCTCGGTCAATAGTGGTTTAGGTCTATGATGGCTGCAGATTCAGACCCTGAGATTATGCAGTAGGCAAGAAGGGAGTCGTGACAAAATTAACCTGGAAGTCTGTTACTTGGGATCACTTGGCACTAATAGACAAATAAAGACAAGACATAACTATAAAGGTTTCACAGCCATCTTGAGGACAAACAGTGAAACTTAATCCACTTTTTGTCACTTTTTGAGTTGCTTCCTCACAAAAATCATAGACAGAATCAGTAAGGACAGAACACTAACAAATGAGGGATTTGATCCCTTCTCTGCATGTACACAAACACACATACACATCTGTTCTAAGAGATCTGTGATTTGGCCTCAGGTGAAAGGAAAGCAAATCCAGGACCTAGTAATCAACTTTTTGATGTAACCACAATGAATCTTATTGTTAAACCCTGAAACCAGCAATGACAACTTCTCTCTCATGCAGGCAGCATCTGAAAGTGAGGCAGGCTGCAACAGTTTTCCTGCCTCAGCTTGGGTAAGCTGAGGCAGCTTGGATAAGCTTGGCGGCTTCTCATACAAGAATGACATGAAGCTGCTCTATATTGGTCACGGTCACGGTCCACTGAAATTAACAAGGTAGACCATGGTCTTCTGGCTTGTGAAATATGAGAATGTATGGATTTTTTATATATATATATCACAAGAAAAGGGTGAGATTCTTTCTTCCTGTCACATTTATTTCTGCCTCCCCTTGCATATCATACTGGTTTCCTCACTGAAAAGGATGAGCATGATCAACTGTATGCTCTAGGTAACTTTAATGGTTTTGCTGCATAGCCTGGACCAATGACTGACTGTGCAATTAATGAAAACATTTCAGCATTTGCTTAAGATCATTCAAATTGAGAGCACCACTTAGACATTTATTTATGTGTAAGAATATGTTTCAGCTTTTTTGAATAAGTTACACACAAACCTAGTCTTATGAAATATCCTGAATTGGGATGTTTTCTTGATTTAGGATTTAGCTTTTGTCTTTCACGACTGTAAAAGCAAGCAGTAGAGAGATAAAACTGGGCAGAGACCAAGTTTGGACATCAGTCCTCATAAAACTATTTGCATGAAGAGAAGGTATTCGTTATTGCTTCAGTTTGCCCTCTCCTTTTCCTCATTTTATTTTTCCCACTTGTTTCGCCACCTAACTGGCCTGACTGGTAAAAAACAGACACCATATATTGTCATTGTCATGTTTTACAACAGTTCCTTATATAAACAATATTCAATTCCCAAATAATTGCAATGTTCCTGAGGAATGCAAGCAGTTTGTATCCATCAGTGCAGAGCAATGAGCAGAAGCCTAAGCTAATGGCCACCTTGCTCATTACATACAACTGCCTGAATGTAACAGGCCCTTGGGAGCAAATGCTATTTGCTGCCCATTAGATAAAGCATTAAGACATGATTCTAGTTAATAAGGGGCACTCAGATGCCACACAAGGGACACTAAACACCTGTACCTGTGAAATGCCCTCACATAAAATAGTACTCACAAGGGTTTTTTAAACACAAAACTCTGCTGCCGGAAGAATATTATTAATGGTGAAGGCTGAGGAATTAGTAAAAGTTCATACAGACATTTCTTCCAAGGTCTACCACAGAGCTTCAGAGCCAGGGCAGGGACAATTCTGTGGTTCCTCCGTGGGTCACAGCATCACATTTACTGCATTTGGCTTCATGCCACCCAGACAAAACTTGTTTCCCTTTATCTTCCATTTGCCCAGAACAACTTGGATGACAGTTTTCACTGGGAGAGAAAGTCCTCGTGGTTTCTGGGCACAGGAAAAGACAGCTACTTGTCTCCAGAAATATCTTGAAAACACCAGATGTTTGAACAGGAGATGCCATAAAGAAGGACCCTATCTACTTGGAAAGGCAATCTGTAGGCAGCTCATCACAGATGTGTTCTGGATGGCAAACAGAGGTACCACTCTTCGTAAAATATCTTTTTTATTTCCTTTTTAAAAAATGTCTAACAAGACCACTTTTTGTCTCTTTCATGCCAGTAAATATGATCCTGTCATGCAACACACATGACCTTTTTTGACACTTAAAAATAATGAACCTTGAATTGAAAAATATGTTGAAAATATTTTTAGGGGGAGCCAGTTGGCAGTCACACAATCATCAGAAACTTAAGAATAACTCAAAAAATATTTCACCTACCCACACAGGCTCTCTGGGAGATTGTTCTGGGAAAGATCTTACACATTGCTACAGTTATTTCTGCTTGGTGATGAAACTGAATAGTGAGGTTCAACAGCTCTTGTGGAAATATGGGGCAAGGGGAGAAGCATTAGGAAAATGATTACTGATTCATCAATAGTACCCATAATTCAAATTCATGTTCAGCCAGGAGCAATATCTCCAAAAACATGTAACACAAAAAAGCCAAAACGAGTTAGGTGTGTTTGAAGCCATTGCAACATGTATATATGGCTTCTGCAAAGGTAGACAGGCAGATTGTGGTGATCTCAGAATAATTCTTCATGCTTTAACTTTCCCTAAATTCAGCCATTTATTTCACCAATCTAATGTAGTTCATCAACGCAAAGATGTGGGTTAAAGGTCAATTTAATATAAAATAAGATGTGGTAATTTTGCTGATCATGTATTTACTTGAAAATGCATCCATCTTGGGTGCCTCTTGGGTTTTTTAACTCCTGCTTGGCTGGGGCACTGCCCTTGAATCTGAAGAAATGAGTGAGCTCTGCTGTGTCCTGTCTAGTCTGTCTGGCAGACCTGATAGGCAAACAGACCTGGTAGCCGGTGTATAAGGATGGGAAATGGCACTGAAATTAAAGGCCAAACTGCGAGACTATAGCTCTTGCAAAAACTTTGTTGCAGGCTTACAGTGGTAACTATTATAAAGTCAATAGGCAGGTTTTCCTTCTACAGATGTACATCTGCACAAGAAGTCCTGGGGCTAGAGGCCACCTTCTCTAGGTGGTTGGGTTTATGTTAAAAACAGTAGCCTTCCTGCAGATTAAGCTATTACTGAGTTCAGCAGAGATTCCAGGCACATCTTCCCTGAGACTCTGGGGGAATACTATAATATTTCAAATAACATTGTGATAACTGTTTCAGATGCTGACTCTTTTAAACCATGAAATACTGACCCTTTGTTTTTCAGTATTAAAATTTTTTTCTATATCATGATAAAGAACAAAATAAGTATATGAGTCACTAAAGAAAAAAAAAAACCACATGAAATCTAAAAAGCTCTGTAATTTTCTCAATATGTTTAGTAAAATAATTCACAGTATTCCCATTCATTAAGGGTACCCAGCACTTTCCATTACAAGGCTCTTTCTCGTTGCCTTTTACTGCTTAGGCTGAAATTTCCTCTGCAATTTCTAAGCTTCAGTTTCAGTTCCAGAATAACTACAGTCATTTTTCTGAGTAGAAAATAACAGAAAATCAATTGTTTTGCCCATGCTGAAAGAAAAAAAAACAAAAACACAACAGTATCCCATAGTGTGCTCAAAGACTGACTTATAAACGTACTGCAAAAAGAGCTGAATTCAAGTTCTAACCCAGTTTCCCACTTACTTTTCCCTTAATGCCACTATGAGATTGTAAAGTACAAAACACATACACAGCATTTAGCATAGATTATTTCTTCTTACAGTTTTCTTGAAGCAATCGTTTATTTGTAAGCGATTGGAGGTTTGGAGGCTTGGTTAACTCGCTGCTGGAGGCCTATATCTGGATTTGAAGTCTTAATAGACTTCTAGTGCACAGTAAATCCACATGCAAAGGCCAATTTGAAATTCATAGTTACGCGTTGGCCTGGGAAGGCAACGCATACAGTGTCTTGGGCAGGCTGTTTCATCGACAGCTTCAGCTGGCATAAGGGCAACTTTGGAGGCCGTGTTTCTGACAGGCATTTGTTCCCACAGCAGTGTGGAAAGAAGAAATTCCCATTGCTGTTTCTGTTCATTACCTCTAAGGATACAGGAAATAGCACAGAGCATCTCACACAACTGCAAGCTATGGAAATTATCCTAATGTTTCTGTAGAACGTTGCGAAAAAGTGAGTTTTCACAAGATAGGAAAAAAGAACCTGTTTTTTGCAAATGAGCTTGACTTGATCCCAGGGAAAAAAAAAAAAAAAAAGCTATATAAGAAAAATACAGGACTTGGCACTTGAGGGATATAAGCAACTTCTCAGTTCTGCATCACTTGCAAGATTTGATTGAAGGCAATTCAGAGTAGCAGACAGATAATGCAAGAGAAACCTTTAACCTGAATCTTTAGGTAAGCCAGCCTCTTGAGGCTGATCCACACAACAGTGTGCTCTTAGTCACGCTACTCGAATCAAATGGCTTTTATTTACTGAACGGAGAGCTTAACTTGATAAAGCATTCAGCATCATGCGGTCAGGTGAACTGCTCACTTGAGAGCGGGAACGGGGATCTTGACTTTTAAGTCTACCACCCCAGAGAAAGTGGGGCCAGGCCCTAGGAACCAGCTTCAAAAATTGGAGGCACCATGGAAGGGGCTGGCCATGGAGCAGCACCACCATTTGGCAGCACAGGTGCTGTTTATAGCGGGGAGGCGCTGGCAGCTCCTTGGCATGCTCTTCATACTACAAGTCTGTGCATGTGCACTGGGCTGCCTTTACAACTGGAGCAAGATGTTAAATCTGTCATTGCCTGTCTTTGACTTGACTCCAACTGCTGTCTGCTGGCAAATGCTGACACCCAATGCCTGAATGGGGTCTCTGTGAAGTGGGCACTTGCTACAGTCTGCTCCACCCATCTTGTGTTTCAGGACTGATGAGATCTGGAACAGTCTTTTGGGAGCTATCAACATTAGATGAGATGATGAGTCTCATCAAGCACAGCTGGGAAATCTCCATTTTAGGATTCATATAAGAATTATCAATCAACAACTGTTCAGATTATCCTGCATTCCCTCACACAAAAATACACATATTTCCCACTGCCTCCGGGGGTCTCCTAAAAAATATACAAAGAGGAGAAAACCTTTCACAATGGGCTTATTGTGACTGATGTGCTACTAAAGTGTAGCAGATTGAAACTGCATGGTGTGTTGTGCCTTAATGTCTGTATCTGGATTATTCCTTCTTTCAGCAGCTATCAAATATGGGTTTATCTTTTTTTTTTAAAAAAGTAGTTTTTGCTAAGTGAAAATAATACGGTCCCTCTGATGCTTCTGAGGCATATAAAAAAGGTACTTCATTTTTTCATTTGTGTGCACACACTCGGGGTTCCTACAGTTTGTGCTCAATCAGTAAAACTGAATGGAAATAAAAATGAAAAACGAAAGATGTAAAGCTCACAGATTTATTTTTGTCTTGAGAACCTTCAGGAAGAAAGATTTTTCAGCCTCTAATCTTAATGATACAGCAGTTGGAAGGAGTGATTATCTCTGTGAGCTTTACACATTAATTAAGCTGTATTGAATATTCTTAGTTGAACTAGCCCTTGCTACCACTACCTCTGTGAATGTCCCCTTCAAAACAACAAAGATTATAGTTGCAAAAGAATGCTTGATTTAAACAAGGTAATGAGAAGAGTCAGCAGTCTCTGGGAATAGCTGATTTTATAGTCTATTAAGAGCAAAATCCTTTATAGCAAAGTCTTGATCTGTCTTTTGGGAAAATTAGTATTTTGAAAGAGAGGATTACTTTTAGAGGATTCTGTGTGCGCATCCCGAATACTCAAGTACAGCCACAGACTTACTACATAAGTTATATAGAACAAAACACAGCTCAACATGTTTGCATTTATGGTCCAGATTTTTTAGATTGCCAAATACTTTGCGAACAACAACCAGTGCATCTTTGAAACACCCCAGTATGGTGAGGTGACTGATGCTGCATTTCTCCTTTTACTGAAATAACAAGGTCAAAATGTTCCATTTTATGTGGATGTTCAATATAGGACGACTGAAACCTTATTTCAGAAAGTACTTAGTGTCCTATAAAGCTTCACGTTGAAAGCACAGCTCAGGGATCCGCCTGCAATTTAGAGGCCTCTGTCAAGCACAGGGAACAGGTGCCAATCATCTGTGAAAAATTTAATCTAGGTCCCTGTGGCAAAGGCTGAAACAGCCAAATCTCTGCTGCAGTGTTTCCTACAAGAGGCTCCTTTCCCCTCCCTAAACTTACCTCATTGTCTGTCCAGCCTCTGCAGCAAAGGATATACAGCTTCTGTATGAAACAAATTTTTAGCTACTTACCCTCTGCCTGTGGGCTCTTCTTAATTAAAGCAGCCACTTAAAGTCCCACCCACAGCTCATAATTTTTCAGCTTTTCAAATTCTGATGTGGCCTGAACAAGGGTGCCGCCTCAACATTTGTTGTTCATGTCACATGCTCACTGCTATGCATCCTGGCAGCCTGGTTTTAACCCAGCTGTCTGTTGAAGTATCAAAACCACACACCTGAGGAAAACATCACTCTAGCAGACACACATTAGTAACTGCAGCAACAGGTAATGTTCTCCATGACTCCCCTCACTCTTCTGTTAGTAGCAGCCTTCCCCTTTCTCCTGTCATGGTACCACTTGGCTCCACAGTGCAGCCAGATCTCATCTCCACCCTGGAGCCTTTGGAAGAACTGTGAGTTTCAATTTCACCCATTATCCTGACCTTTCATATCTACTACTGTGTGTTTGGGTAAGAGGACGTCAATCTTAAACTATTTTTTTTTCCAAATTCTTAAAGAGTTTGCATTGAACTAGAAGCAACGGAATGAGGAATCACTCCACACCTCGTTAGTACAACTTCTTTTCACCCACAAAGAGGAAAGTAAAAATATTCATACCAGACATTACAGGAAAGACCACAAAAAGAAGGGACGTCTTTTATTGTTCCTGTATTCAACACAGAGTTTTTCATCTGAACATCCTAAAATAGAAGACACAGCCCGAATGCATTATCGTGCTTTATGTTACTGCAAGAAAAGAGGGCATCTGAAAGAAGAGTCCAAAACGTCAGCAAGCAGCGGGCCACTTTGATGAGTCACTGCTCCGCAATACCCAAAGTTATAACTACAGTTGCAATCAGCTGTTGGCTCAAAAGCATTTCAAAGAAGCATTCAATATTCTTACAGGATTTTATTCTACAAGTGGCATCTACTGCATATGCTGCCATTTTACTTAATTTGCCCTCATTGCTGTGGTATGGTGGGACACTTCAATGGTACTAAAATAGTTCACTCACTGTTTTTATGGGTACTTGCAACACAGGTTTTTTATTTCGGCCAATTGTTTTCTTTTTAGCTTACAGTACTGTCAGAAGTTGTCTCACTTTCCTCAGGGATAGGTGCTTCATTCCATATATGTCTAAAGCTGTGTTTACTACTGGGAAATATGCTTCCAACACGAACAATCTTGTTGGGACTGGAACAATGACAAATCAATCATTCCACAGATTGGAAATGGATACTGGAAGCAGAGCTGCATAAAATTATTATTTCCAAGATACAGCAGATAAAACTGGCCTCCAATTTATTTAGCAAGTCTTTGCATCCCTGGGAGACTGCACTGTATTATGGGTTCAAGCCCGCTTAAGGTTATCAGAGCAGTATATTCACTTGTATCAAAACAGCCACAAAGTGATTTCTTCTCCCAGTTTTTTTTCTCTGAGAATGTACACCTTTCTTTTTCTTTCAAACAAGATTCCAATTGCATTCCAGGGCAATTAGCTATTAATTAATGAAAGCATTGCATTGTGACTTTTGAGGCAAGTAATATATTGCACAGTGATACAGACAATAGCCATAATATCAGTAGTACCTACTCAGCATCTGTGGAGTAACTGTCCAAGATAAAAATCTAGTTTCTTAGATGGGGTCAGTTTATGACTGATGCAAAAGAAATGCCTGAAAAATACTCTAAATTTGAAAGCCTATGATACAAACCAGTTATCAAACAGTGAGAAATCTTCTCTCTGAGCACTACAGTGTTCAGAGCTCTTTGCAAACTACTTCTATTTTTATTGTTCCTGATGAATCTGTGATTATACAACTAGGATTCAATTTAGAAAGATAATGTTGTATACCTTCTTTACACCTAGTACCTCAGTCACAATTAATCTAACTCTTCTACCACTCACCTATGTAATTCCAATACTTCCTCAAGACCTACAGAAATTTCATAAAATGATAAAAGTAGAATTAGCAAGACATTAGCCAGTGTGAAGCCTTGCTCACATTACCTAGCTCATTTGCTTTCCAGCTGTCTGTCTCATTGCCATGTTTTCATTTCTACCATTTTAATTACACAAGGATACATTTTAGACACTCCGAAGAGTAGCACCCACACTAAGTGCTCACATACTGAACACTATGAATAAGCATATAGGACCACTTGACACCAATGTCACTCAATATGCTTGCTAAATTACTCCTAACTTGCCAAGCAGCTCAGCAAAGAAATCAACACCAAAATGGCTGCAGTTAAACAGGTAACGTGGGCCTCCTACTGCTTCCTGTGCATTTCTCAACATATACCTCCTATAGCTTACAAAAACAACTACTTTCATACTTGAAGAGAATTTTGAAAAGGTACTTGCAAAACAGCAGGATTGCAAGAAGATAGATTACGTTCATTGTTAATATGAAGAAATTTGCATTAGCTGATTAACTGTATTTATGGCTTTAAAACACATAGGATTCTATCATTGACCCTCTGAACCTTGAATTTCTGATGACTTAAAATTTACAGAAGCTTTTTATTTTCTTGCCTACCATTAGTAGTATTGAATAAGCTGTAGCTAGCATAGGAATAAATGAGATCATTCAGGAAAGTGACAACTGCTTTCTCTTACGTTCCAAGATAACAAATACAATAAATGTAAATCTGCACCAAATTCTTGTTTAGCATTTGACCATTTTAGTCAAAGCAGGAAAGCAATTTCCTTTACTCCTTTTTTAATAGGGAATAGGAAGGTAATTTGAAAGCTCTGCTTTTACTGAACTCAGCGTGCAGCATCTTCACTATTTAGACATTGTTGATTAAGTTAACTCTGGATAAAGGATGAGTCACTCACCACTATAGAATTTTTTGTGCTCATAATGTTTTACTTCAAACAGAATAGAAAGAAGAAATTGCCCCAAATACCTCTAGCACTTATTATGTGCAAGACGTTAAACTGCAATCAAGCAGAAGGAATTGACAGAAATGCTCAGAGGCGAGTATGTACATTTTATAGTATGCCTCTCGAGATGGTTTGTAACCACTGTGCTTCTGACCCCAGACAAGAAAAATTCAAACAACACTAGGTAACGATGAAAGAGGACTACATTTTGTGAGAAGACCGAGAAACTATTACACTCAGTTTTTCTCTTTTTTGAAGTAATGATATCATGTCCTCTGTCATCCCTGTAGGAGCAGACAAGAAGAGTTCATAGCAGAAGGTGTTCCTTCTGTTTCATGTATCAGTGCAGATAAAGAACATTTCAACGTACAGCTCACTCCCTTTATATGATGGACCATTAATTTTAACCTTGCTGACCTTGTATGGAGTCTAATAATTAGAGGTATGAAAGTCTAAACTGTGTCTGACTAAAGCATATTTTCTAAATAGTCTTTCAATCTCAAGCCAAGAACAGCAGGACAGGGAGTATTGGAAAACTTCCTTTGATAGCTTCCCCTAATGACTCATTACTCTCCCTCAAAGAAGAAAAAAATCCCCCTTACTTCCTACCTGAATTTGTCTGATTTTATGTTCCAGACATCGGTTCTTCCTTTTTGGTCCACCTCAGCTGGCTTAAGTACTCTGCCTTTCCATCTCAGGAAGCTGTCATTTTCTCAAATTGAATGCTTTCCTTGATGATGTAGATGTATTAAGGTAAAGGCCTATCACATCAACACATTTTACATTACATACTTCACCACATTCTGCCAGATATTTGTTCCATCGATCCTTATTCCTTAATTCCTTTTTCAAAACACAACTACAGAACTATGTACAATACACAGTATTCTACAACCAGATGTGTACTTCCCATTTTCTCCTACTCACTACTCATGTTTGTTCATTCTGCAAAAGCATCTGCAGCAGTTTTAGGCATGGCATCACTCACTGATAGTTTCTTCGGAGTTTTTGTCAGTTGTGACATCCAGATTTTTTCCAAAACAAGTTCGGCGTTGATTTTTCATTTCTTTTTTCCTTTGGAATGCAGAAATGATCTGTATTAAAATAGAATATGCAGAAATAATACAAAACTTGGTCATTAGATCCAGTTCCTACCCTTATTTACTCTTATTATAATCTTTATAATCTTATAGTCAACAATTTTTTAACAATCATAACTTTATTTATTTCCAGGTAATGAAACCCTACTAAATGCTTCCATCAATCTAGTATATACTCCAACAAATCCACTAGAAATACCACTATTCAAGGTGATTTTCTCTGAGACATCCCTTATTTAGCTTTGAATTTATTTAACACACATTTGATTTACTGGTACTATTCTAGTGTCCTTTTAAAATTGGAATATCACTGGATGAATGCCATTCAAATATTTACTATGCAGTTACGTTGAGCAACCAAAGTTATAATCTGATCGAACAAGACCTGTTTTCCATAGAAAAATGTGGAACTTGCTGTATTACTGTTTTATTTAATCAAATCCAATATCAGGCCTTTCTATTACAGTGCCTAAGGCTGAACTCAGTTTAACAAGTTACCCGTGCTATGCTTGTCTACTTCAAATAGCTCTCTGAAGTGTTATAATTTTCTACGTTTATTAAATATTAATGCTAGCAAGAAAGACATCTTACCCAGTGGTATTAGACTGTGTAGAAATTGTCCAGGCCTTCTGTCTAAAGTGTTTATCTTTAAATGTTGTTAATTATTCTCCTTAGTGAATGAGAAGGCAGTATGTCATCCTCAGGTAATATTGGCACGTCATCCAATTTATTTTCAGATACAGAAGAGAAATGATTATGAATACTTGTATCTTCACTGCATCATCATTTTACCACCTCCATCTATAAATGGACTTTGCCATTCTCTGTCTTCTATATACACAAACTTTTAAATATTTTGCCTGTCTTGTCCTTAGCAAAATGATTCTAGGTTCCCTTAAGGGTGTTTTATACATCCCTAACTTCTAAGGTGTATAGTAATTCTTATTTCCCCCTTTAGTTAGGTATTTCTTTTATTGTTTTCATTTAAAACTTTATTTCTCCACTGAAACAGAAGGCCTTAATTAAAATTGTCCTCTTTCTCAACCAGAGTATTGCATCTTTTTCACTTCCCCATAAACTGTAAGATCTAAATTTTTCTTCATGGTTTTCCATCAGAGTTTTATTTATAGTTGTCCTTATCTTTGCTATATAAGGTTTTTTATAACTTAAAATAAATATTTGACTGCTTGGTGTCTTCCCTTTTCCTTATATTAAAAGTAAACAGATCATAACTACTGATTTATAAGCTGCCAACCAACTTCCAATGCAGTCATAACCTTACCTTAATCCATCATTTTAAGGCTCTAAATGTGACTAACATATTCATGTAATATCGTTAGAGAATGAAAATCTTCACCAGTAATTGTCAGAGACTTCAATGACTATATACTATGACCACTTGCACGTCTCTTCCAAATTGAAATTCCACAGTAAAAAAAAGGTCTCATTTTTCTGTATTCAAAATAGTGCCCAAAGAGTAACTTTCCTTGTTCTGATTCATCAGTCATTAAATACCTCCAGCATTCCAGAACTTAGACTATAATATTCAACCATAATTTTTACAGCTCCAGATTATATTTTTATTAGTTATTTATTACTTGGAATCAAGCAATGGTGTTTAATCATAACACCACATCCCTAACTGTATCTCTAAACTACTCCAAATGTCCTAGGTAGAATTTAGTCAATGAACTTGTCTGACTTGTAATGTTTCTGTACTGACAAATAGTTCCAATCAGGTATTAGAAACACTTGTTATAAAAAAAATTTCTAACCAGTTGGATTTCCAACTTCCTCTTGCTTGCTGTTAATATTTATTGTGTTTTTATTTGTATTTTTGCTATTTATATTTTTCCATTAACTGCAATTAGTCAAAATTTATTTTTAAAAAAATGGACAATTATTTTTTTCAACTAATTGAAGTTTTTTTTCATTTAACACAGTGCTTTGTCTTCTAGTCTCTGTCAAACTTGCACCCTTAGCACTCTTCCTTCCAACCAGAGCATTGAGACCGCTCCAAGAACCCTCCAGATACAAAACCCTTCTCTATCTATAAGATGCAGACCAAAGTCCCAAACCTTCAAAAGTACTTGTCAGAATTAATATCTGAACTCTCAGTATTTCCTACTTTCTCTCTTTCTCAGAGAAGAAAGTTGACCACTTTCTTCTCTGCTACCCTTCATAATTTCAAAGCTTTCTACAGACTGCATTGTGCAACATGCTGTCATCTAATTTGCTTTGCTCCCACTTATATAATCAATTTAATGAAATTTTCTGAAGACTCGATAATCTGGCCTAATTGTGCAAGTATAATTTTAAACCTTTGCCCTGAAGAGAAACTCATATTCCTACTGCATTAAAGTACTGTTCTGAATTTCAGTATTTTCAATGACAAATCATCAGGCCTCTCAATATTGGTAAGTTTTCTTTGCCCTCTTTGTTGTTTCATCAGGTATTTATTTTTCTGAGAGTTTGAGACATGGTGCATTTATCAGAATGAATATTTCTAGCCAAGCTGAGTAACTCCTGGTTGTCATTTTTCACTACTCAGAAATCTCTAGCCTATTTATTTAATATTAATTATTTACAGTCACCTTAGTGCATTTTTTTTTCTGAGCCACCTATGGCAATGATTTTTTAAACTTTGTTTTCTTCAGTACTGCATAGCATTTGAATTTGCATTTCCAAATTATACATTTTCTCCTGCAGTTTATGCCACAACTTGCTCTTTACAAACCAGAGCTTCAGTCTATTTGTGTTTCACAACAAAGAACACTGCATAAACTTTAGGAGAGCCAGCAGGAGCATATTAATAGACATCTGCACAATCAGAACAGGACAAGAGGATTCAAAAGGAGGTTTTCTTCCCAGTGACAAACATCGATCAGAAAATGTGTTTCTGCTAGAAAAGGTTTCAGTTAAATAAGTTCTCTGCAAACCAAGAATTAGAAGGAAAGTAATTTTGAGATAAATTATAAGAGACTGTGTTATATACCATATGGATACCAAACATAAAGAAGTAGTCCCAACCAACAGCATTTCCACGGGAGCAGGGTGCCCAGAGCATGGCACCTTCATCTGGACAGATAGTAGTGTTGCAAGAGTAGGGTCTCTGATGCCAATGAAGTTTTGCTGGCTAAAAACTTAGTAGAACAGACAGTTTGGCTCTTTTTCTTGAAAATGGTTCTACGCAGAGTAGTCAATTGTTATCCTGAACTGATTCTTAGTTTCCCAAATACTTTAGATTAATATTTCTCAAAGTATGATAAGAAAATAGAAACCAAAAATATTAACATCTCTGATGATTATAAATACAAGTACAGAAAAGGATACACGCTGGTCCCAGTATTTTAAGGTTTTTCAATTGGTCTAAAATATCTGGGGACCACGCATCTATACCTATCTTTCTGCTAGATGACTGAACCAGACATTTTCTAAATGGAAAACACAGTAAACATATTTCTACCTTTCAGGGTGACTTTTGGGCTTTCTTTTATTTTCATTGTTTTCAAATAACTTCTTTCTTGATCTGATTCTTTTTCATAAGAAACTTTCACAAGAAAGATTCAAAACTCAACATTCATTTCAGTGGGAAAACATGCCCTCAAGAGATACCACCATGTGAAATAAAATCCTGTGTACCGGGCCGCCTCTGCCACAGCCTGGGATCTTTTATACACATGCAAAGCGGATGTGAAATGTTGTCATTCGCAACCAAACGAGTGGCTGCACAAGTGAAAGCGAAGACAAGCTTGCAGCCTTTGAAAAAATAGAGCCTAGGTAATTCTGTAGCTCTGCTATGGAAAGCAATACTCTTCCCCTCTGAAAGATCTACACCACCGGGACTGTGCTGGTGTCACTGCTGATCAGCAACACTCCTTCTGATGACTTTAGGTTGCCAGAAGTGGTTATGGTCCCCTGGCATAAAACACTGGCACACATAAAATAAAGTTCACTGCAGCTGTAAACTTGTATTTCACCCCTCATACCTTTATAATTACTTCTCCTTTCTCCTTGCCTTTTCTCACTTTTTCACATCTTGACAATCTCTGAGCAAATAAGAGAAGCGGAGTTTGTTTCTGCACAGCAGAACTTCCTATTCTTCCATGACAGAATCAAGATTTAACCCAGGAAATATTTCTGAAGCAATAGGGTTGAAAGGGAATACACTTGCAAGAGGGAAGCATTTCTCTAACAAATTTTGAAAATAGGTCATAGGTGAAATAAAATACATGAACTCTAAAAAAAAGATCTTTCTTCTTCGGATGGGATATTGTGTATGTACATCTCCAGTACTCTAATAGACATACATGAAGAAAAAGACATTTGCCCAGTATAAGGTTTGAAGCAGGTAACTTGTGCGTTTCCTTATGTAAAAAGAGTCTGAAATACTTGATAGACCTTAAGATGACAATGTCTGCTCTGTTTTTTTCAGAGCAACTGATGGGTTATTAGCCAGGGAATACTGGAGCCTGTAGGTTCTTGTAGTTTACTTTGCAAGTGTGACCTATGAGTATTTCGTTTTATGTGTGTACATCCATCTCTCACAAATCATCTTCAATTGTGAAATAGTTTTCCTCTGTGTATACTTAGATAATGAATTCTTCCTGTTGCAAAGTGACCTCTAGAGTCTGAGAACTAGTTTCATTTCAATTTGTGTCAATGAAATACTTGACAAATTGCTCTGTTTAGAGTCCCGTATATCCTGGATTTCAGTGCTGAACATCGTTACCCCTCTGACAAAGATAAATCAGGCTTTAAGGTTTGCCCTGTATCTTCATGTCATGACTGCAATTACAGATATGAGCCCAAAGTGCATTCTCTGAACAAAGTAGGATGCATCACAGTGACACACTCTTTACTTTCATAAAGATTGCAGACATCATGCAACTTGAATGTTTTAGAGAGAGCTTTAAACAGAGCATGAGACCTAGTTAAGGAAAACCAAACACACTAACTGGGTAAGTGTATACAGATTTTTATTCCTGTATTTTTTCTTTTTTTTTTCTATTTAAGTGAATACCAGTTAGATGCACTGTCAGCTCAGTTTAGCATTGAGGCTACCAGTTTAAGACTCTCTTCATGAAACAAAGAGCATTTCTGGAGGGAAGCCATCTCTTGGCTTCTTTTGTGACTCTGCAGGATTCTCCTGGAGGACCCATAAACCAATCTTCTCTATTAACCAAAAAAACAACAAAATTTGTGTACTGTTGATCTGAAGGCAAAGCCTTCATTACAGGGATGATGAAATCATGTGCTTATGATTTGCCCTTCCATATGCTGCACTGATACAAGCCAACGTTTCTTGGAGCAGCTGCCACTTGTTCTTTTTCTCCTTGCTCCTAAATTATTTGAGCTTCACCTGTTCTTTTCTCAAATTAGCCCCAAATTGTTTTTCATTTCCAGGCTTATGCCAACAGTAGCAACTGTACCAACTGGTACCTAGGCCTAAAATCAGTGGGTCATTCACTTCTGAAACAATACATTCTTAATTTCTTTGAGTGGAATCAAAGGTTTACAAAATTAGCCCAAGGATTAAAAAAAAAAAGGAAAATTATTCCTGGGAAATAGACATGCAACGTACAAACAGATACTATCATATATCTCAGGAACAAAAAAGTCTATAACGTCAGCTCCAAAAAAATGAGCAATCAACCAAAACCACACAAAACTGTGTTTGTTGAGTAGCCTGCGATTACATTATTTATAAACGGCCTGACTCCAAAATCCTCAGTCAGACAGTTACAAAGTTGTTAAAGATTTCAAGTCCACATACAAATTAAAACTGAAATATTTCACTGAAGACCTTTCCTCTTTGTAATATTTTTTTATTATGTTAAGATCTTGCTGACTCTAAAACGATCAATAAACACCTTGACAATCTCAACTTAGGGCTTATAGACAAATTATTATTTAAAATTACAGTTAAAGTTCATGTTTATGGTAATGGAATTCTTTTGTTCAATAAGAGAAAGCATGCAGAAACATGCATGGGTTGCATGTTTCAAACTGAAAGCAAGAAAATCGATCTTTTATGCATCTATTCTTCTAATATTTGTGAAGACAGCATGCAGAATTTGTAAAGCAGCTATACTTAGTTCAGCTACATTTTTATATTTTCAATTATATTTACTGGGAGACTATAATTTCTTTAAATGCCTACTCTTTCTTCTTTACACCTGGTTTCTCTATAAAAGTTGTTATTCTACATTTGCAAAAACATTCCCCCCGGTCTGATCTTCAGTAATGCAAGATGGTGGCTTCTAAACCTTTCAGTAAAGGTTTCTAGTTCAGCTCTCATAAAAGCAGTGGAAAGCCCTCATTTGCTGTGGTCAGTGAGAGCTGAACACATCTTAAAAGCTGGAGTAAGTCTCATTGACTGGAGGTTACAAAAATAATTCAATTTCCATCTATCATTCATGATCCAACATGACGAAAAGACCATCAGCCGCAATTCAGAATCTTTATGACTTTAAGACAGTTCCCAAAGCAAAAGCCCTAATCAGCTACTACAAATAATTATCAGTAGACAAGATGAGTAACGATTCCTTGTTTGTTCCTATCTAAGCTTTATAGTTGTAAGAGGACCCATACATCCTCTAGTAGAATTTTCCATACACTTCATTTCAGGGACTGGCATGCACCTATTAGTAAAAAAGTACCCCTACAGGCTCTGAAGAACTCAGAAAGATCAGTGATGAAATAATTTAAAAGAAATCTTAGAAAAAACACATAGAAAAAACTTCAGTATATTCCAATCCACCTTCTACAAGGACATTTTGAAAAATATGAGTATCATTACAAGTAATACCGCTGGTATCACTTTGCAGGGGGGAAAAAAACCCACAAGCTCCACAGAGCCATGTTTTCTGTAAGTGGGAGCATTTAGCCTCCTTGCATATAGCCATAGTAAATCAAAGCAGACTTTTATGCAGACTGGGTTAGAAAGAAAAAGGAAGGAGAACTGAATTTGATGTCATGATCACTTTTGTTTTTTTAACTGGGATTTAAATTGAAGATTTTTAAACGATGTTGAAGTAAAATAAAGAAAAGGCAAGATTTCATAGGCAGGATCACTAATCAAACACAGCCTAGATAATGCGCACCATGTCTTGCTCAATGGGAAGTAATTACTATAACATTAGCTTTGCAGTGTTTAAACAACCATTTCATTATATTTTTTCTACACTGATTAAATTTTCTCAGCATTTATAATGCATCATTACATCTGCTTTGTGCACAGATAATGCACAGCATAGCTCCTCATTAAAACTTCCCTGCTCTCCTTCATAATTTTTAATAAATCTAATTTGAATGATTTGCATAAAGTTTTAAAAAGAATTGTTAGTTCTTTATTAACACCATATCTTAGGTGTGAAGTGACAAGGCTACCACTTGCCAAAAGCAGTTTTTTACAGTTTCAAGGCCTCAGGGAACTACACATGCCGGAGAGTAAGCTCTAGTCACAAACATTGGTATACTACAGTGGCCCGCAGCCAAGCATCACTGTAGCATGGCAGGAACATACGACCTCACTGCCGTTCCCCTTGTTGCCATGACATTTTGTCTCGTGAGTGCAGTAATCGAAAAAAATAAAAATCTTGGGGTTTTGGTTCATAATTAGCTTCATGGATAGGAAGGATACTTCAGAGAACAACTAAGGAAATAACCTGTTTAAGTTATCTCAAGAAGAATTTTATATTCTCTCAAGCTAAAAGCTACAATGACTGTTAATCCAGCTGTTGTACGCTGGACTGATTTTTTTCAGTCTGGGGAAAAAATCCTGGTTTTTGAAAACTAACAAATGAAAAAGCCTAGCCTGCATCCTTAAGCCATTGTCAAGCTCATGATTTCTTTTAATTATTGCCCTTTATTTCATTATTAAGTGCAAGATTGTATGAAGGAAAAGCAGAAATTTTGACTTTTTTCTCTTCACCATTTGTCACCTTTTTTTTTCTTTTTTCGTTGCCTTACTTGATATGTATGAATATTATATCTTCTATTTGGACAACATAATTCACTGCCAGAGATGACAGATCTGGGAGTCCTGAGGGCCCTGGCTCCCAAATACACAATTGCTGATTATGGTGAATTTGAAGCTCCATTCTCACTCACAAAGCATCATGAAGCTTAGGGGAAACTTTGTTACCAGGGTGAAAGTACTCTTCCGGTGATAATCAGAAGGAAATATCCATCTTCATTCATCTCTCCACCAGGAAGTAACAAATCCTGTCAAATGAGAAGGCTCAATGAAAGCCAAGTGCTACTTTCAGTGACATTGATGTAAATCCAGAGAAACTTCTCTCACTTTGAGGGGGTTAAGCTAGTAGCATCCAAGATGAGGATTTGCCCTGACGTGTTTAAGATTTCTATTATTTTAATTAGAGTAACTCAAAAAATGGAGCGCTGAAGATGTCGTCTTTATTTCCTTTTTGATACTTGCTCTTTAATTCATTTACTTCTGCAGTGGTCCAAAATTATCACTTCTCTACTTTCACGTTTCCAAAACTCTTCAGGTCAAGTATTATATTACTCCAGACAGTATCCAAATAGTGGATGATATTGCGAGTATAGCTGTGCAAACTGGCAGTCACTTTGAAGGAATAACCTTATATTACAAAACAGTGAGATGGGAAAATGTTGAAAATATTTTTGTGACTCATTTAACAAAGATGGCTATGTGCAAAACTGTTGTGGCTAGTCATGAACTTGTGTGCTGGGCAATATCTTATTTCTTTCCAAAAGCATCTTGGGTGTTGGGTTTTTTTAAAGTCCCCACAGCCTACTTTCCTTTTGTGTGCAAGCTCATCTGTGCTAGAACTGTTTCTGCTTGCTCTACAGACACTTCACAACAGAAAAAGACAAGATATCTTCTCGCTATAGGTGAAAATATGTTCTCTTAGGAGAAATGGAAGCCTTTAATCTGCTCAGTAAATTATAACTTGTCCACTGCTCAAAGAGAACATGTCTGCCTGGAAATCTTTCTTTGGTGGGAACTAAACATTTTATTAGATGTACCTGGTCTATACTAACTAGATAGCAATAGAAGTTTTACACTAGACATGAAAGCCTAGCATCAGATTCAGCTTTACGGGCATGCTGCCAATAATTACTCCTCAGCAATCTTTGTCTCAGGAAAGATCACTCCTCTGTCCACACCCATCTCTGTAGGCAGAAATTCTTGAAGTCCTTCTCCTGTATTTATACACAACAATACTATTTCAAAAGAAAGCACTGGCCTGTGATCAAAGAGAATAAATACTCCCCTTTCCCCTTTCCCCCTCAGAGAGGCCGCACTATTTGAAGTTTTCCAAATAAGCCAAATACAAAAAAAAGAATCAAAAGATTGTAAAGGAACACTCTTCCAATAGCTTGACATCAGAAAAAAAAATGGGAAAAGATAAGGAAAACACCAGAGAATAACATCTGTCTTAAAACTCAGAACCACTCTGCAATCCCATAATGAAATAAACTTTTAAGATCCTTTCATTAGACACAATTAGAAGTTTCTCTCTTGAAGAGGAGAACAGCCTTCTTCAGAAAGCTTTACTCCCCTCTGCCTTCAGCTGCCAGAAAATCTGAAGCAGGAAGCAAGAATCTTAAGGGCCAAGCAAACCACAGGACTTTTATCCTTCAGATCATGGGACCAGATCCTTCAGAGGTGAACAGCACAGCTTCTCCAGACAACACTACCCCCTCTTTCTTTGTAAACAAAAGGAGAAACAGTGCCACAGGGCTCATTTAAACTCTCCAACAAACCTAATATTGTAGGTTTTGCTTTCTTTTTTCTTGAAACCATTTTATTTCTTTTTAAATTCAGAACACCCATCCATCACATCAAGCAGATTAACATGTGCTTTTCCATGCAGCCTGTGGGTGTGCTGACCCATTCTTAAGCAGGTCCAAGGGGTGTGTTCATGTCCAAAAAATGATCCACTCTTACCTCACCACAGGTTCCTACTTGAAATTCATAGGATTTGTAGATGAGCGCTCCTTTCCCATTGGTATCACTAATACCTACTGCTTCCTGTAAAGCTAGGAAGTCCATGCCAGTCATAGGTTCTTCTTTCTTCCTCCCCCCACTTTCTTTTTTGTCTTCACAGGGCAGGGGGATTTTTTTTTTTTCCCGCAGAGAACTTGTAGGCAAATGACCTTGACAAACGCTGCCTAAATAAGAAGGAATCGAAATGACAATAAAGAAGACATTAGCCAAGAAATGAAACTAGTCTTAAAATTAACTAAATGAAACAGATTAGGCTGATGTAAATGTAGCAAATTGGGTGCTGGAATATTTTCTAACATGATTTTGGATGAGAATTGTTTCTGCTCAACTGCAACCAGTGTTTTATTGAAAGGATGACTAAAGGATAGTGCATTCATTACTCAGATCAATACCCTGGGCTGGGCATAGTTTTGCAAGGGTTGCTACATAATTCAGGCAAAATACTTGTGTTCTCCCTGCTTCTCTACCCTTAACTGTAAAACTAAGTCTGTTACTTTTCATGATCACACTTTGGTCTAACTAGCTGTTCAAGATCCTCAATGGCTGGTGCATCGTATTATTTTTCTATTCACTTGCAGAAACCCTGCGGTCACTACACTGATGTGCAAAACTTCAGTGATAAAAAGCAAGTGGTGGATAAATGTATGGACAAATCAATGAATTCAGACTGTGAATGTGAGGCCAAATAGTACAAAGTGAAGAAGCAGAACAACTGAAATTCATAGAGACTTATTAAAGACTCGGAACTGACAAATAGCATGAGCACCTTAGTTAAGAAGTAGCCAGATCCCTTTTTCAGTTAAACATAAGTCTCAGTGTATTATAAGTCTTTTTAGCTCTGCTTGTTCTCCTGTAAATATCCCTGTTATCTCCACATCATTGTCTTCCTATGAAGCCCTTCCTTAATGCATTGCACCCACTGCTCATAGAAACATCCCAAAGTCTCCTGGGTCTTTTTCCATTACTAACAAAAGTCCTATTCTGTTCTGCCTTGCATTTCTAACCTTAGAGCAATTATTTATCACTTGCCAGGTGCAAAAAAAATTACTTTCTCTTCCTTTTCTATATTTAGCAATACTGGACTCCTGACATTTGGATATAAGAGATGCCAGTGCAGATTGTTTCCTCATCAGCAAAGACTGCTAGCTACATGACACAACCAGGGACAGATTAAAGTGGTATAAGAGGGCATCTTTAGCACAAAGCTTTCTGAAAAGCTTGCCTGAATCTGGAAAGAAGCTCTCTAGAGCAACAGTGCATTCAGGATACACAGACCAGGAATGAAAGTACCTGATAATGAACTAATGCATTCTTGATTAGAATACAATTCTAATGAAATTATTATTTTGGTACTGGAAGAAAAGTTTTCTTTAGTGCATATAATATGGTGTTATCTGATGCCAAAATTCAATTGCAATCATTATGGGAATAACGCTGGATGCAATTTATCCTACCCATTCCCTTGTGGATAAAAAGTGGAACAGTTTTCAACTCAAAATTGTGTCTTCATGTCTGCTTTTGTATAGAAACCGGTTCTCCTTTTCCCACCTATTGTCTTCAACTTTTTCCTCTTGCATAATAGTTTTCAACATGATTATGGTTTCTATAGCATAGGTAGGCCAAGAAGCTTAAACCACTGGTGTATGTACATGGACTTTTCTTAAATGAGCAGGAGCTTCGTGGAATTTGACACATCAGTCCTCAGAACCTTATCAAACAGTTCAAGAGTGTGGGCGTAGATGTGTGCATGCTCACTCCTACAGAAAGATAACTTTGATCACTCCAAACATTTTCATTCCTGTGAAAAAAAGAGTTAATGGCAATTTCTATTTAGCACATTCAGGGTAGAGCCAGCTATCTTGCACAAGCAAAGTGGACAGCTGCGGCAGACTGGCTGCAGGGCACCAACACAATGAGTACTCAGTGTGTGTGGAGTGACATCTACTGCTGTCCCTCTTTCCCCCCGCCAAGTCTGGAAGCAGCAAGAGTGTTCTCAGGCGCTCTGCTCCCATTTCTGTTCTTCCCCTCTGTGGTCACAGCCCGGCCAGGTGCGATCCCTTCAAAGCTTTGGGCAGCAAAATTAAACTTTGATTCAATTTCATTAAAATTAATCTCTGAGTCAAGCTTAACTAAGGAAACAGAACACTTTACAAAATAACAGCTTAGGCCAGCCAACAAGTCAAAGGTGATTGCAAACAGCCCGCTACTCACCTGGCAGGAATAATGCAGCACTGGCAAGAGATCTAGCAGGCTCAGGCCTGATAAGACTGCCTCACGAAGGATCAGCAGGGGCCGTTCTACAAAGACCTAGTATTTACTTGCAGGCTGCTCTTTGGAGTTAGGCTAGAAAATAATTCAAAAAAATAAATTAAAAAAAAAAAGAATAAATGTTTTATTATTGTTCTCTTCTGCTAAAGAGAACAGAAATAAAAATAGAAATTGGGGCACAGACAGCAGTACATTCTGGCAGCAAGCATACTTATTTTTTTCTGAAAGATAATACTATCTGTCAAGATCTATCTCATAAAGGGTTTCATATGCTGCTCTTCCACTTCCCGCATTCAAACTGAAAAGATCAGAAATTGTTTTCTAGGGGACTCAGAGCCAGAAATCATTCTTTCTCTCCAACCTGCTGTAAGTATGAAAAAAGTTAGCAAGCCTAACAAGACAACAAAGAAAAAATATGTTGTAAAGGGGAAACCTGAAAAGAGATGTGGGTAGAAAGAGTATTCACAATGCAAATTTGACACAGCCTATCGAAGAACTTCAGCAGACTGGCAGGAAAAATTAGTTTAGTATAATGAGCTGCATTCATAGTAATTCCCTCAGGTAGATGTCAGGAAATGCAACAAACAAAACTTTGCTCTGATACACTCTTCTGGTACACAATTTTAAATAGTACCACTCTAAAAGCAAGCCCCTGTGAAAATTTTCAGACTAATTTCAGGTACTACTAAAAAGCAAAGTTACCTACAGGACAGAGCTTGTACCAAGATCAGCAAACCATTCTGTCAGTGAGTTCTTCTATGCCCAGAAGACTCTCCCAAGTCTCTGCATGAGAAAGCAGTATTCACTGACTTGTGCCAAGTTTTGCTGTCTGTACTCAGTCAAAACTTAGGTGTAGAAGTCTGCAGGCACTCTGCAGCACACACTGACTACAGGCATAAGTAACACCGAATGTCAGTCCTTCAGGGCTCACAAGGTGACATCCCCAGCACCACCACAGTGCAAATACTGCGTAACAACAGGGAGACACAAAATTTAGATTTCTGTGCCACAGATTTGGCACCATAGACTTTGGCCGAGACCCTTCATATCTGTCTGATTTCATTTCCCCTGTGGGAAACGGATGGGTGCTTTCTACTGGTGTACAGGGAACTCATTCCCACAATATCTGTGAGTGGGGAAATGCAGACTTTGCTCATTTACTGTTTGTGAAGAACACTGAGTTACCCAGAGTTCCTGTACTTTAAGTAAAGATGTTACTAGCAAGCAGCCAGAGGTACCTAGTAGTACAGCTATCAGTACTCCTATTCCATAAAAGGGAACTCTCAGGCATTTGGAAACTGTTTGGAGCGGATGTTGTCTTAGATCATAGGGACTGATGCCGGAAAACCCCTTTTTCAAATAGAAAGTCACTCAGCTGCTCAATTAAATTGAGCTTTGTTGCCTCATTCCTGAAGTCGGACCAGAGCCCCACTGGGATAGACTGCAAAGTCAGCACTGAAAGCTGTTCATTTTCTTACGCTCCTCAAACTACCTGCATAAAATCACTGAAGACTTTATGCTATGGCTTCTCCACATTTTTAAAGAAAAGAAGGGTATGTAATCTTCTCTGCCCATCAGAAGCATCCAGCAGCCATACCAACAACTATCTCAAACTCAGTTGACATGCCTCCTCTTTTCTGTCCTTTGTACTGTCTTTAAAAGCATAGATCACAAAATGTATTTGTTAACATTAAATGGACTAAAACCAGGAAAAAAAAGAAACATTTTAATAAAATTTATTACTTCCAGTGGCCATATAGATACTAGGCATATTAGGTTATGATAGGCTAATTTGATTATTTCTACTTATCACATTTTCAGCTTCATCTACAGAGGTCCAAGGTGCACGTTTTTCTTTAAAGCTTTAGGGTATGGAGAAAGCATGAGATCTTTTCTTCTCTGGAATTCTTTCCGCAGTTAGGCCATTTGTTTTCAGCTGAACATGTTACAATTCATATGCATTTTCCTTCCCCTTTCTCAGTTTCATGGTAGGGGAAAAAAGGTAGTTGAAAATCTACATTTGACCATTCTGACAGCTGCTCTGAGAAAGGTTTTCCCAGCTAATGTGGACTACAATTTTTTCTGGTTAGTGAAAAGTATAACGTTACTTTTCACATTCCTTAAAGCAATGCCACTCTTTATTTTAAAGGAATGGAAACTGTATGACATAGAAGTAAAAAATGGAAACATAAACTCATAACAAACTACTAACATTTGAAAATACGTAAATTCAACATAAATTCTGAAGTTTATCCAAGGGGTTCATTTTCTTTCATGTTATATAACATGATCTACATAGTAGAACATTTTATCCCATTGAAATCCTTTTTCTTCTGGAGATTTTTTTCACAGTCCTGCATCCCTGTGTGGGCTTCCTAAATTGGGCCGAACACATGTACTTAGAGCTTTGCTGATACATAGTTTTGCAGGATTAGAATCTTAAAATCCAAATCTTGAGGATACATTCACATAGTTCTGAACAGAACTTAACAAAACAAGAAGAAGAAATAGAACGTATGCCACTAAGGAAAAAATAAATTAAAAACAGCAGACTTGTTTGCTGGTTTTTGTTTTTTTTCTAAACAGGCCTGTTTGATTCTGGTCTTGCCACTATGTTGGAAGTTGAAAGACCAACTTGCTTTACCTGTTTTTTTTGTCTTGAACATCAGTGTTCAGTCTTTGTCCCTAAATTTATCTCTGTACTGTTGTACAGTACCATACAACCCACTTTTCCTCTAGTCCTTCCCCAGCATCCCCACCTCTCTTTGCTGGACTCCAGCAGTGTCTCTGTCTCCAGTCTATATCAGCATCTACCAGAACTATGAGAACTCATTTCAGCATAACAAAAGGCAGGGAAAAGAGGCAGGAAACAGCCATGCCATAAGATAAGCTAGAGAGCAGGTTCTCAAAAATTTATAATTTGGGGATTCCAAGTGGATGTAGCCTCCTAAACTTCTCATATGTGTCTACCGCTGCCTCTTCTCGTGATGTTGAAAGCGTTGACGATTGCTGTAAAGTGAATTGCTCTATATGCGTGGCTTAAACAGGAGGTTACTACAGGCTATCAAGCATCTCAGCATTGCGACAATTCAATTAACGTCACAAGCTATGGCAGATCTCTACGGAAATTATTTGCTTCTCAGGGAGGTAGCTCTGTTTATGAGCTGCAAAATGTTTTGTATCAGATGTCTGCTGTTCAAATCTGTTACTTCTGGCAAGACCTTTGAATGATACCTCAGGGAGCAGTTCTGGACAAGTAGAGGAATTGTCTATAAAAGTTTATAAGAGGTCATTCTTTAAACATATCCTATGCTGTACTTGATCATTTTGTACATTTTCACTAATACACGACTATGGGTCTCACTTCATGAAGCCAGAAATTTATCAGGTCTTCATGCTTTTTTTCTATTTGATCTCCTCTTGTAAACCAGGACTCGGGAGTCTTGGCTATTTTGGACAGCAGAACACAAACTAATTGGAGGTCTGCTCCTTTTCACATCACTGACAGAGTACATAAACAAACAAACAAAAAAAAAAAGGTTTGCTCATTTTTAAATTCATTTACATAGGATGATGTAGAAGGGACTAACAATAACTGGGAATTCCTCTCTGTGAGCAAAGAGTCAGTCACAGATGACATCAGAGTCAGCAATGATCAACATGAGCAGATGCTAGAGCTGGGATGGAATGGAAAGTCACTGGATTCCCTAACCTGTGCATCTCAAATGCAGCCCATTTCATATCTTAGAGTGTCTTATTTCCCAAACCTGCAAGTCCCAGCAGCAGGCAAGGGCAGGCCTCAGCAGAGGTACCATCTTGATGGTCAGCAGGAGCCTCAACCAACCTCTGAGACGAGTGATATGAAGCCAGTGGGCAAAGAGGGGTATCATTTATCTACACAAAGGCCAAAATTAAAGCTTTAGGAAAGCACACAATGAGAATTTCTCCACTGTTCACATCCCAGAATTCACAGCCCTGTGGCACAGCACCATCTACGAAATAAGTTCCTGCCCTGGAAAGGCTCCAGGCTCTAAAACAGGTGTTAATACCAGTAATTGAGTCACTGTGCAAAACTCAAGTCCTGCGGGATAGCCATAAAACAGAAAATGACAAAAACCCCAAAAAATAGACTAAGTAACTATATGATTTATCAGAAGTTCATCAGTTTTATCAGAAATAACTACTTAAAATAGGTTCAAATAGCAGCACTTAAGTCACTGACACCATAGAAAAATCTTGTTCTGTTAGAAATTACAGGTTAAAATAATATGACTGATGAAGCATCATATTCTTCCTTCTTCCAGTATCACAAACAGCAGATCATGGCATTCGCCTGTCTTATTCCCATTGCCTTTAGCTTACAATCTTTCTTTGCTTATTCTTATCTGCCAGTGAAAGATCTGACAGTTCTGGGAGGGAGTGTAAAATCTGGCAAACAGTACCGGGAATGTAATACATAAGCTCACATAGCTACACTATTGTTTTTTCTGCAAATGGATTAATGCAGGAAGATAGAATTATAATTTTTTGTGTGTGTGCAAATGGGACACAGCGCATGAACTTTGAAGAATACAAAGCAGAACTGCTGAAACAGTACTGCAGTTCACCCACGTCTTGACCGTGGACCTTTGAAACTAAGAGAAGTTGTCATTGACTTCAATGATACAAAGGTATACTCTGGTAATATCTGAAGCTTCATAGATGCATGCAAGAAATGCCACAGTGCAGTATCAGGAAACGAGTTTAATAAGTCAGCATATCCCTTAAGTATAATATACTGCTCAAATACCAAATCCTCTGCTTTTCAAAGATAAGACTCCCTACAACAGGAACCAGAGAACAATCATGCCTGTGGAGAAAAAAAAGGCAAAAAAAGAAAGAATTTTCAACAGTCAAAAGCTGTTTCATTGGAGGACAATGCATCGCATCATAAATGTCTACTTTAGCCTCTGAAATAGTAAATTTATGTTGCTACTCAGAAACTAGGTCATTTTCTTTACTAATTTCGCACTTCTTTTGCTCTGGGAGCAAGACTTGTAAACACATACATATATGTATACTACTAAAACACAAAGTAGGATGTTGTAATTCCTCATCTTTTATTGAAACTAACACTCATGCTTCATCAGAGGCAGCCTGTTTACTATTTAGTCTAATTTTAAGTTCTTTTCACAATTCTTGCTGTGGAATTGCAGATGTGCCTTACACTTGCATGTCAGAGCTTCAGAGGGGAAGTCAGACACATGCACCAGGACATAAATGTTTCAAAGCATCCCTATCAAAACCTGATTTTGGAACAGCCTCCTAGAACTGATGATTCCCCCCAGCAACAGCATTTATAACTCGGCACCATCCATAAGGCCGAGACTGATAAATATGCTGAAAAGGTCATGTCATGTAGCAGTTGCTAAAGGGATGCTACAAAAGGCCACAAGTAATAAGTCATGGAGGAAAAATTTACTCACCAATCTTAACACTTCTACAGTCCTTCTTTGCAGAAAGGCAAAATTGCTTGCTAGAACAGAGGATGCCCCTGTCTAGCTAACGCTTTCAGTACCTTCCTTTTTTTAAAGTCTTCTACTGAGAGATATTATTTGGTACA
The DNA here is from genome assembly GCA_013398815.1 of Ibidorhyncha struthersii. Lineage (NCBI taxonomy): Eukaryota > Metazoa > Chordata > Aves > Charadriiformes > Charadriidae > Ibidorhyncha > Ibidorhyncha struthersii. The sequence goes on from VZSZ01010449.1 coordinate 165,223, forward strand.
TTTTCATTGATAAGTTGGGGCTTTTACAACTACAGAAGAAAAGAGGATGGGAATTGGCATAATGTGTTATACAGGTTCATTTCAGCATGATAATTACCTGTCTTTTCCAAATATAAGATGTGCATAAGTTATCAATGACACAATTCCAATGACTCTGACAATCTCCTCAGCATATGGGATGTAAAAAACAACATGGCTTTTGTTTTGTCAACAGTTTTAATTTACCCATTTACTGTTTCATTGCAACTCTATCACAGCACATGTAACGTCACAAACATGTCACAACTGAAACTGTTTGTCTTGTTTTTCCCACTTACCCACTACAAAATAAAACCAAACAGAGATACAACTGTTTGGTGTAAGGTTTAACTCCAGAAATGAGTGCAATAGGCACTCTCAAAGCATTTGTTGTCTCTTGCAGCAAGGCAAGGCTATTGGAAACTCATCTTGGATACAGACTGTCTTTTTACGATAGAAAGGGTATTTAGAAACACAGTATACGGAACATCAGCTTACATCACAAGATAAAATTATGGGAATATTTTTTTTGGCAGAACTCACAGGGAAATGGTTACTGTTTTGTAGGAAATTTTAAAAGATAAAATAAGGCTTGGCTCATCAAAAAAGTAAACTAAACTTCAACAGCAAGCAACCCAAGAAACTAAGTTTCATTATTAGTCTTTTTTGCTGTTGTTTTTCCACTCAGTGGCACAGATCAGTTGAAATGATAACCAGCAGTTGAGCTAAAAGAAAGCTCCTGATAAAGAGCAGCTTTAGGAGGGAACAAAACTTTACCAGACATATATTCTGCTGCTATAAACTTTCAAATGCAAATGACACAAAATCTGAGTATCTGGCTACAAGAGTGCCCCCAGGTGACGTGCCTGTTTCTATCAGTTATTCCTGTGCACTAATGCTGTGACAGCACTGAAAGGGACGACTGGTATCAAGATGTTCAGGACCTGCGTTTGCAGTGCTTTGGAGCTACAGCTCGTCCCCTGGAAAGACCATGACGCACATACAAATTCCACTTCGGCACCAAAAAAGAGCAGACTATAGAGGTTGTGAGGATCAGCCCAGGCTTGTCTCTTACCCAGTCCAACGGCCTCGACAGGAAAGAAATCGGCTTCTAAGTAAAGCGCTGCTGACAGATGCTGCACTGAAGCCTCATCCTGTTGGGACATCAGGACAGTTCCAGCAACAAGGGGCAAGGAAGGTGTTTTTGGAGAGGACATTTTTGTTTGTTTTGCCATTAGCCAGGAGAGTGGAGGAAACAAGGGGTGAGTTTAGTGGAGAGGAAGACACTTCAAAGAAAGATCTACTGAAAGTAAGTTTCATGAGTTTGCTAGAGTAGAACACAGGTGCTCTTCTGTACATCTTCAACGGGTGTTTCACATAGAAGCATTTATTCTGATACCAATATTTGCCAGGTAGAAAGGTACTAAAAGAAAGTATGCTGGGAAGCAAATGGGAATTTGTAAGCGAGCAAGATAAACCAGGCTATTAGACTGAAGAAATGTTCAGTGATTGAATAGGTGTTTCTCAGCCTTTATTCCGAACACCTGCATTTCCTGGAGAAGAGCCAGACCACTCTTTTGGCCCAAAGAAAGGTTTAATCCAAGGCTGGAGGTATACACGATGTTTCTGGCTCCACCACTTAGAGCCAAACATGTCCACTCTTGGGCAGTGATAACAAGGATGGAGCACAGAAGATATAAGCTTCCCCATAAATCCATCCTTGAAGTGCAGGCTTTGAATTCACATAGCATCTAAGAGTATACTCCACCCATTTCTGATGTCTATCTGCCAGTGGTCTCCCAAATCTGACCTAACTACATACATAAAGCACTGGGAGGCCAGCATGCGTGCCTTGCATTCATGCTGTCTCTCCTGAACTGGCCTCGGGAGTCTCACTTAAAGCCCATTTACATTGCTGCAGGCCCTGGTGTACCCAGGCCTTTGCTGTGTCTTTCACTGTAAGGGAAACCAAGAGGGATTTAATGACTACTATTCTCCCAAAGGTAGAGCCTGTTCTTTAGAAATCAGCTACAAAGAACTCTGAAACTTTAATAAAAGCTTGGCTGTCAAACCATCTGTTCTGGACCATGGATCACTCCCAGTTAGTTTGTACAGGTTTCTCTAGAAACACTTGCAAATAACTGTGGTCAAGACAAGCATATCCTGCTTATAATTGACTGAGAAACTTGGTGTGGAGTGAGTTACATCTTTGCTACTCGTCCACCTCTTCCTTTCAAGAACTTAAACAATACTGTTGTCACCACCAAGACTTTGCTATTAAAAGATACCTGATTGAGTACTACAGCTCTCCAAGTGTGCACTGCTGGTTTTGCATCCGTTGCAGTGAAGTTATCACCCTGTACAACAAGGCAGCTCAGATATGTCCCTGATGCGCAAGTATACCAGGAAGAGATTTACTCCACTCTAGAGAATATTTAAACACATCCTTAGGCTTGTGCTCAAGGGCAGGCCTTGAAGCTTCAAGTGCTCAGGACCTTATAGGACAGAAGCCCTCTTCCCTAGAAGCTGTGTGATATCTTTCAGGCTGGTGAAGAAGTATAGATTCTACTTCAGACAGCAGTGTTTGGGTTTGTCTGGTTTTGGGTTTGTTTTTTTTTTTGTTTGGGGGGTGTTTTTTTTTTTTTTTTTTTTTTTTTTTTTTTTTTGTCAGTTTGAATTTAATAGGGAATACAAGTGTATTTTCACTTGCTGCCTGAAGGAGAAAAATAAACACCTGTCATTTTGGAAATTGTACAGTTGAAGTGCTAGCTGATCCAAATATTTAATCAAAAGCTAGGAATCTCTAGCTAGCTGTTCCAGCTTATTAAGGGTGCAAATGTTTTAAACACCTATGATTCTGGCTGCCTGTGTAATTTCCTTTCATAAAAAGAGGTCAGGCCAGCTGTAGCTTGCTGTTTTCCAACCACTTTTTCCAAAAAGCCACCTTCTCCATAACATTACTAGGCCAGTTGACAATGCCCTTTACTATAA
>VZSZ01010449.1:168286-207663 GCA_013398815.1 Ibidorhyncha struthersii
ACCCACGGAGCTGTGCTTTGATTTCTCCTTACTCATGTTACCTTGTAGACTTAACAGGCATCTCGGGTCTATTTATTTATATACAGAATAGATTGTTAGTCAGGTGGAAGCTGTGTTGACACTACTTAAACCCAACTGGCAAGATTAAAATCATTGCCATGATGAAAATGATATTCTGACCACCTATGGCACTCCAAGTGCAACAAGTTTGGACATTAGTCTCTGAAAGAACACAGAAGAAAATGTACCAAAGAAATCAAAAACACGCTTCCCCCCTCCCCCGCAAAATGCCCAGAATTTATCTAATGATTTTCAGGTCGGTCAAAAAACAAAAGGCACAGGCATAAAATGGCAAACAAGCACTTTTCTCTAAGCTTTGCATTAATTCTGAGTACCACTGCACAATAATACCAAGAATTAATTCAAAGACTGGGATGGATGCTTGAGGTGGTAGGATAAAAGCACATATCCATTACGACTTTTCTTGTTAGCACAGTGTTAACGAACTATAGCTTTTTCCCTTGCAAAGAGGCAGAACCTGCGTTAGTTACAGGCTGGTCTTTGGTCTTACTGCAACGGAATAATTCAGCTGCCACCTCCTGGATAATCAACCCTACTGCACTGCACTGGGCTTGTTTCCCAGCTGCTTTCCTAAATCCTGTAAATGCAGATGAAACAGGTTCTCCTTTAAGTGTATTCTTATCCTAACCCAAACAGGTTTAGGATAACTGCATTTTTCACCAGTGGTAAAGTGTGACAAACAACACTGTATTTTCAGCCTTGATCACAAGGCTGCATGCAGGAGACCAGAAAAGACTAGGAATTTGGATACAACACAGAAGAAAAGTGACAGGTCCAGTGGAGGATGGGATAGGAACCACAGACCCACCTACGCAACAACATGGCAGTACTGAACTAGGGGGATCTCTGCTCTGCTCAGATCTGCCAATCCCTGTCAAGTCTAGTCTTCACAGGGATAATCAAGAAGCTAAAAGGAGAAATCCTTGATGATTAGTAGCAGTGCATCGGAGATTTTACCAGCATGATGGGGTAAAACTGGTCATTAAACAACTTAGGTCAAATACAGGTTTGTGGTGAGAACGAGAAAGATATTTACACCTGTATTTCTTCATTTGACTGCTATCACGACATCAGCTACTACATAAGCCAATGTAGCTTGGTCAAGTGAATGTCTCTGGGTGACGAGTGCATTACAGTACAGGAGCTGCCACCTTTGAAATTCTGTATCTTGTTCAAATGGGGCTACCACTCTAAAGTAAATATAAAAGAAGAGGAATTTGGGCCTCTAAACAGGAATTTTTACGCTCATTGCGTTTACCTATCTGTCTGCTATAATGCCCAAATTGAACTACAGAGAAAACACTTATGATAAATACAGGCAGTTCATGCTGGTGACTCAGGCTAAAACTAAGAATTTTAAGATTCTACTCAGAAATCTGAAAAAAAGGAGAAAAAAGCCATTCTGGACCTCTTAGACATTATGTCTCGGGGCACCCTTGTACCACAAGTCAACAGAAACTGTGAGAACATGACAGCATACCTCTGTACTCATCAACCCTATTTGACTCTGTTGGACAAGGCACAGGTCATCGTTGAACATTTGACCTAAACAAAGCATCACGCTTAGTTAAAAACAGGCCCACAGAGAGTTGAAAGTCACAGGTACAACTACCCCTTATAACCACAGCCATCAGCAGCATCCTGTTTCTCTCATCGCAGATACCTTTGCTTCCAGTGGTGTTCCACAGTCCCTGCTGGTTTTATTTCCTTAGTACAAGTCTTCAGCAGCTCAGGGTATTCTGACACTGTGAAACAAGTATATCACACGCTCAGGAAATGTGAGTTCTTCAGGAAAGGCCATGGCTGGATGCTCTATTCAAAACCTGTGTTCATGGATGAGAAGGCCAGAGAAGCAGAGCAGTAGACTTAATCCCCAGGTTTATAAAGCAGAAGCACTATTTCATTGTACCATAACATATCACATTTACTTCCAGCGAAGCAAGACACTTACATAAAAAAAGCCCTCTACCACAAAAATTGCTTGTACATTTGAAGTTTGCCTTTTACTCTTAAAGTCTCCCTGCACGTTTTCAGTTGTTGGGCTTTTTTTCTTTTCCAAAGTATGGTATTGACAGTGCTCTGCCTCAGTATTCATCTCCATGTAAAAGAGGTTGGGGATACCTGACCTAGAAGCATAAAGATTATTAAAATACTAATTCTCACCTGAAATTCCTAATAACTTAGACAATGAGAAAAGGTGGGGAAATCAGCATAATCATCAACATAATGAGAATCAGAAAAGCGGGCTTAGGAGGTTTATCTGTTTTGTGGTTCCTCTCTAATGCAATCTAGCAGCCTAATTATCAGATTCTTCAAATAAGACATTTTTTGCCCTGTAAATCTCAGAGAGGTTCTCCAGGAACCTGCAAACACAACTTCCCATTTCTTTTTCATCCCATAATGCAGGACAGTGAATTCTCTCCTGGTATTAAACAGCCCTGTTCACAAGAGAGGAGCACAGTCACTGACACACACTAACACCACATCCTCTGAGGTTTCTAACACTAAATATCAGCCATTCATTCCTGATCAGTATTTCTTACCCACTAGTCCCCATTCATAGTCTTCTTCCTCGCAGTCCTGATGCCAGCCTCTCAAGAACCTCCCGACTCCCAGCTTCTAGCTGAGCTCTTCCCCCAGCCACTGCTGCCTTTGCCCCACGATCTAATAAAGGCAATTTTGCTTATCAGCAATTTCAAAGTAATTTTCTAAGATGGGCATTACACTCTTTTGGCCTCTGCCATCCACCACGTAGGTTTATATATAAGCCACAGTCATTTGCAAAGCACTTTGAAATTATTCTTGATGAAAGGCACTGCATAAATAATGTATTATTTATTTACAACCTGTATCAATGTTGTACCCAGATCTCACACAACATTTCATAAGTTTAGGGGGTTGTGACAATTTTTGCAAGCTGTAATTAATCTTTTTTAAAAACGAAACAAAACAACACAACAAACCAACTGCCCTCAAATTATTTAGTCAGTCTTTGATCAAAACTTGGAAATACAGGCCAAATTGAATTAACCCAATTATCCCTCTCTCTCTTCTTTACTCTGTGTTTCAGTCACTTGTCACTACGATGAAGCATGATTTAAAGGAAAAAAAGCTTTCCCTTCTGTCTGGGAATAAAGGGCTTGTTGAAACAGAATGCTTTTTCCTTTTGGGGCTGACTCTGCCTTCATTTCCTTTCACTCTTCATCTGCATATCACCACAGCAATGTTGCTAAGTCAGGGAGATAGATGTCATCCGGCTGTTGCAGGAAAATAACATCCAAGAAAGTATATGCAATTTATATGCAACTGTTAGGACACAAACTTTTTGAGGATTTTCCTTCTTCCCACTAGCTGTATGAGGAATTTACAACATCCTTCACAGCTGATCTTACCCCACCTCCTTAGCTCGCAGAGAACTGTGGGACACTTGCTTTCTTTTAGCACTCTTATAATGTGCAAATTTGGCACAGGATGGTATTTTACTGCAGTTTCCCAAGGGCACCAATTAGTTTCCTTTCTTTCATCTACACTTTCCTGGTAGGCAGGAGTGACGCTTCGTCACACTGAAGAAGATATATCACCATTAGGGCTCTTAAATACACAAACAGTACTGTTCTTCTCAAGAAAGCAATGCAAGGAGTAAACACAAGCTTGAGCTCAAGGAAATGCAGTGTAACACAGCTGCAGGGTTAAATATGTGCACAGGTTATTTTTGTGCTTCATCATCCAGATCTGCAAGTAAACCAGCTCAGAACTGATGTTGCGTCACCTTGAGGAATTCACAGCTATGCAACATCAGTCAGAGCCAGATCAAAGATCCACTGCTAGAGGCAATAACTTTTTGGTCTCAGCTTGCCACGTTTCAGCAGTGCGGTTTCTCTGCAATAGCCAGACAAGTGAACTAGAAAATTCATCAAGCTGTTTCTTTCAATTAGTCATCACGACATGCAGAATGAGTTTCAGCGCTTCTCAGCATTCTGTACAGGTTAGCACTGGTTTCTTAACATCATTTTGAAGTAGCAAGGCTGGAGGGAGGATCAGGTAGGTCACTGTCATTAAAAACACTTTCATCGACTTTTGCCAAAGTGAAGTTGCTGATTGTCCATTAATGCATTCACCACCTTTCCATATGTTCAAGACTGCTTCACAACCAGACCTTAAAGCACCTATTCCCTTTTCTTTTTTTTACTTCTTGCTCAAATTAGAGTAAGAGAAACCACACTTATTTAGTATTCCCATTCACAGACTTTAATAGGAATAAAGCGTGTCAATTTTATTCCTGATTGGTACTATGTTGATAACGGTTATGAATGTGTACATGTATTGTTTTGATAACAAGGAAGTTTTGGAATACAAACAACATACATCACAAATCAACCTGAAAAAAAAAATCAAACTAGAATCTCTGCATGCAAAATACTTCACAATGCTGATACTTAAATGAAGCTGATGATTATTAATCGGGACAGCTCACTAGGTTATAGAGCAGGGACATAAAAAATTGTTTGGGTCCTCCATCTCATTACAGAAGAAGCAGTAACGTGCTAGCAAAGTGACAGCACCAAGACTTCTGGATATTCTTCTAGACAACTTACTAAAAAGCTTCAGACTAAGCAATATCAACGCAAGAGGCTCCAGGACAAGTTTTGGAAAAACTATTAAAAGACTATCAATCATGTATGCCATCTTAGCCAAGGTAAGGTAAGGGGAAAATAAAGTAAGCAGATGCAAATATCCAGAGGGAAGAAACACCAAAGGAAGCCTAATCATTTGCTAAAATAGAAAGCTTGCTATATTGAAAAAAGAGATGAAATTAAAATAAGGACATTTAATTTGGTTATTGCCAAAAATAGTTTGTGCTAAAATACATCACGCTATGTCAAATATCACAAGCAGAACTGAAACTTCATAAATGTTTAGAGGAAGAAAAAAGCAATATTTTTATGTACAATCATTCTGCAACAGAAATTAGATGATATAGAAACTACCAATCAACAGTGATCCTTCAGAGCTTTTGTCACAATGTTCCTAACTAACAGAACTGCCAATCTGTTTAAAACCCACAAACGTTTAAATGCTTCATTAGCAATAACACTAAATAACCATTTTCTTAAAAAGTTGGAATCTTGGCAGGCCCCTGCAAACACTGATACATTTTTCCACTTCATGTAGACATATCCAAAACATTGAGAGAAACAACTCCAGGGCATTTATACAACCTCTTGGCGTAAAAGTTTCAGGCAGTTTTCTCTCAGTTTCAGCCCCGCCGCTGACACGCCAAAGGGAGAGAGTCCCACAGCAACCACAACAACAGGGTACACAGCTTTTGTGACACACCACCACGCTACACGGGTCAAACCAGCGTACCCTATACACTGAAGCACAGCTGTTTCCCAGGCGATGGCACCTGCCTGTAGCGCTGTCGCAGCGCGGGGACCATACCAGAAGAAACTCTCAAAGTTTTTAAATGATCCATAGCTATCTTCATTATCCATTTCATTATTATTAAAACAGTGACAGTGTGACAAAGGCTGCAGATTTTCAGACAGATGTGCAGAACCAAATGACAGAAAGCCTGCAGCCTGGCTGTATGCACAATTAAAATGAACAGGCTACAGAGACAGATGCAGTCCCCCCTGACCTTAACGATGTTGATGTTTACATATGAACCTCCCCACTCGGCTGCAGATAAGGAATGACAGACAATACTACAAATTAGTGAAGGTCAATAGAGCAGGAGGCAGCAGTTAGTCAATTACAAAAGCAAACCCTCTGCTAAAGCACCAAGTCCTGTGTTTTCTCAGTATAATCAACTGCCTGAGACATGGAGTCTAATAAAATTGACCTGTTTTTCCTTTGTCTAATTGACTGATGCCTGGAATTGCATGAACTTTAGGTGTGCTAGAATTTAAGTCTTAATATCATGTAGCAAAAGGCAGACATCTAATTAGTCTGTCTTCAGGCCTAATGGCTGCTTCTGCAATGTGCGGTTCCATCCAACCATGACAAAATCTTTGCTTTGAAAGTGTTTACAAAGACAAAAAAAATTGTTTACAAGCTATGTGTGAACTCTACTGGGTGCTAGTAAAGTTGCTATAGCAAACAGTTCTTGTGTGAAGAAGAAGGACTGAATTATAAACAAAAGTAAAAAAAAAAACCCAGACAAACAAAACACTTTCCTCAGACAAGATGTGTTCTTTCTGGCAGAGAGATGAAGAAAATCATGAAGTTAGTTTACTTGAAATAGCAAGGTGTAATAATTTTCCAGATTCATTCCCCAGAACAAGGAACAAGTCATTCAAAATCCTAAATAGCCTTACAGATCTGTTTTATCTCCTTAGCTGTGTGGGTCACCTACATAACTATTCAAGCCTTTTAAAAAGCTATATACAGCTTCAAGATTTTCACTTTTTTTTTTTCACACAATGCCTATATATATCGAGCTTAACTTAAAATGGTCTTCAGATGAAAAGTCGCAAAGCTTGTTCCCTAGTGATAAGCAGCTGCAACTGCTGTTGCTGCTTCATGCTCCTCCTTTGACAAAGATATTTGTGTGTGTACTTGAGCTTAGACACCATTGCTGAGCTTTAACTGAAATAAAGTTGGACACGAGTCTCAAGCAATATTTGACACTTGGATTTTCAAAGGAATCCAAGGACACCCAAATCTCATTGCATGACTTGGCATCTAACAAAATCTCAACCCAAATGAGAAGATAGCTTACTGTTTTTTGGCCATGTCTCTGGGTAAAAAAGTAGTTGAACATGGAACGCCCACTGGGTTTACTTTTACTCAAGGCTCTGTGATGCTTGTCCCCTCAATCTATACTCATTGAAATTAGAAATTGGAAAGTAGCTGTAAAACTCCACTACTACATCGTTTGCAGTATGAGAAGACATGTATCATTAAAAATAATTAAAAAAAAAATAAAAATTGAGAAAAACTCCAAAAATATACTTTCTGTGTACAATCCCCTACGCATTCACAACAATATTGTGTAGTTTCTTCTTTGGACAAAGCAATGGCCCAGGGTTACCAGTAATAAATTCTGCTTGAAGATACATTATAAAGTTCTTCCAACAGTGCGCCAGAGCACAGCCCCTGCAAGGGGAGTCTTCTGACACCAGAAACTACAGACCCAAGGGGTTGAAAAGCATATTCTCGAAACCTGAAAGAAAAATTACAGCCTTCATTTACACGCAGTTTGGTGACAAAGTCTACATACTCTCCCTGTCTCTAATCACACAAATATTTTACGTGTATGTTTACACGTTTATATATATATAAATAAAATATACAACTTAGAAAATCGACTTCCAAGTCCATGCAGTTTTCCATTGTTACATCAGTACTTTCTCTGCTCCACTAAACTTCTAACTGCATTTTTCAACAGTCCCTCTCTTTTGGCTGGGAAATTTCCTAGTTATTTGCCTTCTCTCCCAGCTGCACAGTTACCGATGGCTCACTAACACATTTCCTTTGAACTCATATTGCTTGTCAACCATCTCCATGTTCCCCAGTGTCATACTGCTATTTCCGGACTAAGCAATGCATTCTATCACCACACAAGAGTCATTCCCTAAGAGGCAAATCTATTTATTTGCTATTATTCATTTCTTTTACCAAGGGGCTACTTAGTTGAAAAATCACAATTTTTTTTTCAACGTTCTTAAAAACAGCAGACTTAAAATGCACACCATGAAACTCAAGTTTTTTAAACAACAGCTTCAGTGCTCACATATGTTCAGAAGCAAGCATCCAATGCTTCCAAAAAGTATTAAAACAATACTTCATGTTGCCACACAAGGCTATCTAGATCTACAATAAAAGGCCAGGGAAAATGGAATCCCTTTAGTCACTGATGTGAGCCTGTTACATTCATGAACTGTCACAGATAGAAACATTCTAGAAGCAGATAGAGAAAAGAGTAAAATAAGGAGACTTTACATGTTCTGTTATCAGATTTAGTACACTGTGTAGGTCCATTCAGTTCCAGCCAGTTCCACTGACAGGTCTTAGGAACCTTTACAAACTTTAAAGGTTATCCTGAACTAAGTCTCATGTAGTTTAAGGGAGTTCACAACAGCCACTGGTCTGACAATATTAGCATTGTCATGCATAGTCAGCTTTTACATAAATATTTCCATTCCACTGAAAGATTGCTTATACGATAACATCAACAAAAACTCAGTAAACATCAGAAGCCTATGTGCCTATTACCCACAGGCCCAAATTAAAACAAATGACTAGTATAAAGGACTTTTAGCAGAATTAGAGCTCAAAAGTATGAGATTCCCTTGGGATCTTTGAGAAATCAGAGCCCAAAGTTTCATTTTCATGAAAGATGGTACTTATGTACTAGACAGAATGTTAACAAACACTAAGGGAAAATTTGGAAGGGTTAAAAAAAAAAAAGCCAGCTTCATTCATTACTAAACATTTACTGTGTTTAAACTCCTTCCCAAGGAAGGAATAACATTGGTTTTGTGATACTTCAGTCACTTCTGATGCAGTAAAATTTTATGCAAAATAAAATTGTTCAAGAGAATGCCTTAACATATCTTCCCTTTGGCCATCACTGTCTTTGTCTCATTGTCTAAAGAGGAATGGCAAAGATACAGGGGGAAAGTTAGGGGAAGATGATAAACAAGTGTCCTCACACATCATCCGTGCCTTGAGATACCTGGGTCCTGTTGCACACATTGGCAGGGTCAAGTATCTACTCTACTGGGTACGTGCTGCATGTGGAGCTGGCTGAGTCTCTGAGAGAGGCAACGCCAGGAGGGCTTACACTTTCACTGAGCACCCTGAACAGACACAAAAACTACCTCTGAAAGACCTCTGTGTCTAAATTCACTGAGCACTGTGCATACCAGTTGCATCTCCATCACAGTAGACTTGGGCCCCTTTAGAGCACACCAGTCATGTCCACACTGGAAAAGGGAAGGCTTAATTCCAGTTTGTCTTGAGCTTGTGTCCAGTGCTAGAGCTTCCTCACAAAAGGAAGTAGACACAAACCAAAGCCAAGGCCTGACGTGCACCAATATACAGATGACCGAGGGTTTAAGTGAGAAGACAAAAGACCACCAACATGACCTTACAAACCCAACCACATGCATCTCGTATAACACAGTTAACAAATCTTGAGCTGGTTCTTGTATTTTATAGCAGAGTAAGTGCTCTGTAGAAAGTTACGATCTGATAAAACGTCAGTTAACATACATGAAGGCCAAAGAGGTCCCAAATGGGAAAATTAGTGAGATCTTCCTGAAGAGCAAATTTAAAACATAAAAAGCTTATAAAAAACAGATGCCACAGCAGCACACAATTGTATGTTGCAGTTTTAGTTTAAGATACAGCCTTATGAACCATAAAATTTTGTAATCTCATATTCAGATATGAGATCTTTGGAGCAAAGAAAATGGATTTTTGAAAGCAATGTTAATAGAAAGTGGTTAGCACACTAAGGCAAATGAAAGAACTAATTTACATGCAGTTAAACGCCAGAGACTTGGAGACACAATTCTTAAGTCCGTCCAATCAAAAACTAGGCATACAAAAATAAGAGGAAAGGATCTAATAATTTATTCATTGAGAAAACTGGTGCTCTGTTTTTAGTAACTTGTGAGACAAAAGCCAAAGGAAAGATATTTAAACACAGCCTTTGAGAGAGGTGGGTCATCATATGCTTTAATTTGAGAAGAGGGCATGTCAAGAGAGACACCAAGGAGGTTAGAATATAATTCCTAGCATAAAGGAGATGTTGAAAATCAAGACTTTTGATTCAAGGAACACTGGAATATAAACATGTCACAACAGTTCCACGTGTCAATGTGCTCTAAGTGCCATTAAATGTAAAATCTCTGGCATTACAGAGCATCATTAAAATATTTTTTTGTCAAATTGAGTAGGTTTAGTTAAAACCTATTATATCCTGGAAGGCACACTACAAAAGACAAGGGTAGTATGCAAGAGCTATACACAATTATTTCTATTCCTAACAAAAGTTGCCAAGAAGAAATTATTGGCTTGTTTAAAAATAGCAAGCTGTTAAGACTCCAAGTAATGGGGAAATAGTGCACACCAGCATTTTAACCAGTTACCTTAGGTGTGTAGCAGAATCATTGAATATCTCAAGTTGGAAGGGACCCATAAGGATCATCTCCAGCTCCTCACAGGACTACCTAAAACTAAGCCATATGACTAAGAGTGTCGTCCAGACACTCGAACTCTGACAGGCTTGGTGCCATGATGACCACTTCCCTGGGGAGCCTGTTCCAGTGACTGACCACCCTCTCACTGAAGAACCTTATTTTAGTGTACAATCTGAACTTGCCCTGACACAGCTTCATTCCATTTCCTCGTGTCCTGTTGCTGGTCACCAGAGAGAGGAGGTCAGCACCTCCACCTCCATTGCCCCTCTTAAAGAAGTTGTAGACTGTGATGGGGTCATCCCTCATCCTTCTCTTCTCCAAGCTGAACAAATCAAGTGACCTCAGCAGCTCCTCCTAAGTCTTGCCCTGGAGACCCTTCACCATCTTTGTTGCCCTGCTCTGGACACACTCTAAAAGTCTGATGTCCTTCTATATTAAGATGCCTAAAACTGCACATAGCACTCGAGGAGGAGCCGCACCAGTGCAGTGTAGAGTGGGACAATCACCTCCCTTGACTGCCTAGCTATGTTGTGCTTGATGCACCCCAGGACATGGTTGGCCCTTCTGGCTGCCAGGGTACAGTGTTGACTCATATTCCACTTGCCTTAGTTATATATATTGATGAGATCCCCCCTGAGCCTTCTCTTCTCTAGGTGGAACTGTTCCAGCTCTCTCTGCCTTTCCTCACAGGAGAGATGCTCCAGTCCCAGGCAGACTTCTCCAAGGGGCACCCCAGAGATGGAGGACAGCTGTGAACTCAAACAGCTTAGAGAAAACCACTGCAGGCATGAAACAGTTTTTCTATTTAGCACATGACAGACTCTAATCCCAGAAGGAACAACTTGGCCTATCATACCATCTTCAAAGTCCACTGCAAGGCAGAAGTTGGCAAAGGGGTGGCCTGCCTTCTCAGGCTGGCTTTTCCAAGTTATTGCCTGTTGCTCCAGCAGCATGAAGATGCCATTTGCACCCTGGGTCTAGGGTCAGAAAGAACATTTTTCCCTGTGGGTTTTTCACCTTCCTTGGCCACATTAAGCAGAGGCCCTTGTCAGGGTTCCTCTGAGCCGTTTTGGATAAGTTCTTGCCTGCTGCTCTTGCGGCAAGTAGATGCTGCTGTTGCAGCATGAAGATGCCACTGGTGCCCCGGTCTGCCGTCAGGAAGGATTTTTTTTCTCCGGGCAGACTGGCATTGGTCCCCAGAGTTTTTTTGCCTTCCTTGGCCACACTGAGCACAGTGCCTTGCCTGGGCTTCTCTGGGCCATTTTGGCTAAGTGCCTGCCCACTGTTCTTGCAGCACAAAGATGCCACAAGTGGCCTGAATCCCTCAGGATCTGCCACTTCTCAGCTGTCCCTGCATTCATTAACATTGTGGTTTTGTCCTTGGTCTGCTGTTCATGTCTTGGCCTGGGAACCTTGTCCTGCAGCTGTACTGCCAGCAATGCATGCACACTGTACTGGGTTTATACAGCAAGTTTTGGGAGCTGGGGCAGGGGGGTAGGTAAGTAAGACTGCAGAGGCGGCGTCTGTGAGAAGATGCCAGAAGCTTCCCCCACGTCTGATACGGCAAATGCCAGCCAGCTCCAAGATGGACCAGCTGCTGGCCAAAGCTGAGCCCATTGGAGACAGTGGTACTGCCCCTGTGAAAACATATGTAAGAAGGGGAAAAAAATGCTGCAGTAGCTATCCAGGTACTACACTGAGCTTCTGAATGCCACTGCCCGTTAGCACGCATTTTCAGCTCTGGGATGTTGAAACGAATTTTACATGCTGCGGTGAGGTCCTTATGCCAGTGTACAAAGCCATGATGATGGTAAGGCAGAAGCAAAAGGAGCAGTATCCAGCTGTACCTAAGAGAGGCCTTCAACAGCCACTCTCGCTGCAGGAATTAGTCTAGCCTTACCAAACAGCACTAATGAAACGGACAAATAGGAATGGCATAATTGACCCATTAACTTTTCAAAAACTCCTTTCAAGCATAAAGTAAGTGTGTTAGCGGGTTTTGGCACTGCAATGAAAATACATAAATTAAACAACCTTTTTAAACTCCTCAAAGATTCTCAGATAACAGTTATTATCCCCTGTATAGCTCAAGCTTCTACGGCTGCACTCACCACTGGGGTATATGTGCACAACAAATATATTTGTTTAATAAATATGGAAATTAAAATACAACAGTTGATATTTACTGTGCATTTCTTACATGAGCTACCATAGTTCATTTCTAAAAGCTACTAGATTTCTACTAAAGCTTGCCTGTGTTCCTGCTTGGATTATTTACACAAAGAAGTTTAACCATTCAGGAAGCAGAGCAGCACAGAGTGGAGTTCTTCCCTACAGTGATTGCATACCCATCTGTAAAATTTTTTCACCATGAGCACTTTTAAAAGCCAGTTCAGCTTGACCTGAGAACTGCAGCCTGGTGCTACTTTAGGCAAGTGACCATTTACTTGGTTCCATTTTAAAACAGAGCATCTGTGACAGCTTCAGAAGTGATATACACAAATTCCGTTTGGGGTTCAACCCTACTGCACCTCTGTCTATTCTACAGGACAAAACTTATTAATACTTAAATGCCAGCATTAAGACTATCATGCATTTTACATACGATGCTTTGGTTCCAACATGATTTCTTCATTGAGTCATTGGCCAGCAAGGCACTTGCTTCCATCTTACCTGAATTATTCATGAGGCATTCCCCTGTAGAAATCATCAACTTAACTGGAAGAATCATTCAACAGAACACTCCTGTCATATTTTATTTTTTCCCCTTTAAGTTCCAATGTTAATCAAAAGCATTACTTCCCCCCCCNAATCTGTTGTGCAGATGACAAAGTTCCTAAAAATTAGTGAATAAATACAAATAGGTAGATATGAATAACTTTTTGATATAAGTACAGTTTAATAGAAGTAACTACTTGCCAAACATTTACTTCTAGAAAATAATAATTTTCTCAAAGTAAAGGAACTAGTATGACTGTAAGTTTAGATGAACTCACAAAGGGGACAAAAATCAGCAGTTGCCATTGAATAGACACAATTCATACAATTATTTCAGAAGGACGATGTTTCATCATGAAAGCTGAAGACATATACAAGGTGCAACTAGGTTTCCATCTTCTGCGGTTGTTTCAGTAATTTTAGAGGCAGAATATAGTCAGTATTTTACAGGCAAAAAAATCAAAGCTAACTGTAAAACTTGCAACAAATTCAATCCAAATCACCAAAATATAATCCAAAGCTTCTCAAAGGTGAACTTCATACCTCTGCAAAGGGAAGCATAGGACCCTTTTTTATTATTTCAACAGAATATAAAGATGTAGACTAAGCTAGTTCTCTGAAAGCTTATAGCATTCACATTACAAATTTTCTGACTTGAAAGTGCTAGGAGGTCAGAGCATATGCAAACTACAGGGTCCAAACTCTCCTATTCTGTAACTCAAACCTCTCTCCACATCCAATCCAATTCCTCCAGCAATTTCTTCCACACTCCTGAATTTTAGAGCTACCTTAAAAAAAAAACAAACAAAGCCAGAACCAACCAATTCCCTGTCCCCAGATTTTATCACTTTGCATTAGGTATCATTTTCTCATATACACACTGTGAAAACAACAACAGTAATTCCAATCAGCTTATGTCTGAGGTAAACAGCGCTGGCAGGTAGGTGAATGTTTCTCGTTTGATTTTTAAGACGCTTAACTTCCTCTTGATGTAAAGCCCTTAAAAACTTAAGAGTACATATCCTAAAGAAGAGGCTGCATCCATCCACAGATTCACTTTTATAGCAGTAATATACAGTGTTACAATTCTGAGCTACACAATAGTCATGCCCCCTTCCCTCTGTCTTTGAAGCAATACATGCCTCCAGAGATAGAAAGAAGGAACTGTTCTTCTATTCCCTTGAACAGAAGGGCTGCGATTTTCCTTGCATCTAATGAAGGGCACATAAGTGAGGACCTCCCGTCACCTGCTCCTAGGCAAGGTGTGAAATCTGGTCCTTAAAGGTTCGCTTTCATATTTTGTCCTTTATCACTGGGCAAATATTGACTTTTTATTTTTTCCATGTCAGATAAACCCCTAGTAAACAGTAACTGCAACAGAAATTGATGTTCACACTGTGTTTTCCTTCCTCATATCAAAAGCACATAATGCCCCAGCAGTGCCAGAACAGCTCTGCAAAATATCATCCGCAACTCCACAGTGACGATGGGGTCGAAAAGGAAACATGACTGATGGCTAAACAGAGAGGCAGGGATGAATTAGTTTTGCAACCAGAGGTGTAAGTTCAGCCTGCACGGCTAAAGAATGTGAAACTCTCACTGATTACAGGGAGAGCAGCGGCACAAATCCCAGAAGAGCGAACTGCTGCTGCCTGTACGGGGGGAGACAGGTGAAAAAAGCCAAGTGGAACAAGAGTCTCACAACTGTTTGAAGATCAACTGAAGTACGTATTTGGTCTACTACAAAGGCCTGCTCAAAGAAAGCAGAGAAAGAAAATGTCGTTGAATAAGGCAAGGGTCACAAACTGTAAGTGTTCAATCATTTTTGGCTAATACCTGACTACCAGTACTTTCCATTAACAAATCCATTATTTATAAACAATCCAGAATGAAACAAAATGACCAGTAAGATTCCAGCTCTGCATAACTCTGTTACACTCAAACAGAAAAAAACATAGACACGACTCCATAGATGATCTGAGAAAAAGAAAATCCACATAACCTTTCTAGTGAAAATTACATGAATTACCTTTCCACCTAAACTTAGTATTACTCACAATACTGATTCCACATTTGGCATAGACCAGCACATCTGGCACTGACTCAAGACATCCTGTCTAACCCCTGAAAAGAATAGGGAACTTGATTTTGTGTAAAGTTAAAATCCCTTAGAGGACTATTTCAAGTATAATAAAGTACCATAAGCTGATAAATTAATATACTACTGTATCACTTTTTACTCACTACCTTCTGCTAGTAATTATGGAAAAGATTCAAATGTAATGTAAATGACCTCAATTCTGCAAAAGCTTAATCACAATCAGTATGTGACCCATTTCTCAACACATCCATTTAAAAATGTAAAAAAGAAAGTATATAAAAAAAATCCACTGGAAATTTACTATTACTTTTATCTACACATCTGCTATATATACATTACCCTTTTGGCAACAAAAGGAAAACAAGGAACTAGAACCACTGACTTTTTTTATATAGAAATTTAATTTTACTTTTAAAACCTATTTAGAAGATGGTGATAACTTATAATAATTACTTATGTATTTTGTAAACACATGATCTATATTTACATGCATGCATATATGCAAATGGTTTATACTATTAATTTGCCAAATATTCTGTGTTGCTCTGTTCCACTAACACAGAGTAAATGTCTTAATGTGTTTTAAATCTTTTGTTTATACTCTCTGATATATCTCTTTATTGAGAGTAAATCCTAGTATTCGAGCCCAAAAGAATACTGCAGCTAGATAAAGTCCCAGTTTCAGTTCCGCTATAAAAGCTAAAATATGTTACCTGTCCTTACAGACACAGTAGGCCACAGGGTAGCATATGGTCTGTTACAGCTCCTGAGGTTTTTAATTATTACTTACATGGGCAAAGCTACTTCCAGCTGAGCATCTGCTGCCTCTTACATCCATGACAGAAGACGTGCGGCATGCATGGTCCAACCAGATCAAGTGGTGTACATATATCAACTTAAGCCATAACTGTGCTGCAAGCATTGCTGCCCCATAGGTATAACAAAGTCTCTACTGCTTAATGATAAAAGTACCTTCTCACACAGAAAACTAGTTAATGTATTTTAGGAAACACAAAGGGATCCAAAGAAATATTTAGTGAATCTTAAACCATTACAATAAAGAAGCTGCCCTAGGATATACTCCGCAAACAAGTCAAACAGTTAGGACAGTCCTGGTATTAAGCAAACACTAAGCCATCGTGATGAGTATCAAGCTTTATAGCAGCCATACCCTAGCAACAGAAGCAACATTTATCTAAGGCTCTTATTCCACTTCTTAAAACGCAGACCTTTCTCTCCCTTTCCCTTCTTTACTTCCCCCTTTCACCTGCCCCTGTACCACAAACACAGCAGCTCTCGGGACATGAAGTGCTGGGGCTTTGGAGGCATTGTGAAAAGGGACACAAGGAACAAGCTTGGTAACTAAGGGTGTATGGAAGTCCCTAAAATGCAGGTTTTGTAGCAGGGAGATGAGGAATGGCTACATGAGAACAGTTGTTTTTTTGTTGTTTTTTTTTTTTTTAACTTGAGTACAGCATTTGGGGGAGCAAAAAATGTGGGTGAGAAACAGGATGTTCACATCGTTACAGCTAGTAGGGCACTGAGCTGGAGAAGCAGCGTTTGGGGGATGCCAGAGTGTGGGAAGATGTGCATGTTTGTGGGGTCACTACTGCAGAAAGCGAGAAGAGAGCTCTGCATCTGAAACGCTTGAGAAATTGTCACAGCAATTTAGTCCTCATGCAGGTTTCAGTGGGTAACAAAGAAAATTTTTCTTCAAATGGCACAGGAACAGCCACATTTCTTCATTAACTTACTGAATGGTGTTAAAAAGGCACGAAAAAGGACAAGGCTCTTTGTGATACCAGCACATGCAAACAAATCCAGCTCTGTAGAGACAAAGTGGCACATGATCACAGTGAATTAGATCTTTTATTGCTTCAAAGCAGAAACAAATATATAATTAATGTGCCTTCATGTATGTAGGCATAATAAATACAAACCTCAGGAGGAAAGCATGAACCTCTATCCCTTTTAAAAAGTTCATTTTTTAATTAAATTTCAAAACAGGCAGGGAAGTTGTAGAAAATAATGCAACACAAGCAATTTTTTATATAATGTAACAGCTGAGAAGAAAACACTGGGTCTTAAATTTTTTTTTGCCTCGTTTGAAGTCAGTTGAAAAGTTTCCTTTTCATTTAAAGAAAACTAATAAAAAATTATTTTCTTGGTAGTATGGTAGCACCATCTTCCAGCTGGAATTCCAATGGGGTTATGAGGCAATGAAAGTAAAATCTTGAAGAAAAATAAATTTATTATTTTTCCTGAGTGTGCCAGTGGAGGTTTAGATTGTGTATTAGGAAAAAAATTCTTCATTGAAAGGGTTATCAAGCACTAGAACAGGCTGCCCAGGGAACTGGTGGTGTCATCAACCTGGAGGTACTTAAAGACGTGCAGATGTGGCACTCAGGGACATGGTTTATGGTTGGACTTGATGATCTTAAAGGTCTCTTCCAACCAAAACGATTCTATGATTCTACAATTCTATGACTCTACTTTTAATTTGAAAGCTTTCTAAACAAAAGATGTGGTGGGGTTGTTTTCTTACTTTGGAAAATTTCTAGCTTTGTCTTTTTACTTAAACTTTGTCTTACAGATTAGGAAAATATGGAGACTTAACAATGCCCACCTTTGTAAAATTTTTACATGTGTTCATGTGTTCAAAAGCATGCTATCCATGTCACCAGCTCCCCAAAGCATGACATAGTGGCACATGGACAGCAGATTTCATTTTGGTAGCAAAATTTGGAAGTACAAAGTGGACAAGGACAAAGGACCAAACATTAGAAGCAAACACATTCCTTTCTTTTCAATCAATACCTTGTTAGACTGCTGGGTTTCACTCATTAATCTTTTGGTAAGTGAAAAATGAAACATTGACCATTACAGCAAAAAATAAAATTGCAAATTAAACTCATTCTAATGAAACTGCTTGCAAAGAGTGCTACTTCATCATGCACAACTTCCATAAAAAGAGCTTGGACTTTGGAGTACCCATTTCTTTGAGGTACTGTATTTAGAGGTAAATTCTGAATCCAAAAGACCTGAAAAAAAACTTTCTAAACTCTTTCTCTTACATTGTGTATATTTTTAAAGCCATGCAAGTTCCACCATTTTTTTTTTTAAAGTACTGTATTTTGTATTTAATAGCTTCAAACAAATCTGAAATTGAACTTCATGTGACTGCTGTGTTGCATCTAAATGATCACTGTATTATAGCTGAGATGGGGCATGGAAAAAGCTCAAAAAATAAAATGCCTGGAGGTTTGCAATGAATTGTTTTTCATTTCTTCAGCAACTGCTGTATAGCAATTGGTCTAGCATTTTACAACACAGGAAATTAGCAATTATAGGCTTTCATTCATCCAGAATTAGATCCTACAAATCCTGTTAACCACAGGAGCAAAATTAGAAGAACAAAAGGAATGAACAAAACTAAAAAGTGCTTATTGTAAGCTGTGTGGAATTTGTCCTTTGCTGAAAAACATGAGAACTCTGCACAGATTGCACGCACAAGAGTATTTAATGTAGGATTATAACTCAATTAAGACAACTATTTCTCTGATCCTGTAATTCTAAGGCATTTTGCAGATGTCTGTGAATCCCAGGATGCAATACAAATTTCTTTCTGTTCTCCGTAACATAAACTCATATTTTATGAAAAGACACATTTAGTCTTCTGTCTAGGAAAATAATCTTCACAATGTAGGTCAAAAGTTACACTACTGTTCTAGATGAATCTAAAATAAGACAAACTAAATTAACACATACAACATTAAATGTGAACATCATCTGTATATATAAACATGCCATTAACAATAAAGCCTAACTGATACCCTTGTTTCCTTAAGGAATGCTTGGACCATGTCCCAGAGCATGGGCGAAACAGAATCTCAGCCCAGCACGAGCCATGCCAACCCCAGAACTGGAGGCAGTGCCACACACAGGGCTGTGCACACCAGTTGCACAAGACTGTAACTTCAGACTCCAAGCTAGCCTGGAGATTGCTGCGCTGTGCTTTGCTACAGGAAAAAACATGCCCTTTCTCTGTTCCAACATGAACAAAAGTGCATCTACACTATCATTAATCATATGAGACTGTTTTGCTTCAGATTTGTCAAAACTAATTCAGGTTTGCTGAATTTAGCGACAGACACAGGATTTATCTAGACCAGGAGAAGAAAAAAAGGTTATATAAACTTTGCTAACATACCCCGCCAATTAAATTGTTAATCCATGCCTAAACAAAAGGTCACTATTAGCTCAGGGTTAACCAAAACTTCTTAGTTAATCTCTGACCTAATTTTGACCTCTCTTGTTAACTGCAGAAACGCTTTCCATTAATATATTGGTTAGCTGAGTTTACACCCCCCACTTCTGTAGTTTCTTGCCTTGCAGCTCATAAATTAAAGACCAAGTATCTTTTTCTAAGACTAATTAGTACCCAATTAGATCCATGTTGTTACCTAGAGTAGAACCTATAGTAAAAACAAGCGTTAAGCATTTTAATCTATTTCATGAAGGAGGCAATTATGAACACGAAGAAAGGAACATCAAAACCTTTATTTCATTTTTTTTCCTCCATATCATAAAATATGACTTCACAAAGCTTGTAAAAATACCCAATTCTTCAGCTTCTAGCGATTCTTATTAGAGAGAAGTACAGTTATATCACTGTTAGAAAAACTAATTAAAGAACACATGTAAATCTAACAAATCTGCAATCATGTTAGTAGGTTGTATCCAGATATAGTCACTTGTCATTGCATCATACTTCTTACAGAGCTCTTTACACTGGGCTTGTTTAATTCCTTTAGTATCAAAACCACTGTATGTCAGGGTATGGGTATGATGCATCCATATCCATAAAATGTTCTCTTCTGCAGAAGAGTAGTTTTTGCTCAAGTAAAAGTGAAGCACCTGAGTTANTTTTTTTTTTTAAGCTGGAAGTGTTCAGATTCTGGTAAAAACATACGCAGGCTTAATTTACAATTAAGTCTGAGAGACAAACTAAACCCGACTGCATTGTAAAAGGTATATAAATTTATGAAAAGGAATTCTAATAATGTAAGAAATAAAAATCTCAGAGCTAAAAAGAACTATACAAATAGCATGCCTTATGTTCACTTGAACTAAGCAATACAGGAATTACAGTTTGGAAACTTACTGTAATTAGATACTAAAGTTAAAATGCTCAGCAGAAATCCAATATACTTCTAAATGCTGAAGCCGTACCGTTCCATCACATTCATATTCCTTGTCTTTTCGTACTGATAAAAGCTTCTCCAAAGTAAATTTATCCAGTCATATTGAGGATCATACTTGTCACCCAAGAGATAACAGAACTCTAAATTATACTCAGAATTTTCCTATTTTCTGTATGAAATGAGGATGATCTTCTATCATCTGAACAAAGGCACGTGGCCTAGTGCAAAAATGAAAAAGCTTGATCATTATTGTTTGTCACATTGGTAGCTAAACTCTTGCCTATGAAGGGCCTAAAAGTTGTTTTATTACAGTACAGTCAACTGTTTGGATCAAATCCAGATTCATATTCATTTGCTAGCCGCAAATACATCCTACTGTACTGTCAGTACAGTTTCCTTATATTTTAACATTATTCACCAAAAGCTCCATTCTTCTGAGTTTGCGCTTATTCTTTGGCATTGGCTTGTCATATAAGCCATTTTTGAGAAGATGCTCCTTGCTGTGATGGATCTGGGCACCATGCTGAAGCTGGAAAGAGCATAAAGCTTGAAGCGGACGGAGTACAGTCTGCAGAAAGATGAAGGGTTGGGGGGGAGACAAAAAAAACAACCTTTTAGTAAGATATTCTAGAGGCATCAATTATTCCAAGTTTTGTGTTCGTGGACTACTTAAAAATGCTGATAAAATGTAATTTGGGTGATAAATGCTGATAAAATACAGCCTTTGGAGATACAGAGGGCACAGCTGAATCAGATATGTACTAAGAAAAAGCCACATAATAGACATAGCCATATAGCACATAGCCACATATACATCCACCTGCCTGCTGTCGTCCCTTACTCCTTCCTTGGACCCACTCAACCCTGACTTTAGCCCCAGCTACATTACTGTAAGTTATAGCTTTAACTTGACCTTAGCAATTAATTAGTAGAATTAAATACTGTGGCTCAGCCAACAAGCTGTAATAAAATAAGCAACAATAACTAAGCTGTTTGTGCTTGCATGAAAATACCTTGAGGCACGGCTTTAGAAAGAGAGGAGGGACTCATGATCAAGGCTGCTGGACTGCTATCCTGGAGACTGGACTGTATCCTTGCTTCTTCCCAGCAATATTATGTAGGACTAATGAAGTCACACAAACCAAATTTATCTCAAGTGGTTCCTAACTGTAGGTTCTTCATTTTCTGGTTGCCTGACTCAGTATCACGGGGTCTTATGTGCAGATGTGTAAAGCAATCACAAACGTAACTGCAGTCAGCAGGACCTGAGTTTCTACCCAAACTCTTTTGACTCATTTGAGCACACAGGATAATCAAGTGACTTACACTGGACATCAAACTAAGTGTCCCTTTTTAACTTCCATTGCTCTTGACTTCATTTCACCACCTTATATGCTGGGAATAGCACTCATTTAATTCAGAGAGGGTATAAAAAAGTGCATGAATGTTTATGATGCTCTTGGCTATTGCAACATTTATAGAAGCACCTTTGAGAAAACAGTAATTTTTTCTTTGAAAAGTAGGCCGGGCCAATTCTGAGTGCTAGGGATGAAACAGAATAGAGGACTGGGAATTGTAGACACTAACAAAACACTCAGCCTGGACCTGAGTAAGACAGAAATCCTAATGAAAGAAAAATGTGCCAGTGTTGTCCTAGCACACCAAAGGAAAAAAGTAAATAAACAAAATCCACTTTAATTGCAGTATTTCTAATTTTTCATGGGTTTAATTTCTACAGTAAAGAAGTACCTTCTTTTAACATAAAAGCATATGATAGCCACACTGTCACAAAAGATATACAAGTTTCTAGAAAAGTTTCTTTATGCAGAGTTCCAATTTCTGAGCCATATGTTTTTGTGTGGCCGCATACTTTGTCCTAGTCTCGTTCTGAATGCAATTGATTTAATGTCTAATGTCACAGAAGTAGACACAGGGGTGGCATAATGTACGCTATGCCAATTGTAGAAGGAATTTTTGACCTGGGAACCCTTTTTAGTAGGTGGAGGTCAGGTACCAAAATATTCATTATCTGATGGAGAGGGATATGAGCATCCCAGGGTGGACACTGGAATGCAGTGAATATATGGATGAGCTTTAAATCTTTTTTTTCACACACCCTTCTGTACTACATTCTGATCAGACTGCAGACCTGGGTCAATGGTGCGAAACTACTCGTAGGTCTTTTTCAAAAGGCTTATTAAATCGGTATCACTAATGTCAGCAACAAAAGATTAAGAACGACATTATCTTACAACCTTTTCCACCACAGACTAGTGGGATCACAAGTTGCAAGGAAAAGGCTAATGTCCAATTAGTATTCTTTGACCTGGAATAAATTTAAATTCAAGAACTGTTAAGTCCCAAATTTCTCCAATGACACATAAGAGTTGTGAGCTGGTTGGTAGGAAGACGTAACCCAGTGGGTTGCATTCCACTGCTGCAGGAGTGCGGGAGGTCAGTGGGACAGGCTTACAAAAGTATTTTATCTTTGAGCTAGCTGTGAGGGGGCATTCAGATCATCTCTGCCATCTAGTTTTTGCAGAAAACAACTTACTACTTTCCATGCAGTAATATACTCAATGGCTTGTCTCAAACTCGATCAGCTTTTGGGTTTTTGAGAGTCAAAAATCACCTTGCTGTGCTTTCACTTCAGAAATTATTTAAAAATACTGAACTATTAAAAAAAGATAATGGTGATTTGACTCCAGTAAATATTCTGAGACCAACACATGCTAAAAAAGAAATTAATCCTACCTGACCGCTAACTAAATTAAACTTTTTACAGTTTAGGATCAGTTATTCTGAATGAAATTTGTCAGCCCAATAATTTTAAATTCCGATCTTAACTGAAGAAGTCAACCATAAATTTAAAGGTAGTTAAATACTTTATTATCCTGTGTAACAGAGACAGAAAGTTTACTGATAACAATCTCCAAATTTTCTCAAGTTTCTCACATCTCGGAAATACTTTTCCTTTTTAACAAGTTATATCCAAAGATATTTTACAAATTCCCAAGAGCCTCAGCTGATAGTGCTATTCCCTACTACTAGAATATGAAGAGACTGGTGAAAATATCAGAATGTTTCAATGGCAGCTTTGTTCTCAATTGAAGTAAATAAATATTTTCAGGTGCGTATACACATACACTGCCTCCTAACATCTATTACAGGACGTACAATTTAAAATTAATAAACTCTCCTGTCTTTAAGTGGCTTCAGGTGTTGTCTGCCATCAGGAAAAAGCCCAAGAATGTCATGGACACAAAGCCTTTGAGACCCAGCACAAAAATTTCATTCCAAACACCGCCTGTCACATTATTCAGTACCAATGAATCACTAATCAACTAAATAATCATCATGCTTTTCTGGCTTCATGAAAATTAGACATCAGAGTGATTATAGGCTATAATCTCTGCCAAGTTTACTAACATCTTCCTTTGCTACAAAATATTAATCATACTTTAGAGTGAGTATAACTTTGGTAACATGAATGCAACATGTAAATTCCACACATTACAGCAAGTGAACAGTTGTTAACAGTTAACTGTTAATTACAGTTATATAAAACAAAGTAGTTTTCAATATGCTATAGTTAAGAAATAATAAAAAGAAAACTGCTTTTAAAATAATAAATCGAGCTAGCATGTTACATTTGTACAATTTAGTATGCTACATGTGCCTGGTACACAGTCTATGTTTTGAAGATTTTCAATAAGAAATGTCAAGTGAACTCAGAAAAACATCACAGGAAGTGATAACTACAACAGTCATCTCTGCACTATTTGCCCTGCAATATACACAGTAGTACTTCTATTTGTTGTGGGCTAATTCCACAACTGTCATCTCTACGGATTTTTATTCTGTATTGTGGCAAGCACAGCATGTATTTGGTGCCTTGTAAACCAACTTTTTTAAAAAGTACAGGTGAAGAAAATCTGAGTCACTCATCATATTTAGAATTACAGGAAGAAGTGTGTAAGAAAGTAGTACAGGATGAAAGAATGTGATGGGAAAGAAGAATGAGGTAGAAGGAAAGAAGGAACTAGAAGACATGAGGGCTGATGAGTTAAGAATGCATAAAAGGTACAAGAGAAACAGTAAACAGAAAAGACAAATGGAAAAAAGAAGGAGGAAGAAAAGCTAGATGTTTGAGTAATAAATACAGGAAAAATTTCAAATCTTGAGACAAATTAACCTGAAGACTGCCCAGTGAAAAATTGTAAGAGTGCAAAAAAGCACTACACAACTAAAAAAAGAGGAAAAAAAAAATACCAACAAGGAAAAAAGAGAAATTGAGGACATGAGCTGGGAAGGTTGCAGTTGTTTTCAATAACCAATCTATTATTCCATACACAAATGGGCTGCCACTGTAAAACTGGCCTGTAAGATAAGCAGTCCGCATTCAGCCTTGATGGACATTGAAGCACCAAATACAATCTGTTACAGTACCAGTACTAACTGGTACTTTCAACGTAATCAAAGCAAGATTTTTAGCCCTGAATCTTGCCCAGGTTTATCTTCAGACAACTCTGTGGCAAATGAGCCACCCTAACTCTGTTATGGGACAGAACAAAAAATACCGTACTAGAATGTAACATACTGAAAAGAGGAACAGCAAAACAATCATTCAAGACCTTTGTGATGTAACAAGTTCCCTCAGCAATCTGACAGCACTGTTAAATAAAGATCAGGAAAACTATAGAGACTTTTGAAACATGACAAGAAAGAGTCACAGTAATCTGAACACACTAGAGATAATAAATATCTGAAGAAAAATAGTTTCTATTGGTACATTCTTGTTTTAGTTTGCTATCCAACAAAACCATTACAATGTCGTTAAGATTTTTTACTGTCAAATGTGACATTATGAGCTAAGTACCTTTGCTGCCGCTCCACTACTCATAAAAGAAAAACTCAGGTGTTTAAAATTACGTACCTCTTGTATACTCTTATTTTTTTCCATGATAGTAAGAGCAACAGCTGCACATTCAAGTGTAGACAGACAGGCGTTTGTCGGCTGTGTACGAATTACGTATTGACTTGAAATGTTGGTTTTTAACTGCACCTGAAAAATAGCAAACTATACTAAACCAAACAGGTCAGTACAGCAAACAAGATACTTCTTCCCTACACTAAGCAAAACACAGCCCCTTCCCCTCTGTGGTCAGTTGCTTTTTTTCCTTTTAGATGTTTTGTCCCACAGTATCCAATGACCTTATGCTACTGTTATGCATAATACTATCATACCTGTGAGTCACCATCAGAGACAAGAACTGCACATTAGTTACTGTACAAACATGTAAAGAAAATACAATTGTTAGTAAGAGAAAGACTGAGTGAAATTTTAGCAATCAATTCAGTTCCCATAGATATCCCATAACAAAAATAAAATTATTCACCTGTGCCTGTTTTATTGCACACTCTAAACACACACACACACACGATCCCATACAATGTACAGTGACTGTACAGTCACTGACACTATTTACCTTGGTTAAATATCATTTATCAAATTCTGAATGAAAGACTTCTAGAAACTACATTTATTCATATAGTATACTAGGTCACCGACTAGAAATATTTGCTTACCTAAATGATGTTTGAAGATGATTTATTGGCTCTGTCTCAAGTGATAACCACTCTATATTATCTCACAAGTTACAGGTTTTTCAGAAAAAGAAATTTAATTCAACCACTATACTGCCTGTTTTATCAGCTCCAAAAGCTTTTATTGAGTCTATAAAAAGCCGCTGAAACATCATAGAATTTACATTAGACTTTGTGTGAAAATTCAGATTTTATATTCCTAAAATTTCCATCTCACATATGTTTAAAATAGAATTTGCCAAACAAGTTAATGTTTTAGCCAAAAACATTTGGTTAGTTCATAACCAAAAATTACCAGTCCCTTTTCCCAAAAATGTAGTACAGTGCAATAAACCCTAAGGAATTATTATAAAAAGAGAAATATTATTATAAAAGAGCAAGCAATTATTTTTTTTCCAATCTCATCCCAATAATTGTCTTCTATTTTTCCTTCTTCTCAAAAAAATAAGTGACTGTTCCCCATGGCCGTCACAATATTGCTCCCATTCTGCTTGCCAAAGGTCTTTCAGCATTCCTCACTTCATTCAGTATTTTCCATTTTCACTTCTCCCATTTTTGCTTTTATTTGTAACGCTTCATTTTTCTTCATCTCTTTTACACACAATCACCCATTTTTAAAAGTTCAAGATATCTCATTTATAAAAGGGAAACTCCAAGCTGCTGAAGAAATGTGAATGAATAAGATCAAATTACAATACTTTATCTGATCCCAATGTACTGGGAATTAAAAATAAATAAATAAAAAAGAAGAAGCACAAGAGAAAAGGAAAGCCATTCTGGAGAGGACAAATTAGTTAGCTATAAAAGCTCGACATACTCAAACGTAGGAAAAGACCTATTGTACGTTTGTGACAGAAGTTCCTATTTGTTTATTAATGAAAACTTTTTTTTTTTTTAATGCTAATCTCGTTATTGGGTAAACTTGAAGGACCAAAACATGCACATTTCAGAATGTATTATTAAAAGTTTCCATCAAGGATTGTTTAGATAGTTTGGAGAGATCACTTTCAACAGCCAAAGAATACATACTTGGGTTGAGAAATTGAGAAGATGAATGCATGTTAATTATATAAAGAATGCAGCATACCAGCATTATGATTTTTGCATTATATAAAAATACATTTGTATTCTTTTCACAGCTGTAATATTGGAGGTGTAATTTTAATTAAATAATTTTAAAATCACATCTTCCAAAATCCATTTTGTCCCCTTGAGTGAAGACTGATGCTTTTGCTATTTTAAGGCTGCTCACCATAATAATTACCTGGAATGCGCTGTATTTTTAATCAGGTCATAAAATTACCAACTGTCAATTAAACTGAAAATGCACTAGTGGTCTCAAAGCACATATAAATGTATTCTTCCTAAACATACTTGCTATTTTTAGATATTTGAAAGTAATGGTTATGGGTGATGATACACAGAGTTACTTCCTGCAAATTCAATGGTCATCTCCACTTAAAACTCATTTTCATTTTCTGCAGCTATTCAGCATATTTCTGCAAATGAATTGGCACAATGTATGACAAAGTACACAATGAATGCCTATTACTTACTATAAAGTCGAACCTGATATATTTAAAGCCAAGATAGCTGAAGGAGTTGATTATTCCATGTCTGCAAACTCACGGTCTTTAGTCTCTAGCTCTGTACTTTGACTGTCAAAAGAAAATAATTTATACCTAGCACCTCATTAGCAGATTACGCTTGCTATTACACTATACTGGAAGCCTATCATATAATCCTTAATTTATAGTCATACTATAAAATTTTTATCTACTGTATGAAAGATGTTAACAGTTACTTGGATATTCAACAGTAAATTCAGTCCACATGCTGGGGAACAGATCCAGGACAGATCCAAGAATTAAGCTAGTGATACATACTGGCCTTTATCAACTACCTTTTTCAATTTGATATTGAAAAATAAAAAGAGAATAAATTGATTTTAGAGAGAAAATGTAGAATTTGGACACCAGATTATGTAATAAAATACAAAAGAAAATTAAAATTAAATTAGTATTTTCATTTGTTGTTCCTCAAGGTTTGCTTTGTTTTTATGCTCCCCTCACTGGGACCATTTATGGATCTCCATCATGACAGAGTAGGAAGGCTAGTTATTGAAAGCATACAGAGATCTATGCCGAAGAGAGCTTTTAGTTCCTACTTAGGAATTTCTAGATAGGTATTAAAAACCAGGGTAATCTCAGTCCATTGTTTCTCCAGCATGTATCCTGAGCAGCAGAGCAGGCACATATCCACACTTAACAGCCACATACTTCACAGAGTCTCTCCCCAGAGGTTGAAAGAAACCACCCCTTCATGGACTACCTGCAGGGACACTGGCTTCTCCTTCCTCAGACACAGACACCAGTGCCTGAAGACTNATCTGCTGGTTTCCATACTTCAGTTCTTGGGCCTCATGCTGAAAAGCTTTTAATATCATCAGCATTCCAGAAAAAGGAAAATTATTCATGATTGCAAGACAACTGCTACAGAAGAAAAGCTGCCTGCACTCCACCTTACACTGTGGAGCCAAAAGGTCTGTACAGTGCAGCTCTCAAACGGATGACAACGTACGAAAGGGCAACTTTCTATTTCTAACAGCAACAACAGGAGCAACCAAATTTCTTCTTTCCTGGGAAGAGTGAGAGAGGACGGAAATAAGTGGTTCCCATCCATTTTTCTGTAAAATTACATATTCCCTTCACTGACATGAAAATATAGACAGACAGCATAGTGCTGGGCATCAAAGGAAGAATACTAGACCAGGACAACTCCCTGCTACAGTTTGTCTCTTAGGCTGCTTTCAACAAACATGCATTTTACCCTACTCTCTACTGCAGAGCAGCACAGCGTCTAAATAAGCAATCCCTAGTCACCTGAAACACACTCAGGGTCGCCTTCGTCTATCACAAATTGCATAGACTCACCAAATGACTGATTGGCTATCAGAAAATAGGTACACTCACTGAACGCGTAAAACTCACAATAAGGAGCTCATACCACCTTAGAGTATAAACTGAATGGTAAGACAAAGCGAAAACAATATAGAAACCAAAACAAATTAATATAGTTAATACATACTTCAGACATGGGAAGAATATCTTCTTGAAAAAAAATTGCCTAGATATATGAAATATTTACTGCTCTCAAACGTGATTGGGTAGGAGGATGACCTCTCTCATTTTCACCCAACAGGTCTAAAACTCACCTTACTCTTTGTGAAGTTAATAGTTTCAGGTAGGGTACTGCACCAGTCTTACCAAAGCTTCTGCACTACCTAGATGGATTCATCCTTCTTCTTTTACCTGCGTATCTCAAATCCAGCTGAACAAGCTTAATTCAAAATTATGGAAATGTTCCTCACAGTTAATGTGAACAAAATCAGATCGTCTACCCCTTACATTATACTTTAAAGGCTCCGAATGAGTATACATAAATACCCTACTTAAGTACATTTCAAAACAGCAATCATGATATTTTATAACCTCTTCTCCATCAAATGATAAAGATACAACAATTTACTTTTTTTTTAGCTGTCAAAGTAATTTGCAAATCATATGCTTACTTTGGGATAATTTCAGTTACTAACAAAATGCAGCAACGTCAAGCTGAAAAAACAGCAGCCTATTTAACACCGCTCACCAAAATAAACAATAGTGTAAGACAGAAGATGGAAACTATCTCAACCAATTCAAACTAGAAGGAGGAACTTAGATAAGCTGAATTCAATTACTCACTGGAAATTAGCCAAGACTGACATTAGTGTATCTATTTTCTTCATAACCGTAAGGGAGTTTGGGGGCTTAGTCTCCAAGCCATCAGGAGCATGAAGCAAGGCATACAATCAAGTTTCATATCTATGTATAACTCCAGACCCAGGGTTTCCAAAAGCCCTAGTGTCAGCAATTCTCAAAAATGTTCCATTAGCTAATAAACACTGACTTCTCTGCCAATGCACCACCCTTTGAGCATTTACAAAGGATCTGAACCACAGTAAAAATAGTGACGCTTCAGTATTTCTCAGGGCTGAGTTCTTCCTCCATCGCCCTCTTTGGAGATGCCCCAGATAAGGGATGACCCAGCTGATCCTGTTCAGCTGTTTAGAACTGAAGGAAGCAACAGTGTTTCCTTGATGGTGTCAAAGACCTGCTGTTTGAAATTTTAAAAGTTTACGTCAGTGAAAACAGGCAACTGTTTTCTGCTCTTATTTTAAATACTAGGACTGGAACTCTTGCAGAAAGCTGTAACTGCTATACTCAGTCCACTCCTTGATGTCAGTATCTTTATCTTTTTACCTTTTCTATGCTGATTTCTTCATTGTTACTCTTCCTAGCTTTACTCTCCAAATAAAATACAGTATTATGCAAAATTATATTTGGAAAATAGTGCATCCCTAAGAACACAGAAAGGCTATAAAATTAGTACACCCGTCTCATCGGGCACACTCAACAATTCTTGGTTTTGTCTGTCTTATTTTCTGCACTTAGACTGCAGGGACCTCAAAACAGGCAGAGGAACAACATATCCTTCTGTGGCTTCTACGAAAAACCTAGTACTTATCTTAAGATGATCCCCTCCTCTTTTACTTACGTTGATAGTGTCCTTATAAAATCTGAATTTCTGTTTGGGAATTAATTTGCTCAGCTCTCAGAGAATGAAGTAAGCAAGTACTATCCATCATCCTGCTTAACATAGGCAGTAGTTATTTTTCATACATACTGTTACTTTAATATCTTCCAGAAAAAACTACCCTAAGGAACTCAAAAGGCAGGCAAAGAAACAGAAAGGGTACAACCACATCCTGCCATCTCATCCATCACTCTAGAAACTACGAAAAATTTGCTTTTAAGGTGCTGAAGAGGAAGAGCATTCTCTGTGTGCTACTGCACCAACAACCTCAGGCAGAAAAGGGAGAAAGCAAGGGAAAGCTCTTTCACTCAGTATCCAGTTGGCACAAGCACCTTTTACCTGTAAGCCAAAACAAACTATTTTCTCTTATAGAAATTTCATGCAGTTAAATGAAGTTACTGTTGTGACAGAGAAGATAGCCTTAGTAAATTAGTCTCAGCATGCTACTGAAATTTAAATCAAGAATATAAATAAGTTATTTTGCTCAAAATCTTGGCTTTAATTTAAAGTGACATCTTAAGAGCATTCTCTTTCTAAATACTGGAGGGAATAACTGCCATGCAACTGTGACAGCCGGATGGC
Source organism: Ibidorhyncha struthersii (assembly GCA_013398815.1). Taxonomy (NCBI): domain Eukaryota; kingdom Metazoa; phylum Chordata; class Aves; order Charadriiformes; family Charadriidae; genus Ibidorhyncha; species Ibidorhyncha struthersii. The sequence goes on from VZSZ01010449.1 coordinate 199,369, forward strand.
CTGAAAAAGTACACAGATGTCAAAAAAACCTCTGTCCACTTTGCATGTTTTTTGATTGAATATTTAGGCATATCCATGACATTCCTGTATATGTTCCATGTAAAATGGTGAAACACGTCATAGATTTTACTGCAACTTTCAGGTAAATTTGAAGACATTTGTTCAATTTTTATAAATTACAGGGTATTTTGCACTATGTCTTCAACAATTTCCAATGAACTGCAAAACCATTCTCTTTGGGTATCCCACAAACGCTTCTTCTCAGGCAATTTATGCTGTCAGGTTAGACTCCAGCCTCAGGGTATCTCACTGCTGCTGTAATGGGAACTGTGGTAAATATATAATATTGCATCTTTGCAAGAGAAGCATAGTTGCTTCTGCTGAACAGTGGCTGTGTGTAGTCCTACCTCAGATTGCTCAGAAGAATTTGTATTCAGAGTTGTAGTTCAGATTAGACCTTTCGCAGGTCAAAACGAGAAGCTTTCTTACACCCTTATAAAATCCACCTGTGTAAGAGCAGTGCCCAGAATTTCTTTCAACAAATACGTTGTTAATGTATGAAAATACATTAAACTTCTGTGGACTTTCAAGAATGCCCTTTCTTTGCTTTCTGGAACCAAAACAATTTAAGAACCATATTTTATTGCTGTGGGGTATTACACACTAAAGATCCAGATTACACACTAAAGGTCCAGAAGAAATCAGTAAAGCTACTCACTGAACGACTTAAAGCTCATCATCTGAATGTAATCCAACACGATGTGTCTTTGTTCCATGACTATGTCAAATGACACCTCTTTTAAAAACATCACCTCCGTATTTCATTATGTCTCTTTCCTGTTACTGTATAAACAAGTTTGAAAGACAATAAATATACTGTAATTTGGTATATAGAAAAATATTTGAGAACGCCACAAGTACATTCTGGCAAAAAAATATTTTTTACTGTTTCACAATACTCTGACCTTTCTTTTATAAGATCTTTTTAATAAGAATAACTCAGATTGTAGAGCTGTTCTCTACTGTGTTCCTTGCTTTCATTTTTAGACATTTTAGACATAGTTGATTGACAANAAGAAACGAACATAAAAAGGAAATACTGCCTTTAAAAAGTAAAACAGGATAAACGCAAAACTCTTATGACCATACAAGATAATGTTACATTTTCCACATGTAAAGAATTGTGCTAAATGAACCAGGGCAGAAAAAACACTGTAAACAAAAAACATTACCGATAGCATCATTTATCTGTGGAAGACAAACAAGCAACTTTGTAATTTAACAAATAAGCACTTTGTAATTTAGCTTGTGTAAAGACTGGAGAATTTGATACATAAATATGAAACATTAATTTAACAAATAGTTGAAAGAATTACAAGCTAAATACCTACTAAAGTTAAAAAAGAGCAATCAAAATAGATACCTCAGTTTTCTAAATATATCGGTAATCTAATATATATGTCTATATTGATCATCGTTACACATGATACTGTATGAAGTTAAGGGAAAATTCAGGATCCAAAGCAGAATTTTCTTGTAGGAGAACCGGGTAATTCAAAATACTTAGTAACTTGTATGCAGATTGTTTTGAGAAAGTCCAGCAACTACCTAATAATTCCTTAGGCTTTCTATACATAGAAATATGTATATTTCCCTCTTTAATGCACTATGAAATCAAAGACGTGCACAAAAACACGGAATAGTTTGCTGTGGCCTCCTTAGCACTTCATTTATTTTATAAAACTATTTACAACAGGCCCTTCTTCTGCCTATGCAACCATTTCTGAAGTGCTTTTACAAGGATCCCGTTGTTACAGCTTTTTGTAAGAACTCAAGTTTTTAGCATGTTCTCAAAGATGCTAAGAGAATCCAAGTTTAGCACTTGTCATAACTCCCAAAGTCCAATAAAATTGTCTCCTCTTTAGATTTTCAGAGAAGGTAGCAGAAACACCTGCAAACTTTAGTAGGTTGGAAGTATTGTCAAAACAAACAATGTTTTTCAAAGTTTCAGATGCTTATGCCCATCCGCATGTGTTGAATCCTTGGTGTTACATACAATATGGAAGGGGTAAAATTATGGAATCACACTTCCCATGATCTTTGTCATCACTTACACCATGCATGGAAAATGTATAGTATGATGTAAGTCTACATCCCAGAAGACTTTTGGAAAAGAAATCTACGCCTACCTGAGAACCTCTTTTTTTCAAAGAAGAAAACAGGATATTCTGACCTACACTTAAATAAGATGTAAACAGTAAGTAAATATAAAAAAATAAGTCATCTCTTCAGTATTGCTGCTCTGCAGAAAGTAAGTATCTAACTTACTAGATAAGTAACATGAGCTTTTACATCAATTAAAATCTTCATCGGTAGAAGTTATCTGAACCGGCACTTTTTAAGGTGTCGAGACCAGGCTGCTGACAGTGACAGGAAAGTATCAGCCTCCAGTGCTGGAAGGAGATTGAAGAAAGTTTGTATGCACATCTCCTGCTTCCCTGGAAGACAAGACATTGGACTTGATGTCAAGAAACAACCTGAGCTCACTAAATCACAGTGCAACTTTAGGGAAGCCACCTTCCTTCTCTGAGCTCCAAGGTCTCTGTCTGTAAGATGATATTTACACAGTGCTGTAAAGCACTTTGAAGGCTGAGGGAAGGAATAATGGAAAAGTTGGAAACAAATCAGAAACAGTAAGTGCTGTTACTGGAGAGAAGAGCATCCTCCTTCTGATATTTCTGTGCAATATACTTCTAAAAAAAAAGCTATGGCTATGGCAAGGAGAAAAAAGTAAACAAGAATTATGCCAATCTTTCTTACATATAGGGATAAAAGAAAATGAAGGTTCAATTCACTGTTTCCCCTGTGTTTCCTGTATGCACATTTACAAGCACAAGAAGCACTGCAAAAAAACTCCAGAAGGCCTTGCTATCCTTAATGAAAGCAAAATAGTTAAAACAGGTAACTGAAATACAGCACAAGTGCAGGCAAGCTGTAGCTCTATTTTAAAAGTAATAGTTCAAATTCGTGTAAAAGGCGGCAGCCTGCAGCTGACCCAAATGGCTTACATAAAATTAAGAGCTAACAGACAGTGAAGCTGTAAGGAAAGGAAAGTCCTCACAGCTAAGGCAAAACAGAAGATCCTACTGAGCTAGTAATATTTGGACTATATATTTTGCACAAATAATTGAAATACCATCTGGTTATAGTCTCAGGTTCTGAAACTGCAGGTTTTTACCTATAACTATGGAATGAAAAAACTTAATACTGCCATTATGTTATGTAAAAATAATTATATTTAAGTGTAAAAAGTGAAGTGCCATGCCTGGCACTTCATAAAATGACTATGCGTTTTTAGTTAATTTCCATGCATTGTAATTTTTTGTATTTAGAGAAAGAAAGATCCAGAAATTATTCCTGGTAATATCGCTTTTGCTCTGCTTACATTTAAAAAATTAATGTCAGGCAACAGATCAATATTTTATGCAGCACTATTCTTTTAATAATTAATACAACAGGAAAGTGCTGCAAGTAAATTCAGTCAGTAAGCAGAGTACGAATCTAGAGAATGGGGTCATGAAATGAAGGAAGAAAATTTAATTACATGTATTGTCACAGCCATTTAACTTTAATTACCTGCAAATATCAGAAAATTGAAAAGGAAAATTAAGTACCTCAGTGTCAAAAAAGTACCATCAATGCAATGACATTGTTCTTTGGAATGTACTAATTACTTTTGCCTTCTCTGATTTCTTTTTTTCTTATTTCTATTATATGTGAATAATAGTAAGAACTTCCTTAGATAGGGAAAAAGCAGTGGAAGAAGCTCCTGAGAAGAACTTTGACAAGGGCACAAGGGAACACATAAAGAAAGATTAAAAGAAAGAAAAAGCCTTCAATTAATCTAGTTATTTGAAAGAAAGCTCAATCAAAACAAGAATATTTCTAGATTCCTTTTTGCAAAGTGTTCATATCCCAAGAGAACTTCAGCATGGGTACTATGGTACAAAACCTGCAATTGCTCCTGAATTTTCTAGCAGCAGGATATTCAGATATTTGGCTAACAGTTCAACAATAAGTATGAAAGAAATGGCGAAGAAATAAATTAAAAGCAAAGTTTCTGCACAAGAGTGAAAATAGCATACACTTCTGACATCTGGAAAATTACCTGAGACCTTTGAGTCACAAAGAAAATGTCACTGTACTGAGAGGTAATAAATACATACTTATGACCAGAAAAATGTCAAAGTGGACCAATGTCATTCAAATTAACGTAAATATCAAAAGTACAGACTCCTGTTGATTGCCCAGCATAATATCTCAACTGTGCATGAAGTCTTGACCCAAAGTAATTTCTCTTCATCTGATCTCAGTCTTCTCAAACAGCAATTTCTGCCAGACCTAGCATAAAACACTTTGTTCTTTAGGGTCCAAAATATTTTTCTGAATGTTTCAATTGTAATGAGACAGCAGCTAAAACCTAAGCACATCAAACATTTTAGAATATGTAATAGATTTTCATGATTATCTTTATCTTTGAAGTCATCATACAGCAGAAGATATGAGCTACTTACTTAATGAAAACGAGTTTTCTTGCTACATCAAAAACTGAACAATTTAAAAACACCAACATAAATCACAAACAAAAATTTACTATCAGAGCTAGCAAAGACTTCTCCAGTCTCCATATAACTGGGCTTTCCTGTGAGATTTTTAGTAAAATCCCCAGTGTCACACACAGATAAAAAATGTTTATAGACAAAGTCAGTGAAAACAAGGCATTTTTCTTCCATTAGTATGAGGATGCATGGTTGAATGCATACCACTTTCTGGGACCTACATTACTACAGTTTTCCCCACTGCAACCATTGTTGGCTAGTATTGTTGCCTCGGGTTCTGATCTGCCTCCTGCACCTGCACCCCTTATTCATCACTGTACCTCTTTCCCTTGCAGAATTAAACTGGGCATTGTCCATTTACTTAGGTTCTGTGCCAAATTTGGTATTTAATATCTCTGTCTTGTGCAAACTGGAAATTGTGACAAATGAAAACAGAGGTAGGAAAACTGAAAGATAAAAGGGAGGATAAAAGGGGACTGTATTAAAATGTATTTACTACCTGGCACTATTTATTATCTGCTCCTCATATATTCACTTGCCTCAGTCCCATGACTGTGGAGGATGAAAGAGCATATTTTTCTCTGCATCTCCACAGCTCAGTGAATAGGATATTTTATAACAATAATTCAGAGAGCAAACACCAGCAAAGGAATAAACTAGATAAAGCCAGGTGACAATAGTGATTCTTGCTATTTTGCTTCTCTTTTGTTCTGGGTGGTTTTCTACATGCAGATGAATGGATGTTTTTATATTTCTATTTTATATTAAATGTAATCTTCTCTCAAGGTGTTCAGACAGTTGCCTATACATCTGAAACTGTATTACGCTCATGTCTGTGAGCACTAACTCTATTAGAAGGAAGTGTTTAACCTGCTTTAGAAGTTTATCTAAATGGCAGATTACATTTTAGAATAGCTGCTTGACCCAGAAGATAAATTCTTCTGATTTTTGGACATGCTTTCAGAAACAGACTGGTACTCCTTTAATCCTCTAGGCTTGAAAATGGCAAATACCCAAATAATGTTTTATTATCTAAACATACCAGAGACTAGACCACAAAAAACATTTTCTGTTAAAAAGCACATCAATATAACTATTCACACACATTTAACCATTACACTTTGTCTATCAACTCATTCATGACTTTACCCATCATTACTGAAAAAATAGCATAATTAATTTCAGCTTTTGCTCAACTATGCATGCTGCCAATTTTGTACTGATAATTCTGGCATTGCTGCAAGTCTGAATTGCTGGAAGAAGACCCTACTGCCAACTACAATTCGATGTCCTGCACCTGTTGACACTTTTGCATTTTATCCTATCTGCCATATACTTTGCCTTAAAGCAGATGGCATTTCATCACTTCCTGTCTAGCATTTAATCCCTCATTTTTCTGCATAGGCTCTCCTACCTAGTAACTCCAGTGGCACCACTAGAATTGAAAAGCAAGTGGATCCCTAAAGGAAAAGTTGTTTTAACTTTGGTTTTCTCTTCTTTTAAACAAAAAGAGTGGCAAGAGTGTTTTGAGCCAGGTTGTGTGAAGATCCCTCACCTTGCTTTCCATATTCCAAGCACAGTGTCTTCATTTCTTACTGCTGATACAGTGTGCAGTGAGGTCCTGCCTCACTTTGAGCATCCCTTGAGCATCCCTTCACTGACTCCTACAGAAGAAGGATTTCTGTAGAGTCTCTAGGATGAGAGCATTTCAAGTAAGCTGCTTGATAAGGTTTATTCTCAGGCACCCCTAAGCATCTGCAAACCAGTGCTCACCCAGCAGAGGCAGCACAGAAACCATGAAGTCAATCCATTAAGTGCCACTCACTTTGCACAGCATGAAGTTTTGACGTGAGCAACAGGTAAACTGGCAAAGAATTCTTAAAGCAGATGTTGATGTGACTGACTGGTGAAAAATCAAAACTCTGGAAAGTCAGGCAGCAGTTTGTGTTGGCAACTGCCCAGGCCTATTACAAGATAGTCAGTGAACAACAGGAAAGAAACAGAAATGCACAGGTATTCAATAAATACTTCATCACATTGTCTTCCAAATTGTAACGTACAGATTTGGGTCTCAGAACTTGAGAATAAGGAAACGTTCCCCCTGCCCAATACATTGCCAAAATTCTCCTTCATTGACTGGAGTTCAAGGTAGCATATAACTTTGACATTGCTATTTTCTAGGGCCTTTTTAGAAGACAGCACATCAACTATGAACAGGTAGTAACACTTTTAATTAACTAGTTTATAAGGTCAAAGATCATAGGTTCCTGTCATCCGTAACACCTTTTGTAAACATTTCTTTTCTATTGAAGACAATGAAGTATTTTGAGGGTTGGGGTTTTTTGAGTACTATAGTATTTTAAATTACCAATAAGCATTCTTAACAACCTGGTGATATTGTTTGCAAATTAAAGCATGTTTAGCGGACTGTGCCCACCTTATCCATGGAGTGAGAATGTTACACAAAGGTCAGACAGAAGGGAGTAAACAAACTCAGCAGGAATGATTGTTTTATAAATACAGTGATGAGTAAGAATATTTGTGTGGTACCTTGAAACTTTGTGGCTTATTGCCAAAAACAAGTTCCTAAACAAATTGCCCTGAAGGTCTTGACGCAAACCCATTATGTTTAGCTACAAATGTGCAACCTATTTTAATAGCTTTACGATGATGCATTTTAGCACAGGATTCCTAAGATCTCACATGAATAACTGGCTGTAAAAAAATAAGGTTTAAAAAAGAAAGCACGTGGTAGCATTTACCTCACCTTCTACTAGTTCACTTTTTTTTCTAGTTCATTTAACAGTTCATTTCAAGCCCATAAAGCTGTGTAACAAAGAACACTTAATTCAGTCGGAAAAATGGGGGAAATTGAATTTAAGAGAATGTTTAATTACTCTGGGAAGAATTTGGCTAGGATGGCTGAGCTAACAGCGCATCACCTGTGGGAAGACATCATAAAAACCACAGAGTTTTTTTTGTTTTGTTTAAATGAAAGCACTTCAGCAAAACAGCATTTCCAGCAACAGAAGCTCCCTAAACTCATCTTCCCTTGTACAGAATTGAGAATATGTGCACGGAACTAAAAACCTGGATCGTTTGACAGCAACCTGCTGACTGTTCCTGTGCAGTCAGCACCGTCCATTTGGAACAACCTATCTCAAAGGGAAAACCTTATGCCCCACAGCTTGCCACCTGTCACAGGTGTCTCCTCAGTCATTCACAGAATCCCAGAATCACAGAATGGTCAGGGTTGGAAGGGACCTCTGGAGATCATCTAGTCCAACCCCCCCGCCAGAGCAGGGTCACCTACAGCAGGTTGCACAGGACGGTGTCCAGGCAGGTTTTGAATGTCACCAGTGTGGGAGACTCCACAACCTCTCTGGGCAGCCTGTGCCAGTGCTCTGCCACCCTCAAAGGAAAGAACTTCCTCCTCATGTTAAGATGGAACTTTCTATGTAAGTTTGTGCCTGCTACCACTTGTTCTGTCATTGGGCACCACTGAAAAAAGATTGTTCCCATCTACCTGGTACTCTCCATTTAAGTATTTATATGTATTGATAAGATCCCCCCTCAGTCTTCTCTTCTCTAGACTAAAAAGATCCAAGTGCCTCAGCCTTTCCTAGTAAGGAAGATGCTCCGATCCCCTAATCATCTTAGTAGCCCTCTGCTGGAC
>VZSZ01010449.1:207781-226974 GCA_013398815.1 Ibidorhyncha struthersii
GTCATCCTGTTGTCCACCAGGACTCCCAGGTCCCTTTCCACCGAGCTGCTCTCCAGCAGGTCAGCCCCTAACCTGTACTGATGCCTGATTCCCACTGTAGTTGTCTGGAGCGGCCCAATGAAGTCAGGAAGGCACCTTCCCACTTCACCCACAGGACAGACGGACACTCCTGCACTGCTCCCTGAGTCTTTCTGAGCTTGTCTGGGAGTCCTTACAAGGTGAGGTCCCAGCATAGAGATGAAGACCTAGAACTTGTCCGTTGTGCATTTATTGCTAGGGTTTTTGTAGCAGGGGGCAGCAGGGCAGACCTTGGTGAAACGAGGTGCCTTGTGCCAGACACAGCCGATTCCAGACAGCTCCACAATGGACAGGTCCTTCTTCAAGCCCATACCCTGGTGGTGGCCTAGACCGTCACTACAGGAAGACCAAGACCATTTAGCAGAGCTGGGGAGTCCAACCAACAGTCTGTGTTGGAATGGCAGGGCACTAGCGAGTGCTCAGCTCAGAAGGGAACCAGAAGCCAGCAGGGCTGAGGTGCCTGTGCGCGAAGCTGCTGCCCAGGCTGCGGAGGGAGGGAGGGCATTGTCGGAGAGTGGGGAGCAACTGTCCCAGACAGGCACTCCAACATCCGGGACAGGAAAACTGAGGAGCCCGATGATGAGTTAACACCAGACTGATCAGACCATTCCAGTTACAGTTCTTCACTCAGAAGAATGAAATTATCTAAATGAGGGAGGCCCACAGCCATTGCCCCAGAGAGACACCTCTGTAATGGTGTATTGGGTTTACGTGACTAGGTTTGGGGTTTTTTGGGGGGGGGAGAGGGCTGCAGGGGTGGCTTCTGTGAGAAGACACCAGGAGCCGCTCCCATGTCGGACAGAGCCAGTTCCACCCAGCTTCAAGATGGATCCACTGCTGGACAAAGGACTGTCAGTGATGTTGGTAGAACCTCTGGGATAACGAATTTAAGTAGGGGTAAAAAAACCTGCACAAGAGCAGCTGGGAGAGAGCAGTGAAAATATGTGAGAGAAACAGCCCTGCAGACACCAAGGTCAGTGAAGAAAGATGGGGAGCTGGTGCTCCAGGCACTGGAGCAGAGATTCCCCTGNGGAAGCTGTGACCCTTCTGCACAGGAGGAGGAGCTGAAGCCTGTAGATAAGAGTGCATGCAGGATCAGGTCTTCTGGCAGGACCTGTAACGCCATGGGGGACCCACACTGGAGCAGTTTGTTCCTGAAGGACTGCATCCCATGGAAAGGAGCTATGCTGGAGCAGTTTGTGAACAACTGCAGCCTGTGGCAAGGATCCACATTGGAGAAGTTAGTGAAAGACTGTATCCCATGGGTGGGACTCCACACTGGAGCAGGGGAACAGCACGAGGAGGAAAGAGAACCAGAGATAAAGCATTAGGAACTGACCACAACCCCCATCTCCCATCCCCCAGCACCATGCAGAGGGAGAAGGCAGAAGAATTGGGAGCAAAGTTCAGCCTGGGAAAGAGGGGTGGGCGTTATCTAAAAATAAATTAATGGCAATACACCTGCAGTTCCTATCAGGGTCATTGAAATGAAGTTGGAAACTATTTTAAAATCTGTTTTATTTTTTCTGAGTTTAAATTATCAGAGGTTCCTTTTATTAGTAGGACGGTTCTGCATTTTAGTGAAGAAATCTGTATTAAGAAAAATTACTTTTCCGAGACAACAAAACCTTCTGGACAACCACAGACCATCAAATAAACAGTGTTTTTCTTTTGCTCCCATATGCACCTGTCTATTAGGACTTATGAAAATCTGCTGTAATAAAAGTAAAATTCTCCATACATAATTTTGTATATAAACTAAAGAAAGAAGACACTACTGATAGTCACTCCTTTTCAGAACTATAACCATTTCTTGTCCAATGGACTTCAGCATTTCAGCTCCAAATTTCTCTGTTTCACTCACAATTCACTGTAAAAATTGCTTCTATAAAAATACAAATGCTTAACTAATGGCAAACAATGAAACTGAGAGATGTATGAATTGACAGATGGATAAAGCATAAGATTTACAAAGTTCTTCAATCCAGTTTATCAGTTCCTCTCCTTTCTTCTGACCTTGCTGAAGCCCTTTACAGTCTGTATAACTTTTTTCCCCAGTCTACGCAGTGATACTGTCTCACTCCTACTTTGAAACAATAAGCTGTTTGGACAGAAAGCAGTGTCTGGAGTCTCACAGGCAATGTGGGACCTGATCCTCTGGTTTTAGGTAACAAGAATTTTGTCTTGGGGTTCGGGACTTAATCACATTTTCTCCCACTGCCTTTGGCACAACAAACTAGGAGTTGTTGCTGCCTCTAAATTCATGTCTCATCACAAAAAAAAAAAAAACATTGGATTTCAGCATTTGCAAGAAAAATTTTTGTATATGTTGTAGAAGACCTGGAACTAGTCACCAAGGCTGTAAAATGAAAACAGGTAAGCTTTATAGCTGAGCAGGATAAAGGGACCGTTCAGCTGGAATAGACTCAAGTACAAATAAATGCTGGACAGAATATTACATTACATGTCATGGAAGTAAGTCTACAAAGTAAGTCTGCATGTTGAGAGTCTTGTATATAGTTCATCTATCATCACATTTGATTGCTACTACTTAAGAGAATGTCAACTAATTGAAATACCACCACTAATTAACTTCAAACAGGGTAAAATCTAGGATTTTTGCACTGGACCTACAAACTTAAAAAAAAAAAAAGTAATAAAGAAGTGTTCCAGGTGTCTTTGGTGAAGAGATTTCAAAGCAGAAAGTATCTCATTCACAATGGTACTGCCTAGGGACATGCCGATTTAACAATTCCAAAGCTGGTCCTGAATTTGGTAAAGTCCAAAATATATACAGATAATGTAGTTAGATACTTGATGTCTGCCCTTAAATGAGAATATCTTTTTAAGTAAATGTCAGAATTACGATCGAATGCCCAAGTTCACAGGTTCAAGGACTGGAAGAAAGCTACTACTTATACTACTGAGCAGTTTCTTACGTGACTATTTAGTAATTGCTCAGTGGTACAGGAAAGATTGTGGAATGATATTTTAAAACTAAGGACCAAATTCTGCTAACCTTTATTTGCACAATAAAATACTAAGTAGACTTAACTTAAATAAACGTAACTGATTTGTCATATGAATAAGAGAATCAAACTCTGGTCCTAATTTTTCTTCTTAAATGCAGACAGCTATGTTTAAAATTTTACTTTTAAAAATAAAACACATCTAGTTGTCCCATTGAATCACAATTAACCCTGCAGAACCACCACTCCTCCAGAATGGCTGCAAAGTGTCAATAGCAAGAATGTTCACAAAAAATGTGAAACTAAAATTTCTGTAAAAGACATTGGCCTTATGAACTTTCAGGTGGTGAGGTCAAAGTTTGCTTCAGCTTCCTCATAAGCTGAAGATAAAAGACTTTAATAAAAGAAATAGTTATTTTAAAAATAAAGTGATACAGAGAAAGCTGCTGAAACATTGCTTGCACTAGAGTGGAAATCTAAAATAAAAAGAAGAATGTGATGTACAGAATTTCGGAAATCACAGAAATTACTTTTTAAGTCAAATAGTCCAGTAATCAATACAACAACAAAAAAAAAACCCAAACACCAAAAAAAAAAAACCAGGAGACAAAGTAATGCAAAATACCATTGACAAGGTTAAACGAAAAGAAAGCCTGATTAAGAAAAGTCAAAAACAGCTGTACAGATAGGAAACAAAAAAGGGAAAATACTGGCCGTTTTCTGTCTTCTTCAAAGTAGTTTATACCAAACATATAAAGAAAATGACAAAATAGAAAGATGACAGAACCTGTAAGTAAATTAGCGAATCTGCAGAAGAGAAGTAAGCATTACTGTGCAGAAAATAACTCAAGAAAACAAATAAAAAATGACATCAGACTGTCAATTTTAAGAAGTTTTAATAGTGAAGGGACCAACAGTAGTTATATTAGCATGGCAAATATGATGTGATTGGAGGGTCCTGGAAAAATGACTTCTTGTCTCTCCTCTCTCTTGAGGTTTGAGCTGTACTGTTCTCACCATCAGTTGCTGCTTCTTATTTTTACTGGCACCACCCACTTAAGGCCCCATCAAGTTTCAGGGCCTCAGTGTCAATCTCCTCCTGGCTTACTGTCCCCGGCATTATTCCAATCTTTTACCCAATTTGTTTTTTCTACTTCCTCTTTTGGGGAAGGGATGGGGCAACAGAACATTTAATTTGCCAAGTCTGGGTTTATATCTGCCCCTAATGGGAAAAAAAACAACATGAACAGCAGAAGCCTATAATGAAGTACACACAGAAATACTTCCTCTGAATGTTTTTCTAGCCTCCAACAACTCAGCCATGTCACAGACTGGAAGTGATGCCTTGGCATTTAATAACAATTTAGTCCTTAATGGATTTTTCTTCTGTGGTTTAGTCCCATTACTTTCCAAACTTTAAAACTATACAAATTCCAACTGTAAAGAATTCCACTGCTTTGACACATGTCAAACTACCAAACTATCAAAACCTACCATTTTTCATCTGAATTTCTCACTGCTTATTTGTTTTGATGCCTTTTATTTCATATATTGGCAAGAATAGTCAACAATTGATCCATATTTACCTTTTGTGTGTAACTTACACATTTAGAACTCTTTATCTAGCTGGAAAGACAACTGGTCCAGCATAAGAACAGCCCACTCTGCTGTTTCTTATATGCAACGCACCCCATACTTTGATCACTTTTTAGCTTTTTTGGAACATCTTCTAGGTGTTTGTGAATTTTTAAATAGGAAGGCTGTGGGCCTGAAGGAGACAGCATACATGCAAGCAAGAAAATGTCATCTAACATTAAACTTAACTTTTCAATGCTTTTGGGCACTGAACTGAGGTTTTCATGGAACTTGTTATTATAATCCCAAAATCTCATTGCCGATGAGTAAAGTTCCCAGTTATGAGCATTTTGTTTTTTTTTTTTAAATAAAATTAGGATAATTTTTGGCGTATGCTTTCATCACCATTTATCTACAACTAATTTCCTATGCTATGTTAATGTCCAGTTACTGTTTCATAGTCTTTCTACAACTCTTCACAGCTGGCCCTTCTCATTACCACTCTAAACTTAGCATCATGACAAAATTTTATCACTTAACTAGTAAACCCTCCTTTGTATTACTTCAGAGTATGCTGAATAGCATGGATTCACTGGGGTCTCCACTGATGACATCTCTACAAACCATAAAATAAAAGAACAATGACTATGAAAACAGGCCAGTTACAGCTACCCTGTTTAATACTTTTTACATGACACAGTTTTTATTCTTATGACACACAGTTTTATTGTGGGTAGTTGGTGAGGGCACCTGCCAAAAGTGATCTGTGCACACTGCTTCAGTCAGGTTGCTTCTGAAAAAAACATGAAGCAGCTGAGTAAAGAGTTCCAGTAACTTGTGAGATATGTCATCTTTCTTCAAAAGCTGCATTGGGCTAGCCCAATATTGCATATGGACCTTCTAATTCTATTCTTTATCAACTCTTCCATTAATTCATTTGGTACAGGTATTACTGCAGCCTCCCTAGATATATGGAAGGATAAGCAGAAACATGGCCGATAACATGCAGTACTAGACAAATAATCAGGGACTGTGATAATCAGACTGTGGAGATGTTTGGAGTTCCTGGTGCCTATACCTTCCAAGTCTTTACTGTCGACCTGGTGAGATGGTAATGAAGCATGATTATCCTCAGAAACTTAATGACTCTAGAGCTGAACATAAATTTTGTGGCCAAAGCATCATTCTGGGATACTTTATCCTTCTTTTGAGAACTTCCTTTGCACCAGAAGTGTCCTAGAAATTTAAAGCATCAGTTGGAATGACTTTGCCTCCTTAGAAGAGGCTGCATGTCCTTATATCCCCATCACAATGCCTAGCACACAGGAGATTAGCACTTTTTCTGACACATATTTTATTTATGTGCCAAATATTGGTAGGTATATAGATCAATGAAATTATAATTAGGATTTCAAATTACATTGGCCATCAACAAAAACGCTCATACAGCGAGTCTGTTTTGTGTCAGTGGAAGTAACTTCTAACTATTAAATGTTGTTCTTCTCCAAGGGTTAATGCAGATGCTCTCAAGACTGATCAAAAACTCCAGCCTCCAAAATCTCTGCAAATATTCACTAAAATTACTGCAGACAGTGCTTGCCAAAATTTCTGAATAACAATCAAAGTCTGTACACATACATGCACCCCACTTCTGGGTGCTTCTGCCATATATTCTTAAGCTGGGTTTGGTACTCTTGCTTCTCTTGCAGAAGAAGAAATACATAAATCACTTTCAGCTGTTAAAATACTAGTTACAATAAGTCAGATTTACTGATGATTCCCTGACCTCAAAGCTACCTCTCATTTTTCAAAAGCTCAAGCAACACTACGTGCAGATCTGTTAAAAGTCTTATCCTGGGCTTCAAGGAAGCTGGTTAGGAAAATAAATCCCATCTCAGGGATGAGGGTGAGGAGGGAGAGAGAGGAACAGCAAGAGGGATCATAAGCATAATCTTAACTCACACGTCAAAATATCAACACACTTGAGGACTAGTGCTTGGATCAGTACAAGCGTATGCTCACAAATGCTAGTCAAGCAGATCTAAGCATACAGTGCAAGCTGAATTGAACAGTAAACCTCAGGGGTTAAAACTCTCCTGTAAGAAACCAGATTTTAGCTGATGATACCAATTTTCATATAACAAAGGAAGCATAAGGAAAACAAAATAGATGTGTCAGAAATTGTGAAGGCATGATAGGAAAAGAAAATAAAGTGTTGACTATCTGAATAACAGCAATGTTGCGATGAATGTATAAATAGACAGGATGATTTGTTGGCATTATGCAGCTGACAGTATTATGCCCATTAAGTAGCAGAGGAGTGCATCAACAAAGAATTATCGAGTCAAAGTGAATATGAAGCTACCTCCCACCTCAAACCATGCCCACTCATGCACAAGAAGGCACACCATTCAGATTTACAGTGAATTCAGCTAGAAGCAAAAAGTTACACAACCTGTGCAAATGTTAACACTACAACTGGAATACTCTAACTTGAAACATGAAAACATACTATGCTCTTCTCAGATGTCTACAAGTACTTTGTGACTACAAAATGTCAAGGAATTACAGATTATTAAATATAAATGTTATGCATAACAACACAGGAAGGAAAAGCAAAGTAATTAAAAGTGAACACTTAACACCTCTTTCCTGACTGTCTGAAATCCTGTTTCTCTTGACTGTTGGCTAGATTAATGTCAGCTTAAAATTACAGGGAAACACTCACAGTTTTTATACATCATTGTACATTGAGTTTACATTATTTTTTGATACTTGAATACCAGTATATGAATTCCTCCCCCACCCCAATTCTCAAAATCAAGCATGCAGCACTTTTCAACATTTTTAAGGCATGGATAATTCTTTTTTTTTCTACAACTATACAGCATAAGCATAATGATCTCAAAGAGATTTTCATTGGCTGTTTAAAAAGGAAAACAAGGTATCAGGTGATGGAAATAATCCATTCAGGTTTTGGACAGCAGATGCTTGGATTTACGAGTGGCCTAGAAATACTTATATATAAATAAAACTGATTCACTTATTACCTACTTCTGATAGTAAGTACTTGGAATAACTTGCCTATATTTTTATATGTGCGCTTGTCACTAGGTTAATTTTCCAACCTTTTTTTGGTGCTGAAGGAGTAGAAGGTCAAATGTTTTTTTTAGCCATCTGTTCCCACTATGCTATGCTTATCTCCTCATAAAAAGAAGCAGCTTCCCCCACAGTGCTCTGTGATTGCTTTGTATAATATACCACCAGCCTAACTGTGCCAAGCATGCCTGCTGTGCAAAACAGCTCGTTCTTCCCTCTGAACTAATTGCATCCACTGGTCCAAGTTAACAGAATACTTTTTCTGTATCACCTTTGCAAACCACAACAGCTGTTGCAAGAAAGCCCGCAGCGCATTACTCTAACGCTTGTGGCCTCTTCCTCAGTTGTGGCTACGCAAAACATCCTGGGATACTGTGCTTCTCTAGAGGGTGCCAGCTCATGGAGTACAAGACATAATCAATGTAATCACATAAGAACCTAAAAAAGTCACCTTAAGCCATGCATCTCATAAGTTTCTGCTATAAAGTTTGTCCAAGCTCACACTTTGTCATTTGTAAAAATTCTGGACAAGGAGAATGATTCTGGATCAAGACAAAAATAGAAATCTTCCCGATAAAGTTAAATATGTTAGATTCATAAATATATTTCCTCTGGGACTTTCTGGAAGAGCTCAGCTGAAATTTCTTCACTGATTCTTTTCAAAGAAAAAAGCTCTGCTGAATGAGGTGTTGATGAAAAGAACTTTTTATTGAAGATCTTTAGAATTTAAGACTAATTTAAAACAACAACAAAGTCTATTAAAATATCCTACAGCATCTTTAAAATCATTCAGTATAGTAATCTGTATTACCCAAAACCAGTGAAGCTCTGAAGGAACACAATTAAATGTGATCTTCTAATGCCTTCAATTTATTGTCTTTGTAGCATATCCTGCAATTAGGAATTGCTAATCTCTGCCATCACTAAAATAGCTCTTTCCTACCTACAGAACATTGATTAAAAGCTCAAATCACCATTTGTTGAATAATTTTAGTTATAACAATTTTTTTTTCATTGACAGATAAATGCAGGAATATTATCCTCTCTACCTTTCTTTAGTTACTGTCAAATCTACCTCACTCACATCCTGGGACAAAACCCTGCCTTCCTAAATTCCACATATAATGATATTCTACTCATTTTAATCTTGTAAAACTGCATTAACAACCCAAAGGTTCAAAACAAGAAACAAAACCTCCTTATTCAGATAGAGAATCATTTACAGAGTGTATAAATATAACTACAGCAGGTGCAGCACCAGGAACAAAAGTTCATAGAAAAATCATGGTTAGAGCCAGAAGGGACCCTAAGATCATCTAGTTCCGACCTCCCTGCCATGGGCAGGGACAACTCCCACTAGACCAGGTTCCTCAAAGCCCCATCCAACCTGACCTTGAACACTTCCAGGGATGGGGTATCCACAGCTTCTCTGTGCAGCTTGTGCCAGTGTCTAACTATCCTCAGAGCAAGTAATTTCTTCCTAATATCCAATCTAAATCCACCCACTTTTAGTTTAAAATCATTACCCCTTGTCCTATCGCTTCACTCCCTGATGAAGAGTCCCTCTCCAGCTTTCCTGTAGGCCCCCTTTAGGTATCGGAAGGCCGCAATAAGGTCTCCGTGGAGTCTCATCTTCTGCAGCCTGAACAACCCCAACTCTCTCAGCCTGTCTTCAGAGGGGAGGTGCTCCAGCCCTCTGATCATCTTCGTGACCCTCCTCTGGACTTGCTCCAACAGGTCTATGTCCTCCAGAGCTGAATGCAGTACTCCAGGTGGGCTCTCATGAGAGTGGAGCAGAATCACCTCCCTCGACCTGCTGGCCAGGCTTCTTTTGATGCAGCTCAGGATTCGGTTGGCATTCTGGGCTGCAAGCGCACATTGCCAGCTCCTATTGAGCTTCTCATCAACCAACACCCCCAAGTCCTCCTCAGGGCTGCTCTCAATCCATTCTCCGTCCAGCCTGTACTTGTGCATGGAATTACCCTGACCCACATGTAGGACCTTGCACTTGGCCTGGCTGACCTTCATGAGATTTGCACAGGCCCACCTCTCAAGCCTGTCCAGGTCCCTCTGGATGGCATCCTTTCCCTCTAGCATGTTGACCGACCATGTCATCAGCAAACATGCTGAGGGTGCACTCAATCCTACTGTCCATGTTGCCGACAAAGATGTTAAACAGCACTGGTCCCAATATCAAACCCTGAGGAACGCCAGTCATCACTGGTTACCACTTGGACATAGAGCAACTCTTTGCATGTTGCCATCCAGCCAATTCCTTATCCATCAAGTGGTCCATCTATCAGATCCATGTCTCTCCAGTTTAGAGACAGGGATGTTATGTGGGACACTGTCAAATATTTTGCACAAGTCCAGGTAGCTGATGTCATTTGCTCTTCCCCCACAAAAAAACCTACCGTGTTGGTCACTGTGTCTAGCTTAATAAGAAAGATGAAACAGAACACAGTCAGAGGTTGAACAAAATTTAAGCCCTAAGAGTGCTGGTGTTTGCTTACAGACAGTTGTATTATAATTTTTTACCACCTCAATGCTAATTTTAACTATTTAGAAGTTATAGCAGATTGTACAAGTACCTCTAGTTCATTTCAGCACAAAATGCACAAACTTAGTTTAATACACAGTTGTGTACACAATGCTTAAATGGAGACTTTGCATTGCTTCCATGTTCAACTGTTGCCTTCACTGAGCACCACCTATCTTACAGATGACTGCTTGCAGTTACAGCACAAATTCTGACTTAGCACTGTACTACCAGGACAGCACAAGGAAAGCTGAAATAACACTCAAACCACTGAGTATAACCTTTAAACTTGACCCCTAAGAGACTAAAGCCATTTAGGTCACACTTCAACATGGGAAAACATTTTTCTTTTTCCTGCAGGAAGCTATTTCTGTGTTTGAGAACTCCAACAATGTCAATAAAAGAGTTCCATGTGATTTGAATAATAGCAAGTATCAGCATATAAAATAAAAATCAACCCAAATACTGATTTTAGCTCCGGTATATTTAGTAACAACCAAACTACTTATCATAGTTTTAAAATATATTTTAATACACGTATTAATGTAATACTTCAAGCGTCATTGTATTTTTCATTTTCACTAAGAATTTAAACCCATTAAAACAAGAGTTGCAATGTAATTCCAATAAAAAGAAGGGTAGGGAGAGCAGAATATTTTTTTCCTTTAAAAAAGATCAGATTAAAAGTACAGAGTGTTAATTCAGACAGTCTGTAACACAACTGTTAAAGGCTGTGATCCATGCAATGCAGAATTGAAGTATGCACAAAGAAGCAAATCTGCTAGGCACGTTTTTGATATTCCTGCTGTCTGCTCGTATTTTTTCCCAAGAGCTTAGAGTATGAGCATTTGCATCACTGCTTCGTAACTCAATGCCTCAGAACTTTCTCAGAAAGAAAGTTGTGACTCACCCCAGTGACAAACCATATCCGTTAGTTCACTTCTGCAAAGTGTTAAGTGCTCTATATAGGTGCATGCTGCAAGGGAGTGAAGGTACACAGTACTCTGTTAACAATCAGCATCTGGAAGACTGATGCATGAATTTTCAGGGCTATCACATAGCTACATGTTTTAATCCACGTTCATGTACAAAGTGCTCCAGTTAATATTGCTACACCCACCTTTGCTCCTACATCTATAAAATTTTGTACAAAACAAAACATTTTAAAATCCAGAAAACTGATACAGGCAAATTAAGTTTCTACAAAAATCACGTGTAGATGTGATTTATACCTAGTCTTTCCTATGTAATAACCTCCTGCAGTAAGAGCAGATTTGTTTGTAAGCAGCCAATGTTTTCTTCCTTTCCTGTAGTACACAAACGGATTTTAGTATCATAGTGAAATCTAAAGTAATAGTAAAGTAAATCTAAAATAAACTAAGAAAGTTGTTTCTACTGGATTTTTTTAATATTTATTAAAAATCAGTCATTCTTATGAAATTATGAATGTTTTGGAAAAACACATTGCACTCAAAATCACAGAACCAAAGAAGAAAGCTTAAGAAGAATATTAATTCCAATTGGACTTTTTCAGAATACCAATTCTAAGCATATAAAATACTAACAGTCCCTCTCTGCCTGCCATTTTATCATTAATATCATTCTAGCCTTAAAAAGCTATTCATAGCATTTAATGAAGAAATATTATTATGTTCTATCATTGTTTTAGAAAAAAATATGCATCCACACAGATTTGTAGAGACAAGTATAAGTATCAACTGCAGTCGGAACGATCAGAATATCCAGAAAATGCTTAATATTTCAGTTTTGCATACTGAAGCTCATCTCTATCACCATTTAGTGGTACTATCTCAAAAAAAGAGAAACTTTTTGTGCAGCATAGTCAATATTTTTCCGAAAGTTTCTTGGCACAGTATCTTACTTTACTTTCAGTACATTATTTTTACTCATCCTACCACTTCAAAGTCTTTTTTCAAAGTTCCATTTTGCATTAGGCAGGATTTCAAAATTTTAAAATAATCGTGTATGTTAAATGATCCATAATTTTTCTGTCCATTGTTTTAATAAAGCAAACATTTTAACAGCCTCAGGAATAATAATTACATTTTATGCTCCACTACAATGCCTAAAAAAATTTAGGCAGGTAAAACGCCAAAATACAGATGTATTTAGTCCACATCCCTTTGACTTTCAGTAAATGCTCAGACTATATGAATGTTTATAAAGCTAGGTTCAATTCAGTTCGTACTTAACAGCATTGGCTTAAGCCACTGTTTACCAGGATCATAACCACACTTATATAAGCACATGTTGTGACCACACACTGCTGTGGTAAGATTGCTTCTGAGATTTATATAAAACAGACTAGTTAAAACTGATTGCTTCAAAACTATCTCAAGGACACATGCATCATCAGGAAAACAACCCTCTCAAGGGTAATGCAGATATAAATTTAAGACTCAAAGTGCTAACACTTGAAAATGGAATTAAACACTGGAGTCTTTTCAGACTTCAAGGGTGCATCATCTTCAATATTTGACTATTATCTCATCTAGCAATGCAATAGTTGTCTCTTCTCCCCGGAGAAAAGAAGGCTCAGGGGGGACCTCATCACAGTATTCCAGTACTTAAAAGGAAGCTACAAAGAGGACAGAGGCTCTCTCTCACAGGAGTGGACCAGATGATCTTTGGAGGTTCCTTCCAACCTGTGCTGTTCTGTGATTCTGGTCCAGCAGACTTTTGAAGGCGGTCTTGTGTGAACAAAAAAACACATAGCATGAAGAAGTGGTCCCCCATGGAGAACTGAAGAAGTTAATTATAAAACGTAAGAAAAAGTCTGAAAGGAACACAGTAAATGTATGGCCAGCCCTGAGTATTAGAGACCTGGTAGGCTTCAGAGTCTCTGTGGACCTCTGCTCTGAATAATCTTTCATGACCCCTAAAATTTCACCCATAGATTCTTGCCATAAGATCAAATCACTCAGGTAAGACAAAAGGCCTAACAGAATTTTACGTACTTCTGACAAAAACTAAAAAGTTGAAACCATCTTGATTTTGAAAAGAAAAGAATTTCAAGGAATTTAACATTGAGTTCTTCCATAACGATAAAGTACAGACCAGATTAATAACTTCACTTCTGTTCTCTCAGACATTTGCTGGAATCAGAAATAGGTGAGGCAGAATTTGGATGATTATTAAGTCAGCAGGGTATTTTTTTTTATAGATATGTTTCTTGTAAGGTGTTTCTGACAGGCATCTCAGGTGATGTTCTAGTTACATCAGTGTGAACAAATTAATTTATTTGTAATACAGAAGGTTAAGTAAGAGGAAAACATCCTAAGGTATTACTCGTTTTCTGCACCTTACTCACTCAATGTTATGCTTGGCAGGTTAAAACAAATACTTTAGTTCCACACATAATACAGATTCTTTTTATGCCCCTGCATTTACATTATGTATACATAAAATTTTGCTCTTTGGAACAGTGCAGGTTTGAGCTTAAAGAACTTTTCAACTATTGGACAAAACTGGATCAGCTCTCTCTCTTTTCATTTTTTCACTGCTCTGAATTCTGCTGGTTTATGCATGACTGACTACCTTCCTTACACTCACTTAAACAACAGTAGGGTTCACAGGCAAAAATCTATAACACAGGGAACAAAATTCCAGCATGAAGTTGTTTAAAGAAAATATCTGGAAAATCTCCAGATTTCATTTCCATTATCTTTCTTGTATGGAAATAGGACTTCACCCCATGTTACTTAACTCTTGACAATAATGAAGGGAACTATCTGTTGTAATCAACCATTGTTTCATCAGCTGGTTAGTTCCTGATTTCTCAGCAATAATGTGCAAGAGTGAAGCAGAAAGAAATAAGTGTTCATAAAGAATACAGTGAAATGAGTCAAACATCATTACCAAAAAAATCCAGGTACCATAGTAAAATTATATGCAAAATACTAGTTTTTTTCCTAAACAAAGAAATACTGCCAATTTGTTTCAAGTTCAGCTATTTTCATTTCAACAGGTTACTAGAATCTAAATTTAGCTTACATGTTAACAACGGATTAGAGAAAAATCATATTTTACAGGTTACAATACAGGATAAGAAATAGGTTCTACCACAGCAATTGCTATTATGAAATAGCAGTAGTCTAAGCTCAGGAAGTAGCAGCCCAGAAGCTACTCTCAACACCATAATGAAAGAGAAATTGAAGACGATGCTATCTAGAAGAGACAGATAACAAAACGGATTATCTACACACAGTCCTCTCCCATAACGCTCCTACTGATCTGATCTGCGAAAAACACTGACAATGGGCAGACAGAGGTAGTAGTTAAGTACCATAAAGCAGCAATCACCTGGAACATGCTCAAAAAGCTGATCTTCCAAAACTCAAAATCCACTACCAAAGACAGTCTGTCAGCAGAAAAAAAAAAAAAACAACAAACAAACACAAACCTAAAACAATGATCAGGTTTCATCTATATAGAGGAAGGTGGCATGAACTTCAAACAAAGTTGAATTACACACAACAGAAATAAATAACTTAAGTCAGTTTTAAAATGACTGGACAAAAAACCTTTAGAAAACGTGCAACACACTTCTAACATACTTCTGTTTGTTCCAGGTTTTGCCAAGATTACCTGTCTTACATGTACCCACGCAGAGGAAATTCTGTCAGCACCAAATACATGAGAAGTGAAACAAAAAGGAAAGCCATCTAGAACACCTAAGCTACCCCCCAAGCTAATTTTCAAGAAAGACACACTAATCACAGAACAAAGTAATAGAAAAGGGCTTCTGTGGAATAGTGGGCCGGAGTTCAGCTGCAATCCTTGGATCTTAACTTTGAAGATATTAATCTGTTTCTCCCAATCAAAAAAACAAACCAAACCAAACACAAAAAAAACAAAAAAAAACCCCAACCAACAAAACCAAAGGGAAGCTGCTAAAAAAACAGGAATAATTAGTGGCTTTGGCTAACAAAGCTAAAACTACTTTTGCAAGTTTTCAAAGGAACAGACAAGAATGATGACCAATTCTTTTCCTTCATCTACCCCTCCCTCTAAGTGAATAGATTAGGGAAGAGTGTTTTCTTCTGCTTTTTCTAACTTAGGAATACGCTCTGCAATTGAGAATAGCCAGTTAACAGAATTTGTGAATTTTTCCTCTCGCTGGCAAATTTGGTAGGGATCAACTAAACAGATTATGAATGGAAACACTTTCTCACTTGAAGGCAAGTCATGTAACCGTGGTCAGGTGCCTCAGCATATGACAAATGTTTTGCAGAATTTGAAATGGATTGCAGTGAAATAAAGTCCATAAAATCTATTCAGAAAGTTGCAGTTAAATTGAAATACATTGAAATGAATCCTGTAAGTTCCTAAATGCAAATTCCACCTGTTTCACTGTCTTTCTCTGAAGGCCAAACTAATTTGACTAAAACCTAGAATCTACTCTTCCATTTCACCTACACCAATATAACCTAATTGCTATACTATAGTAAGAGCCTAAAAGCAACTCCCAGATTTGATATAAAACAGAATTCATCCCCCTAAAGCAAATTACTTATAAAACTTGCAGTAGCTCTTTTTTTGAATTAGCAACAATTTTACTCAATTTTAACTACTCTAACATCATAGTCATGAGGCTCTGTTTTTTAACTTTGCAAATTGCCATCTTCTCTCCCCTCCTGAAGGGCCAGTCATCTTTTCACTGATCAAAAGGTGATCCAATGATGAAGAGCATTTTTTCTGTTAGTAATAACTGTTGGTATTAATGCTTTTTCTACAGTGTACTTTCAATAATGACCCTGAATGAAAAATGACAGCTTTGTCAACAAATTACACCTGCACAAATAACCCTAGTGTTATAGAAATACTTAAGAAATAGAAATAAAATCCTTGTTTACACCACCCAGTGCACAGTATTTTTTATACATGTTGAAAAACTTTCCTCTGAGACACACTATTATAACAATACGTGGGTAGAAATATCTTACAAGCATCATGCCATCTATAAGAACCCAAGTGATCAGAACAAAATTCTGCCCCATTTTGATCTGTCGCAAAACTGCTCTTATATGTGATCTTGGACAGCCAAATCGAGCTAGCTGATGGAAACAAGTATTTCAGAACACTTACATATTTGTGAATTCACACCAAAAGCTTGCAGTCCCCAGAAGTTTCAAAACAGCACAATAAACGAGGAACTGCAAACTAGACATAAACTAGAACAAACACTGGGGTTAAGACAACTACTTACACAAGAGCTGTGTTCATTGCATTTGACAATTCAAGGAGGTGCACACCTTTTCTTTCAAAAGAACCAGAGGCACTCCACCCCTCCAGGAGCTGCGTGCTCTGCCCCACCCCAGCTCCCTACCAGTATGAATGTAGGGAAACTTGTCAGGAGCAAAATCAAGGGGAGCAAAATCAAGGATCCCATTGTAAGAACAAACACAAGAGGAAACCTAAAGCAACGTCAGCGCTAAACTTTAGACGGCAATTTAACTTCCAAGCATATGACAAAACTACAAAACCAAAAAGTTCTGTTTCCTTTCAAAGACTTATAAAGAACCCAACCAGTAACATTTTCCAACTTCCGGATTTAGAAGAAATTGGTTATGAACGATGTACAAAGCAGATACAAAACTGTAGTGTGCAAAATTAGAGACTTTCCTAGAAAAACTGTAATTTGAGCATTTAACTCAGAGACACCACTGTAGTTCATAAAGAAACACCATCTGGTGTGTTTATATGACATAAACATAAATGAGTTCAACGTAGTAACAGGAGAAAAATTTGCTTAGTAACAGCAACAGAGTCACAGGAGATTAAATTTTACCTTCAAAACTTACATTCAAGACTCCTGTGCCAAAGCATCCCTCAATTATCCACTAAAAAATTCCTGGAAAAGTAGTGTCATAACATTCACAATGCAGCACCAGGAACCTATGTCCACTAATGTTATTAACATTGTATTACAATCTAGGGTATTTTTATTAGGGGTGGGACAGCTGTAGTAATTGTATAACCGCAGCTTAACCCTTATTTGCGGTTGATCTTCTAAGGAAAAAAAGAAAAGCAAACCAAAAAAATACCCCACCAACAAAAAAAAACCCCAACAGAACCCCCAAACCACACACGGCCAATATTTGTTCTGCTTAAATTCTAAGGAACATTTGCTAAAAGTCAGAAAGTTTTTAATACGGTGGAAACCAAATATGCAGGAAAGAGTGTGACACTTTCCTAAGAGGCCACAAAATGCTACTTTCAGCTTTCCTATTACTGCAATGCAAAATACTTATGCAGGGGAAAAAAGCTGCGTATTTCATTGTATATGTTCTAACATCTTAGGCAACAGGCAAAAATTTAGTACGCAAACCAGTTTTCAATTTTGCAAAAAAATGAAGTCAGATGCATTAACTCAAAACAAACAAAACCAAATTTCAAGTGACAAAGTGAAAACCCCCAATATTTACAGTCATCTCTCTCACAATCTTATAGGTTGTTTTATTTAATTGTTCAAGTTTACCTTATCTGTCAGCTTGTTACAGCTGAGAAGGAAATCCTATTTTCATTATTTTAACCCTCATAAAAACACTCCCTTCTAGCTGGTCAGAAAGTAAGCATCTATTAGACACACTTAAAATTTTTATTTTACATATTATAACTCACCTGCTTGGGAAGCCTGAAGAGAGAATTTTTGTAAAATATATCTTTAGCCTGACTCCATGTTCCATCGATGATGATCATGACAGATGGACTACCAGACATCACAGCCACTTCTTCCAAATTGGTTGCTTCAGCTCCAGGATACAAAATTAGAGTATTGGGACTTCTGCACACAGTTGCTAATTCAGGGTACCTTCAACGCACAGACACACAAAATGAAAGTAATTATTAAAAGTTTTACCGACAAATACATACTTCCAGACATTCCAAATTACTAACTTGCACTCATCTTCCCCAAATTTTACTTAAGTTTCAAAAAAACTCTATCGCTCAGCTACCACTTTTTCTTTCCAGCACCTCAAAAGTTGGTTCTCCCTCAGCTCCTAAGGGGGAAGGAAAAAGCCACCCACAACAGTAATCAATGAAAGCTTGATGAAGCAATACATCAGGAACATTTTACGATATTTTAATCATTAAGTCTCTAATGTCTATATCAACCAAAGATGTTTTGAATCGTTTACCAAAATTTAATATATGTATTTTCGAAAAATTTATTCAAGCACCTGGCACAAAAATACTACAATCATCCTATTTTGCACCTTGTCTATATAAAGAACATCAGCAATCCATGGTCCACAAGTACAGGAAATTTTTGAAAAATTTCACCATCTCCACTTTTTTTTTTTTTAATTACTACTTTTACAGTTAGAATCCCCAAATTTGTACATTCATTTTCCTTCCTGTTGGCTTCTACATTTGGCAATGGCACCAGAGCAACAACTACTGTCTATTATGTGTTCATTTAATGCACACAGAGATTCCTGAAGTTTTTCAAGGACACAACTTTAAGTTTGTTTATAAAAATCTATGACAGGCATTGTCATTTAAGTAGTACTGGAAGCCTCAAAAACTGCCTAGTCAAGTAGGCTGGAACAGGAGAATCTGAAAAAAAAAAGCTGGCCTTGTAACAGAGACTGCATTACTTGTCTTGAATCAGTTTCAGCAGCATCATCATGTAGTCTTCACAACTGCCTCAATCAGAAAGCAGGAGAAAATACAAAGCAAGGGCTGTGTGAAGCACGTGACAAAGAATAAGAGATTAATTCTGCATAGTACATCAGAGGTTATAAAGAGTAACTGGTGTGGTAGGAAGAGAAAAGCAGTATGTAGTTGAAACAGCGTGTAACTATTTGTACTCTGGAGTGGAAAGGGAAGCCAGTACAGCTTATCAGAGAAAATAAGCTGTATCAGAACAAGGTTAATGATAGCCAGCACACATAGTGGACTCTCCA
>VZSZ01010449.1:236684-249241 GCA_013398815.1 Ibidorhyncha struthersii
TTGAATTTTAGATTGTATAAACCAAAAACTTATTGTTAAATATGTTTCAGTGGGTGGACTTCTGGATTTGATCTTTCTTTCGAGTGTGCCAGTATCTTGACCAAATGAGCATCTTGTTTCCGCTTTATCACCTTAATCATTGCTACTGTGCAACCTTCATAATCCACAGGGAGTTCAGTAAACTTTCTTTCCTGGAGTACTCTCAATGCAAACTTAACAAGAAGAAACAGGCTCTGCCAAAAGGGGTTGAGTACACTTAAACTTACTGCTGGCAATGCCCAAACTCAGAACTTCAGGATCTAGATGAAACGTGTAAGTCAGCTCTCTCTAATAGGGAATTTAACAAAAAGGTCAGTGAAATATTTCCCAAGTGTCATAGTTTGAATACAATTTATTATTAAACAGTTCATTTTAAAAGCACAAACGTAGCTGGTAGAGTAGAAGGAGGAAGAGACATTCAGTGTTCCCATGCCAACATGATCATGACCAAATTTGATTCAGGCTATGTCTGTTCCTGTGATGTAATCACACACTAATGTGCTTAGAAAGCCTCAAACGTGATATGCTAAAAAT
Source organism: Ibidorhyncha struthersii (assembly GCA_013398815.1). Classification (NCBI taxonomy): domain Eukaryota; kingdom Metazoa; phylum Chordata; class Aves; order Charadriiformes; family Charadriidae; genus Ibidorhyncha; species Ibidorhyncha struthersii. The sequence goes on from VZSZ01010449.1 coordinate 237,258, forward strand.
AATACTTGCTACATTAGCATAAAAAATGCCTACTTAATACTACAACTGCATATGCAAGTTGCAGGTACAAATTCTAATGCATTAATTTGCATTATTCAAGCACTGAAAACCCTCACTTTTTCAGACAAGACATCAGTACACTAAGGAATTGTAAAACATAACAAAAGTATCTAGTCCCTATCAAGTATTTAACAAACTAGGTGTAAAACAGATCAAGTAAAGGAGTAAGAAACCTATAATGAGTAATGGGGAGCACAAACCTCAAGTATTTTCAGAATATCACAAGCCACACTTATGAATCTGCATGCAAACTGAGGTTTTTGGACAGATAAAACAGAGACTAATTACCTTTACAAGTGTTTCCAGGACAATCAACCAAGCCTGAACAGCCACATGGAACAAATTCAACAATCAAAAAGAAACAGCCATCTTTGAGTGACAGGAGATAAAAGTACACATTTCGAGAGTGAGCAGGATGACAGGACACCAGGCAAAGAAAAGCTCCAAAAATGACATACTTATTTTCAGTCTGACAAGAAGAAATATCATTCTGACTTGTCAAACGATGAGGACAAAGCAGTTCAATAGCTGAGAAAACAGTCGTTCAGCAGGATTTTGGATGGAACTTCATGGGAAAAGACTGTTATGTTTATCAAGGCCAAAGAAAAGCATGCTATAGTATCTGAAACAGATGAAAGTCAAGACGAGAATTGTACGCTTAATCTTAACAGTCACCAGAATATATCAGAGAATTAGGATTTTTCCTTCTACTCCAAAAGACCATAGATCTGCAAGTTTTTACCATTTCTACAAGGTATGAACACGTCTGTATATAATCAGTAAAAATCAAATGCAGAGAAAAGAAGTAGGCCTTTATGAAACCAAGACACAAAACTGAACCAGAGAAGAACAGCATTCCGAAGCCAAAATGATGATAGAAGGACAGAAACTAAATAGTATGAGAATATCAAAACGTAGAAGATATCCCAAGATTAAAACAAAGTTTTGAAAGATGAGTAATAGAGGAGATAAAACTGGGCCAAGAGAAATCAGAAGATAAAGTGTCACTAGCTGAAATACTCAAGCTAGAAGAAAGGAATGGATGAGAGTATTTTCTTTTGCCAGTGCAGAGCAGAATGAAGGAAAACCAACAAGGCAAGAACAGACCCCACAGTACTACGTTCTGTCAATATTATCCTAGAAAAATCATCAGTACTAAGGAAAGACAGCAAAAGAGTTTCAGAAAGATCTGCATGTTTCAAGAAATAAAGTCTTGATGGTGGCAGTGTAGGTTGCAAAATACACTGGAGTAGCTTCAATGGAAATTTGGAATTGCTTAGCCACAAAGATAGCAGAATGGAAGAAGGAGAGAACAAGGTGAGCACAGAAAGTAAGTTCTGTTGTGGACAGGAAGGTCAGTCCTACCGCTGGAGAACAGGAAGCAGCTTTGGGGCTGATAAACTCAGCAATGAACACTGATAAACTGGAAACCATCTGACGAGTCAGTACGAGCAGAAAGGAGGAAGCTGCTGGAAATTACTGGGAGGGAGGTGGGAGTATTTAGAAATCTAAGATAACATTACGTTTGAAGAACTATATATGCCTTTGGCTCAGTGCTTCTGCTTATCAGAGATAGTGATTTAATAAAGATAGATTTTGACCAAGAACTGTGAAGCAGAATTTATCCTAATGCTAGAGAATTTCAGATAGCATCAACTAAGAAAGACATAGAAATCGTAAGTCAAACATGAAGGGCTTGGATAGGTGGTAGCTAATGAAGACAGTAAGGGATTTGTAAAATAATCAGATGAAATAATACCACAAGAGGGGAAAAATTAGGAAATGCTATCCAGATTTGTGCTGCTAGAAGACTTGGAAAAGAATGGAAAAAAAGACAAGAGACATCTGTATTTTCTAGCATGTGAACATACCAAAGAAGGCAGGGGAAAAGGGAAAGGAAATAATGGATAAGTTATAGACATGGGAACACCAACAAGGAGCATTATGAATGGCATGAGTTGTCAGTACAAAAAAAAACTATTAAAAAAAAAGACATAAAGCAAACAGCATCTACAGTCATGAGAAAAGCAGTGTTTTTAAGTGAGAACGGAACAAAATAAAATGGATACAATGGTAAAAAAATGCATATAAACATTTTCTTAGCGTTCCTGATGGAGGTGATTAAGTTACACACATTACAATTATTACAAAAGGTTAAAAATTCATTTGTTTCACGAAAGCAGGATAAAAATAATCTGAGATATCAATATAAACTAACTTTCGCATATTGCTTTCTAGAACATTCAAAAATCTAAGGTACAGGCTGTTAGAAGAGTCTCTAGTCAAATTTATTGGTAAAACGTATTTTGTCAAGTTTATAATTATTCTATATACTCCTGTTTTGCAGTGTCAACACCACAAAACCAACAGCCTTATAACAGAAATTCATAGAAATAACTGAAACTACTGCCAATTTAGAAATGAACCACAGTCCTACCACACTGTTTTGGTAGGTCTGGCTAGTCCTTATTATCAGTTTTTCAGTGCGTGCCACATGATATGTGGTCACTTCACAAAGTCAGAAGTGAAAACTCCAGTTACCATGGAATCGGCCTTACCTCATGCAAGTAAGAAAGCTTGCTTTGCATAGAAGTTTTGAAAATTTCAGTACAAGTGATTTGAGTCCTCTGCTTTTGCTTATGCTGTCCTTCTAGATGATGTCTAAAAGGCACCTATATTTAACAGGCTCAGCATCTATACTAACAAGGTATGTCAGATGCACAAAGAAGTATTTTATNTTTAGCACATCAAAGATTAACCCTAATATCTGACAATAACATAATCAACGCAAAAAGTCAGAGGTTAAAGTTTCTGAGCACTTGAGGAAAAACAGAACTGATCTTTTAATTCAGAAATGCCATCTGATGAGTCAAGTCACCATGCAAACATTATGTATTTTCAGTAGAATTAAAATGCCAGATTGCAAGAAGAATGGACAAGAGTGGCAAAAATCAGAAATTAGCACTTAAAACCAACTGGATTAAACACTTCTCACCTTTACCATTACTGTGTCAATTACATGTTGAAGATACCAACTTCAAAATGCTTTGATTAGCTGTTTACTTCTGGAAAGACTTCTGAAAGTTGGTTATTTAGCTTTTCTGCAACATAGGTCAATCAAGAATGAGGTAAATGTAATCTACATAATTTGTGTATCAGTTTTCAACCACAAGAAAAGGTGACCTGAGAAGGTGGAAGTGGGTAGCGGAAATGCTAAAACATGTGCTTTATGTTTACTCTTTCACCTAAACACAAGTTAAAAAAATAAATAAATCCTGATTTTCAGTCTTACTGTCATAAACATCAGAGGCCTAAATGTTAAGCTTTCAAGTCATCCCAGTTATTCTCCAATACCAAATTCTGTGTGGAGCTCATTATGAAATCCCTCTGTGCTCCTCATTAGTTGTGGATGCTGATTACAAACCATAGGAAAAATGTAATTTTGTAGCACTAGGATAAATGAGGAAAAATAACCTACAAACACTTGGGTAACAAACTTGCCTTCCTCTTCAAAATAGTGTCATTGAACTCTGAAAGAGCTACCCAGATCAGCTGGGATATATGTTCTCACCTGAAAGCACAGGTCCTCCAACAGCTACAGATCAACAACTGTTAGTTTACTGGTTGGCACGCCATTGCTAAAGAAAGCTGTAATGACAGAGACTTTAAAAAAAACCACACAAACAAAAAACAGCTGCTGTGTATGGCTTAATTTTCACTCAAATCCATAATGACAATTATTTTTGCTCCAAAAGGCTACCTTGAAGTGTTCAAAGTTTTCAGAGCTGTTGCCATGAGCTGCTGAATGCTGTGATAATACAAATATACCCACTACCGTTCTATACTGATAATTTGCAAATGTATGGGCTGCCATCAAGGACATCACTTTTGAGGTCTGACACATGGTAGGGCTTCTATATGTATGCAGAAAAAGAACATGTGCACCATATTACCTCTCCATCTGCAGGCACTGTTCACATGCAAGCTCAGTGCAAGCACAGATTTATACTGTTTCTATTCCCTTCCAACCCATGCACTTCTGGTGGAAGCTGCAAGAGATGTAAATAATATCACACAACTTCAAAAACAGAAAATGTATGGCCTTAATGTGCTTCAAAACAATGATACTTATAAAATGTATCAACAAGCATTCTTTTAACATTTTTTTTTCCAAAGTAACAAAGGCAGAAGTCTTCCCCTCACATGGGGCAAGGTTGATTTAAGTTTCTTGTACAGCAGCTACCAAATTGCTTACAGACAGCATGGCTTTTAAGAAAAGCAGAAAAAAAAAGAAGCCCTGTTTAGTTTAATATGCCATAAAACATGAGCTGAACAACTGCAATTTATGAGGCTTTAAAAGTGCCATTAGCAGAGATTCTCACCCTAAGAGGAGGGCAGGGACGAGTATGGTCCTCCCCGCCCACAGTAAACACTGGTATGTTTCTACCCCTGTCCGCAGATGCCTGTTCCTAGAACATACCACAACAGGGAAGGCACTTACGTCATTCCAGATGATTAATGTAAGCTCTCTAAACACATCTACCGAGTTTATGGCCTGAAATGATGCTAGAAGGCCCAAATAACACTGACATGGTCCTCTAATCAGCTATTAAAGTACCAAGTGCTAGTTACAAATAAGGAATATGGATTAAAGCACTGGCAGAATACATATATAGCTAAGAAAAAAACCCAAACAAACAACAAACTATGTAGAAATAACACTTTGCAAAACTGGAAAATAACTCTTCCCCCCTTCTCATCCTTCCTCCTCCCAGGAAGGTGGGAATGAACTCCATGACTGAGCACTCCTGATTTCTGCAGTCTCACTTACACACACAGTACAAAGCAGGTATACTGCAGATACTTAAGAGTGGAAATATGACTACTACCTAATTACTTTTAGCCCTGTATCCAGGTTAAGTCAGATGACCAAAATTCATACTAACCTAAGGGAAACTTCCGTTTCTTTCACCACCTCCAGTATCTTTTATGGGAAAAAAACCCTCATAGGAACTAGGTAATTATGAATCTATTTAAACTATTTTGAGACTGAGATGTTCCACAACTGGTTTTGACCTAAACAGGATCCTTTAGGTCAGAGAAATATCTCTGGATTCAATCTTGAAGAAGTGTTAATAGTGTAATCATCACTTCTAAAAAAAATTCTAAGGAGATTTACTAGAAGCAGACTGTATTGACAGTGTTCCACCCTGTGCACATCAGTATGAAAAGTTGCTTCATTTTCAGGTTTAATGGGAAGACAGTACAATTCCCCTGTAGACTGGAACTTCTTAGATAATTATTATAGTTATTATCATAGAGGACTAATAGAAAAGCAATGTATTTCTGATGTGCTTTAGTTACTGTACAGGCAGCACAAAGGTGTGGGAGCACCATTCTGAATCACCTTCTGACATTTTTGTTCACTGAACGCTATAAAAAGTTTTCTCCGAAGATTAAACTCAATTTTAGAATTAATTTCCTTCATCAGTATTCATGATTTTTATTTGCTTTTATTGAAAATGTATGCAATAAAGTTTCATTGGTATTTGCACCAAGAACTGGTTTCTAAGACTTAGCTTCATCTAATGAAGATTAAAGATGTTACGTGGGAAGCCAGTATTGTCCAAGGTCTCAAAATAATAAAAAATAATTTAAAAAAATCTGAAAGCTCTACTTTCGTATAATTAGTTTTAAGAGAAAGAGGAAGGGATTTGAAAAAATATATTCTCTAAGAGTTTTTCACCACCGGACTCCCTTCTCAAGTACAATTTCCCACACTCAAGTAGAAACTATTAATTATATTTCAGTAACACCAAATGGTTTGTCAGACAAAGCAAATATGAAAAGAACCATAGAGAATAGCACGAAAAAACTAGCACCAGGTAAGAACAAAAAGCTGCAGAGTAACCACCTGAACTTTCCAAGAGCACAAAACTGAGACAGTAAAAGTTATAACCTAGAGGAAGACTTATCAAGTGTTTCTGGCTATTATACATAATTTTTCTTTGCTGGAAATCAAAAGCTTACATCAAACGTGAATGTGCACACTTGAAATAAAAATCATGAACGCTGTTGGCTATTGACAAAGACACCGAAAAAAATATCTCCATGATTTACAGAGGACCAGAAAATGCATAGGCAATCCCACTCACCTGTCTTCACTAAAACGTCGACCAACCAAAATTTTACATTTGTCTGGAGGGAGACAAGCTGCTAGCAAAGGCACTGTCCTTAACACTCGACTTTCCTGTAAAAAAGAAAAGTTAGTTTTGAATAAAATCAAGAAAGCCTCCTACAAATTGTAAATGTTTCCATTTACTTTCAAGTTCTTTTGACTACAGACATAGAAAATATCTTACCAGATAACAGAAAAAAAAAAAAGATCTATAAGAAAAAATACCCAACTTTGATGCCTTCAGATCATATTGTTTTGATTGACAGTATTAAACTTAGTCTTAACTAGCCTATGATCATCAACATAAATCTGAAGTAGGCTATCAGTATCAAAAACAACAACAAAACTTCGCAGAATAATAAACAGTAGGCAAAACCCAGCATTAGCATTAATGTAATTCGTTGGGCAGCTAATGTGTCTATAACAGTAAATGAGGGAAGGGCTTGATTTCTACAAACAGGTGCTAAAAATAGAAGGACTGGGTGTATTGGAACAGACAGTGTGAAATACAAACATCTCCACTCTGCTGTGACTTTACAGTAACCAGGACAACAGCACCAACATTGCCATGAGTATCTCATGCCATTAAGGTTGTGTTGACCAGGCATCTGCCTACATCTTTGTGCCACAGATGAGGAAGGTGACTGCCATGCCTGGGTGGGGAGCAGGGGCTCTTCAGATCTCAAAGAGCATTAGAGAGAGCTGTGTTGGGGCAAGGCTTCAGAAAGTGGAGGAAGATGAAAGTATAGCCAGCTGAAGCAAATCATCTACTTATCAAACACAGCAATTTGTTCTGTCCTTTATTTAACACAGCTGGGAACACACTCATTTTTGTCTAGACAAGAAGTATTGCAAACGGAACTTGAATATATAGGATGTCAATTTTTGTCTTCCCATCGAGGAAGAGGGAGCATAGGTTTATCTTGCATTTAATGAAGACAGCAAGCCAACAGCAAAAACTGAATGAAAGTTTCAGTTTATTTATTTATCACAAAAGGAACAAATGTTATTAGCTGAATCTAGCAGAAGGCAAGACACTAAAGTCAGGTGAGGATTACGAAAGCCCTAAACTCAGTAAGAAATGAGTTCTTACAATATTCTCAACCTGAATGTCTCATGATTCAGACAATGAAAGTCCAAAGATCAGTCCCTAAACCACAGGATTAATTAATGAAAACCCAAGGGGTGTTGGTCCATCTTTTCATTTATAAGCCATATATCAACAATTCAGTATCTGTGAACACGTAATGCCTTGATTAGCTCTCTCTGGGTGGCTGTTACTTTCCACAAGTATCAGTGTGCAGCTGCCTGCAGCTCTCACATCATCTTGCTACCAAATTGCTGTTAAATTAGTTGTGTGAAGACTTCTATCACTGTTACCTAAAATCTTTATTAATTTTGCTTTTTCTGATCCATAGCTACTGATCTAAATAAATTATCATGGAGCTAAAAGAATAAGTTGTCCTGCTATGTCCACCACCACTTTGCAAGGCAGCAGCAGCATGATGTCTCTCCTAGGGATAGATGAAAATGAAAGTGCCTGGGGAGCGAAGTGCTAGCCAGGCAAGGGAGAAATATCCTTCAAACTACCATTGATTTCTTCTATCTCAGCAAAGCAGAATAAGCCATCAACAGTGGTACAGTATTATTGCTCTTTATTTCATCCTAATTAAGTAACACTCCAATTCACTGGTCAGAAGACTTCCTTCTTCATAATAATGTAAGAAGTGGGAATAAAGGAACTGGAAGAAAATCAATTATTTGTCTCCGATAAGCAAAACCAAAAGCGCTATCATCAGTCAAGCGAAAGTCATTCAGCTGTTCCCTCCAATCATTACTCTAGAATTACCTTTTATATCAAATAAATACATCCTCTGATCAACAGGAAAAATGGAATTTTCCAATCTAAAAACCAATCCATGTTTACAGGAAGATGTAACATATAATTCAAAGCTGAAAGGAATTGTTTGAGAACAGAAGCTGAAGAACAGCTAAATCAAACTAACATTAAAAAAAGGTTTCATTTATTTATAATTTTCTTAATTAAAACCCACTTGTATTTAACTAAACTATATACAACCTATTTGTTAATGTATCGGCTATTTTCCATTTACTGGTTTGAAAGTGAGCGGTTACTCTCTCCTTTGTTCTTCTCAGTGTTCTAATAGTGATTTGCAACTCTTTGTTTATTCATTATTTGACCATTGATGTATTTAAATAGAAATAGGATCAGAGGACTTATGTGGTGGGTTGACTTTGGTTGGCTTCCAGGTGCCCACCAAGCCGCTCTATCACTCCCTCTCCTCAGCAGGACAGGGAAGAGAAAATAAGATGAAAATGAACTCATGAGTTGAGATAAAGGCAGTTTATTAAAGAAAAGCAAAGCCTGTGTGTGTAAGCAAGGGAAAACAAGAAGATTTTGTGCTCTACTTCCCACCAGCAGGCGATGTCCAGCCAAATCCTGGGGAGTAGGGCCTCAGCACGTGTACTTGTTGCTCCTCAAGACAAATGCCTTAATAACAAATACTGCCCCCCACTCCATAGCTTTTATTGGTATGGAATATCCCTTTGGTTAGTTTGGATCTGCTGTCCTGGCTATGTCCTCTCCCAATCTCTTGCCAACCCCTAGGCCACTGGCCTTTGGAAGGGGGGTTTGGAGGGACAGCCCTGATGCTGCGTAAGCACTGCTCAGCAGTAGTTCAAACCTGGTGTGTTATTAACATTGTTCTAGCCACAAATACAAAGTACAGCACTATGAGGGCTGCTATGGCAAAAGTGAACTCCATCCCAGCCAGACTCAATACAACTTAACTTCACATTTGGGTTTTTTTTTTCTTTTCTGGGAATTAGTGGTACTCTTGGTTAGCATAGCATTGCCCATCTACAATGCACAGGACAGTTGTAACTAATAAAAATATTGATTAAAGTCAGCAGATATATATTTCTTCCATTTTTGTTTATGAATCATTAGGACAATTAGCAAAAAATTTCCCTTTATATTTGATTCTTACTGTTCAATAAGGAATACTATACAGAAGAAGTATTACAATAAGCAAGCCAAAGCTAACTACTGGCGTTAGATCAATATATAAATTCATTAAATCCACACTATCTAAGTGTTCTTCTCAGAGGCTTAACATTGAAATTTCTTACACTTATAGAAAAAAAGAAGGCAGAGAAGCAGAACAACCTAAACAGATACCCTCTGCTATGCTTTAAGGGTTGTGTCCAGAGTTATACCCATCACTCAGGTTTTGAAAAGCAGAAAATGGCCTACACTCTGCTGGAGATCACTCCAAGGATGATAAAAGGCAAAGGCAAGACAAATGTGTACAGGGGTTTGTATACCTAACTATGCCACTGACCTAACATAAGGCTCATAACAGTAGGTGTGAGAAGGGAAAAAAGAAAAAAATACTTTATTTACTGTTATATATATATGCAAGAAGAAAAATAAATTAGGCAAGGCAAATAACTCCACCTTTTCAACTAGTCCTGATGCTGGGTTTCTATATACTTAATTTTTAAATTATTCTCATTATGAACAACGGTACACTAACACTATTCAGAAAACAATTATTTACCGCTTGACATGGAATGCTGAATTCTCTTTGAATTCCTTCACAAATAAGAATTTAATTAATTCATGGACCTATTATGCAAAATGGAAGCTGGGTGGTAGGATTCCTCACCTGGGATCCACTGGTCTGCAGTAAGTGATTCCTCTCTGTCCTGGTTTGAGGTAAAACAGAACCAATTCTCTTTTCAGTAATTTTATTTTCAGCTAAGTCTATTTAACAAACTGCAGTCTCTGAAATTAATGTCGTATTTTTCAGACGGTGTCTGCTTCTAGCTGATAAGCTCTGATGTTTATAGTTAATACCAAGGAATGGTATGCAGAGAGGCTCTGGCTTACTCTTATTGCTATAACACTCAAGGCCAGATAACTTGGTTAATTGCCCCATTGGAGGGTTGGAAGCAGAAAAGCATAAAAGGCCCCCCCCTGCGGGGAGGAACAGACAGAACCGGTGACCCAAAACTGACCAACAGGGTATTCCATCCCATCTACATCACAGTGTAAAAGCTGAGGGATCAAAGGGTCAGCCCCCTTTCTTGAATGGCTGGCACGCAAGGAGGATTCTGTCTGTTCATCCGCCTTTGATCCCAATCCGTGTGCTCCTGCACCCAGATCCGGAACCCAGTTCCAGTCCGTCGCTGACTCCAGTCTGAGACTTTCCCAGTGCTTGTCGGTGACATGATCATAATCCTGGGAGCTTGATACTGGTTTTGTACATATTTCATTATTGTCTTAGTAATATCATTATCTTTTATTTTTATTATTAATATTTCATTAAAGTAGTTTAGTTTCTTTTAAACATGTAAATTTGTATCTCTCTCATTCTCTCTCCCTTCTCTTCTGGGAAGAGAGGGAGAGGTTAAAAAGAGCATCTGTCATTCGTTTAGTGGCCAGTTCATCCTAAACCATGGCACTCTCTTTCACAGTACCTGATACCTGCACAGGTGTGTCTGGCAGCACGGCCTCTGGATAGTAAGAATGTGGAGACATAGTCACAGGAAATGTTGCTCCTGACTTCCTGTGTTAATATTACTCCTGAACACAAGTCTCAATAGCATCATTTGACCATTGTTGGTGGCTTACTTCACTGTGCTGCAGCCTTGCAAAGCCAATAAATAATGAAGCACACGGAGGATGACAGTCAGCACTGATGTGCAGTAGGGGAAAGACATTCACTATCTGGTTAGTTAAATGAGATACACTCTAAGAGTCTGTTTCAAAAGTATCTGTAGTGAAATGGCAGGCTGAAGGATCAGATACAGACCGGAAGGCTTATCTGCCTTCAAGACTGATTGCATTTTTAGTATGAGCAAGCTACAGCAAAGGAAACCTATCTTTTGTCAGGTATGCCTCTGCTGTTCTGGAGTCAAAAGCATCACCTGTGATTATCTAAGACAAACACTTTCAAAGGTCACTGTAAGGTGTTCTTAGCTTTCTACCATTTGCTTGGATTGATCTGGTATGTCAAGTGTCCTCATATAGTCAGACAGTTAAATTTTTCCTTCCAGGTGGATTGTCTTCAAATACAGTGATCTTCCAAAACTAGTTTATCATGTGAATTATCATTACGTAATGTATACTGATAGAACAGTTGCACCCCTTTGTAACAGACCGCTGTTACGATTGCTGTTTAATAAAAATGTAGATAGCCTTTCAGAAGGACACAGGGACGGTGTATAAAACCTAAATAGAATCTGCAAACTTACTTCTAATACCTTCCCCCAAGAATAAGAAATTCAACGCAATTCAAATACCAGTTCAAAGTTCTCTGGCACATTTCTAAACCTCTTTTTTCCAGCAAGTGACTTAAGCATATACTTAAGTATTTTTGAAGTAGGAAGTAACACAAAACAGTATTCTTATTATAATCTAATTATAATTAAAAATCACAGCTTTCCCATTGAAGGGCTAAATATGTCATGGTTTCTATTTTGTCTCCCTGTGAGAGAACACTTTTATCTAACTTGCTCTTTTACATTCTACTTAAGTTTCTTCAGGCAAAGACTCTGCGTGCTGATTGAGCTACTGTATAATGCCCAGTAAGCAGATGGAGTAGAAGAGTACAGGTTTGTCGTGGTTTGGCCTCAGGCGGCAACAAAGAACCAGGCGGCTGCTCACTCAAGCCCCCCAGCCGTGGGGAAAATGGAAGAAAAAGGCAAACCTCGTGGG
>VZSZ01010450.1:10982-33991 GCA_013398815.1 Ibidorhyncha struthersii
TAGGGCAACACTGCCTCCTTGTTTCCCCTGCCTGTGTTTCCTGAAGAGCCTGTAACCTTTCATGCCAACACCCCAGTTGTAGAAGCCATCCTACCACATATCTGTGGTGCTAATAAGTCCGTAGCCTTGGATGTGTGCACACCTCTCTAGCTCCTCCTGTTTGCTCCCCATGCTACGTGCTTTTGCATAGAGGCGTTTCAGCTGTGTCCTCATTGAGGCTGACTTAGCTGGAGCAGTCACAATTCCTTTATGCTGGTCTCCGGGCAGCATTCCTTTGCTGTATATTAACAGTGCCTCCCCATTGGCTCCTGTTACCCCAGGAGCTCCTGGCTCATCTACGTAAGACTTCAAGTGTGCTGCAGTGTGGACAGGACATCTTGGAGCAAATGGCTGCAGGCCCTTGCTATCACGCCATTCCTCTATCCTTGGTGCATCGTCCCTTGGCTTGTCACAGGCAAGCCTGATAACACCCCCTTCTGCCACTGATCTAGTTTAAAGCCCTGTCAATGAGCCCCGCTAACTCCTGGGCAAACACCTTTCTCCCGCTTTGAGTGAGACAAACCGCATCTGCTGCCAGCAGGCATGGTGCTGTATAGGCCATTCCATTGTGAAAAAAAACAAAACTGTGGCAGTGATACCAGCCACGGAGCCATGTATTAACAGACTGAGCTCATCTGTTTCTTTCAATGTCATTGCCCCCAACTGGAAGTAGGGAAGAAAATATAACCTGTGCTCCAGATTCCTGTGCTAGCTGTCCCAAGGCCCTGATATCTCTTCTAATCATCCTCGCACTCTGATTTACACTTTCATCTCCCCCCTGCCCTGGGACAGAAGCAGTGGGTAGTAACCCGAGGGCCGCACCAGGCTAGGGAGTTTTTTTGTGATGTCCCTAACCCGGGCATCAGGGAGGCAACAGACTTCCCTAAAAGTTGGGTCTGCCCTACATATTAGACCCTCTGTCCCCCTCAGAGCTGAGTCACTCACAACAATAACCTCCCTTTTCTTCCTCGTAGAGGTGGTCATCACCTCCCAGCAGGCTCCTGTTCCTCAGCACGAACCCCTCAGCACAGGAGCACTTGGTCAGCTCTGGGGATGGAGACTATGTCCTCATTGGCATGCTGATGCTGCCACCCCTGCACATCCAGCTCTCCTTTCGGAGACCCCAATAAACAACCAGTTGCTTTTCACGTGGGGTTTTCTCAAAACCAAAGAACAACCCATTGCTGGCAATACTTTTCCAAAGTTGCCCCAACAATGTAGGAGAATTCCCGGGAGGAAGTGGTCATCTTATTTAACGTAAGTGCTGCGAGAGAGCAGGCATTGCTCCTACTTTCCCAGCCTCCTCTTCCAAGCACTAGGGCATCCAAGCCCTTTGAGTAGCAGCTACCAAGCTGCAGGTCCTCAAGACCTGCTAATCCAGGTGCCGTGACTACTGTGAGGCTCACAGCCCTGTCCCTGCCGTGTCTTTCTGCTAATGCCTCCGCACCCAAATGGCCCCCATCATCCTCCAGTCACACCAGTCGGAGCCTTTTGGTGACTCCTCTCTACAACAGCAGCCCCAGCTCCTCCAACCCAAACCCTATCACTGGTTCCCAAAGGCCACTCCTGGGAAATTAGGGCCTTTTGTTGAGTCCCTTATCTTGGCTTGATCCCTGTTAGGGAAGCAAAACTCTAAACCCCAAGCATCCCAGATTTCAGTAGCAGTCCACGAGCAGACTGATATTCAAGCAAACCACATTTTTTTTCACAGGCCTAATGTGTAGATGAATTGGGTTTGGGAAACAACCCTCATGAGCCTGTGTTTTGCACCATGAGAATCTGTTCTGTTTTGATCCCAGTAAGAAAGTAAATGATTCTGAAAAGTGTCATTTAAAAGTCTATTTTGTTAGAGCTACCCCTATGAAATAAGAGAGTGGTAGCAATGATGTTCAGAAACGGCTCACATCAGCCGCTCACCAGACAGTTTGCCTGTTTGGAAGTCCTCTAAATGAGGGAAGGAAATGGGTCTTTTCCAGAGAGTGACAGAACAGGAGAAGAGGAGCAAGGGTATCAGCAAGGCCTTGTGAGCCTGCAACTCATGCAGAGCCTACAAACTTCTGAGCAGGGTGCAGACAGCCAGACCTCATGGGAAGAATCTGCCCACAACCAGAAAGAAGTGAGCAGAACTTGGAAAAAGACAGAAAGCCGCTGAGTTGTTTGAAACCTTGCCAGAAAGCAAGTACTTGCCCTGCAAGGACACAATGGGCAGTAGGGAACTTATTTATAACCTCTTTTGATTTCTGTTCTCATTTACTCACTTTGAACGTCCTTTATGCCATCTCTATAACAAAAGCTAATGAATTTAATTTATGATCTAATAAGAACTGTCTTTGAGTTTCTATGCCTTGTGTTTTTCTTTAGGGAAGTCATTAGAAGAACACACAGGCAGATCCACCTCAAAGCATTGTTGAATGTGAGAGGCCAGATTTAGGTCAGATTTCTCAGATGTTGCTATTTAAACTCGTGCACCTGGCAATATGTAGATGAACTATTGAGTTTTTTGGCATCTCCAAAGCCAGTCACACTAGGACTTTCTTAGTATTTTTAAAAAGTGTGTCTCTTTTTCCTATTTCCCACAAAACAGAAAAGTGACTTTTCCATGATATTGAAAACTTCCTTGACTGTAGATTCTACAATCATTTCTCAGAGTTGTCCTGGAAGAGGAGATGACTAGGGCACTGGACTGAGGTTCAGCAGATCTAGAATTGTCTACTGATTTTCAGAGGTAGAATCATATATTAAAATCATAGAATAGTTTGGGTTGGAAGGGACCTCTAAAGCTCATCTAGCCCAACCCTCTGTCTTGCAATCAGCAGGGACATCTTCAACTAGATCAGGTTGCTCAGAGCCCCATCCAACCTGAACTTGAATGTTTCCAGGGATGGTGCAATCTGCCACCACTCTGGGCAACCTGAGCCAGCGTTTCACCACCCTCTGTGTAAAAAATTTCCTCCTTGTATCTAGTCCAAATCCACCCTCTTTTAGTTTAAAACCTTTACCCCTTGTCCTATTGCCACAGGCCTTGAGAAAGAGTTTGTCCCCATCTTTCTTATAAGCTCCTTTTAAGCACTGAAAGGCTGCAATAAGATCTCCACAGAGCCTTTCCTTCTCCAGGCTGAACAACCCCAGCTCTCTCAGCCTGTCTTCATAGGAGAGGTGCTCCATACCCTTGACCATTTTTGTGGCCCTCCTCTGAACCTGCTGGAACAGGCTTTTCCTGCGCTGAGGTCTCCAGAGCTGGAGGCAGTACTCCAGGTGGGGTCTCACCGGAGGGGAACAGAGAGGAAGAATCACCTTCCTTGACCTGCTGGCTCTGCTTCTTTGATGCAGCCTAGGATACAGTTGGCTTTCTGGCCTGTGAACGCACATTGCCAACTCGTGTCCAGCTTTCCATCCAACAGTACCCCCAAGTCCTTCATGAAAGGGCTGCTCTCAACCCCTTCATCCCCCAGCCTGTATTGATACTGGTGGTTGCCCCGACCCAGGTGCGGGATCTTGTCCTTGGCCTTGTTGTCATGATGTTCACAGGGGCCCATTTCTCAAGCTTATCCAGGTCCCTCTGGATGGCATCCCATCCCTCAGGCATGTCAGCCACACAACTCAGCTTGGTGTCATCTGCAGATTTGCTGAGTGGCTTGGCGTCATCTGCAGACTTGCTGAGTGGCTTGGCAACTACATCAGCCAATTCCCTCAGGACTCTGTGACGCATCTTGTCAGGTCCCATAGACTTCTGTATGTTCAGGGTCTTCAGGTGGTCACGAACCTGACCTTCTCTTACACTGGGAGGGACTTTTCTCCCCCAGTCCCTGCTTTGCAGTCCATCCACTTAAAAGGTGTGAGAAGAAAGATTGCCAGTGAAGACTGAGGCAAAAAAGTTGTTGAGTACCTCAGACTGCCCTTCGTCCGTTGTTACCAGTTTGCCAGTCTTGGTCATCAGGGGCCATACGTTTTCTTTGACTTTCCTTTTCTGGCTGATGTACCTGTAGAAGCCTTTATTATTCTTTGCATCCCCTGCCAAGTTCAGCTCCAGCTGTGCCTTGGCCTTCATGACCCCATCCCTACACCACCGGGCACTGTCCCTGTAGTCTTCCCAGGATACCTGTCCCTGCTTCCACCGCCTGTGCATTTACTTCTTGCTCTTAGTTTGACCAGCTGGTCTCGACTCACCCATGCTGGTCTCTTGCCTTCCTTTCCCGATTTCTTACACCTGGGGACTGAGAGCTCTTGCTCTGTATGGAAAGCATCCTTAAAGATCTGCCAGCTCTGCCTGAGGGCAGTTTCCCAGGGGGTCCTATTGACTAACTCCTTGANAGTTTGCTTTCCTAAAACTCAGGGTCCTGACTTTACTTTTTGCCTTTCCCATCCCCCTCAGGACTGTGAATCCACCAGTGCGGTATCACTGCAGACCAGGCTGCCTCCAATCTTCTGAGAGGGTGACGACCACTGATTGAACTCACCTCTTGAGCTGGTAGGGTGATGATGCCCTCCCTGCTAGCCCTGCCAGGGAAACTGCCACCCCAGGCCCTGTTTGCCCACTCTGGTCACTCGCATTCCCTGGGCTGCTTTTTATGGGCAGGGGGGGCCTTGTCAGCATCTCCCGCCAGAGCTGCTGGCTCTTGTCAGGTCTCTCCACTGCCATGGCATTTCCCCACCTCAGGAAACTTCCCCCCGTGTGCCAAGACCTGTTGCTCTGCTGCAGGCTGGGCTGGGTCCGGAGCAGGTCCCCTCAACCACTGACTGGCGGTTTCTGTTACATCCCATCCAAATCTCCTGCCATTGCCCTGGTGAGGCACAGGCCTCCCCAGCGCCTCCCACCAGAGCTACTGGCTCCTGGCGGGTCTCTCCACTGCTGCCCTGGCATTTCCCCACCTGAGAAAACCCCCCACAGATATTCTGTGATGTGGTCACGGGCAACTAGTTCACTTTAACCTTTGGTTGCACATCTATAAAATGGAAATAAATGATACTTCCCAATCGTTCTGCAGATTAGGAAGAAAAATCTGTTAGCGCTTGTAAGGTAATCAGATAATACTCAAAGAATGCCTCAGAAAGCACTCCAAGTAAAGTTGTTTCTACAATGCCATTTAGAAGGTGCAAAGTACACTGACACTGCATATCGAACTGCAATACAGTATAGCCCAGTTGCCTCAGACCTGCTGGACAGAGTAGGACTGCTCTTTGTAGTACCATGACATGGGGTTGCTTCATGAATAACAACTGCCAGAAATGTAATAAAATATTTCACAATACATACACACAGGCAAAGGAGAAGAGTTATACATAAAGATGACCAAATGACAGGGGGTACAGAAATCCTCCATATATTCAGAGGGAGCCTCTGTATATTGCCACGTGATAGGAGAGATGCCATCAAGTACCTCACTCACTTCAGCCAGAATCTCACACGGATTCCTCCACACACACACACACCCCCCAGCTGCACGGATGAACGCTAACAGAAGTTCAGACTAAAGGTAGTAATAAGGTTTTGAAATCATAGACTAGGTGTGTGTATCAAACCAAAAGGAGAAAGCATGACCAACTTTTCCAAGTTGCATCTGTATTTCTTCACAAACCTGACCCACCCCAGCCATACCTTCTCCTGTCTGTCAGCAAATCATCTTCTATGCAAGATCATTGTGCTATGAAGCACTTTAAATTGTTCGGAGAAAATACAGAAAGAAGGTCCCATTTATGCCATATTACATCTGTATTATAGTTTGTGGGAATATGTTATGTTGTCCTTTTACGATAGATGACGATAGTCTTCATAACCATGATACTTAAAGCTTCTCATGCATCAGCCCTTTATAAATAGCAAGTAATTCTTGTTCACTATTTGCATATTCTATAGAATATATTTTTTCCTGATTATGTACATACAGAGAAAAACGGAGAAGAAAATAGTTTTTGTTTTCCTGGTTCTATCAGTTCTGTGAATATTACATTTAATATTTCACAACTTTTTAATGGTTACATGTAAAACATTCACAGTGAACACATGCTGTTGTAAATAAAGAGATTAAAATTCTAGAAAAAGTTTACTTATGTACATATCCAGATAAATAACCTTTTTATTAAGTTTGACATCTGTGATGCTTGACACTACAAGAAAAACATTTCTTAAATTTCCATAGCAAATATAATAGTTATCATAATTAATGTTAAAAATGTAATGTGTACCATTAATTTATTATCAGATATTTGCTCAGAACAGCTTTAAAAATATTTTGTTGATTTTTATATTTGCCAGAATTTAAGATATTGTCCTTCAGGATTAACAATACATTAGTTATTTTTTGTTTTAGGAAAAAAATGATTTAAAAAAACAGGGAGAGCTGGTGAGACAACAGGTAAGCGTCTACCACTCCTACATGTGGTCTATAGCCAATAGTCCACACTGACCAAAGTTACTCCAGTTTACTGCTGTTGAATACCTTGCATTAGATTCCAAGTTTAATTGCTCTGGGCAGTATAATTGCAACAATAACAGAACATGAACCTCAGCTTATTGTCTATTCCCAGAAATTCAACAGTTGCAGAATTTTACAAGGATTTCTGTGTCCTAAACCTAAGCCCTTTTAGACAAAGGACTGTTTTTTACCTTTGTTATGGTTGGTTAACTGGGACAGACAAACTAAATGAGGGAAGAAATCTATTCAGTCAGCTTCACTCTGCTGCATTTTGACACATACCAGTAGACTAGATCAGTGTAAAGAAAGCTCACACTGGTGTATTCATGCCCAACAGCTGCCTCAAATTTGAGTTTTTATAAAAATATGCATAACAACTACTGGCCGCAAGCCTGATTTCTGTTGCCCTTCTCGCACAGAACATGCAACCACTCCCACACAACCCTTTCCTGCCCTCCCTGGCCACTTCTGCAGAACTTCTGTTCTTAATAAGACTGTGGTAAATGCATACCATGAGGACCACCTATGAATGTCACTAAAAGGCAATGCTGTACTGGCAAAACATAATATTCAAGACATGCATTTGACTCATCAACGTCCCATCCATATTACAACTTTAGAAAATTTATTTCCAAGAAGTCGTTGTCTCTCCTTGTTTTAATACTTTGAAATTGACTGGAGAAAACCTCCACATCTTATTTTCAAAGACTCCAGTATAGCATGAATGGTTCCCCCCCCCCTTTTTTTTTTTTTAATTTTAAAAAGAATTCCAAATTTAGAGTATCACCTTTGAAAAATCTTGTTTGTTTCAACTCTGTGTTTTTCGTAATAAGGTAGGCTTGTGTGACTGCACTTACACAATGTGAATTACAATTACACTGTGTGAATACACACAGTTTTACAATCAAATCCTCCTTTGAGTATTTCTACACAAATTTAATACATTCACACATGTTTCTGCTCTAACTATAAGTTCTTTGTAGCTGGTTATGCCAAACAAACTTCATTTTTACATCCGATGCAGAAAGATAGCTAGAACAGTTGGTCAACTTTAAGAGGTCCATGTCTGTGAGACAACAGTTTTGTTCAGCCTTAGTATCCCAACAGTACCTTTTGTCTTGAATTCAAGAAAAAAGACCAATATTACTTTTTAACATTTGGGGCTCAAAGTACAGACTTTAGAATTGCTCGCCTTCACAGTTCTCAATAGAGGACAGTCTTGTGTTTCCATTGCTTCCAATGATGAGTGGAATAACTTTCATTTTGATCTATTTCTTTCCAGATTGTTAAATTTTTATAAACTAATAATAAACCCAAGATGGTCCTGAGAGAGAAAGCATCTAAAAATCTTGCAATTTCATACAGAGCAACAGCATATACATCTACTCCATAGGTCCTTCATATTTCCAGGAAATCTGAATTATTTCCTCATTGCCATCCTGGGTCATTTTCCTTTGCAACCTACCAAAGGCTTCATATTGACCTTATCACCACGTTTCCATAAAAGCCATTTTCCTTTCTCCTGACCCAATCCTGGATTTCTTGGCATTATCCTTCTATTGTCATCTAAAACCAATGCAATTTCTGAAGCTTTTATCTGTTGCCCCTCTATCTGATAGCTGATCTATATTATGGCCTTTATGAGCTGAACACACGAGTCATCTCTGTTTGGGATAGCTGTATGCTTTTCTTTTTGCTCTGTACTTGCACACGTGTGTTGCTGCTGCTGTAGTTTATGTAACATTCGATTCAGTTATATCCATACTAAAAACCGTACTGTTTAACTAATGCACTATTTCTAATCTTGGTAACACTTGTACTGTAGTGATCAGTATCTTTCACTTCTCTAAGTGATCACCATAACAATTGTGTATCTTCACAAAATTGAATGTGAACCTCAGTCCGTCACGTGCCTTCCTCTGCCAGCTATAAAGCAAGCTTTAAATGTATGCAAGTCACCGCAACATACTAAAGACTATATTTTTTTTGCAGAAGGAAAGAGAGCATCATGCTCTGATTTGTGCTCTGTGCAGTTATTGGAGTTTTATACTTTTGTTCTTAGGAGGACTCCACTTCCCCTTATTGGCACTGTAACTGTGGAAACAGAGGTTAGTCAAGCTTCTCCAACAGGGTCATGTGTAGGACCAGATTCTCAATGCCTGTACTGTTAGCCTGAAATCTTGCCAAGTTTGAAGGGAAAAAGACACTTTGTACAAATGCAAGGCCATATCTCAGGTCAGAAGCAGTTTATTATGAAACAGACAAGATACTCTGTCTCAAGAAGTGGGATCAGAAAGTCTTGAGCTGGTTCTCATAATGTTCCTCAGAACGACAGAACAGGTTCAGAGACATCAGGAAAGCAAGAACAGAGTATTTTCTCCCCTCCTCCTGTCTTTGAGGGTCATTTATTGTTTTTCACTAAATTGTCTTGGCATAAAAGTAATGACAGAAGTCCACGCTGGAGCTTTGAGGCAGATCTAACTGCATCCTTTTTTAAAGCATACCAAGATTACTAATGACAGCTAAAACCTAAAGTTGGCTCTTGGATGGAGGCGGATGTTCTAGGCCTTTCAAAATTATAAGAGCAGCTCAAAAAGACAAAAAAAAAAAAAAAGCTTTTATACCCAAAAGGCAGATTTTATCTGAGCAGGTGTTACAAATGGAATATTCCAAGTGAAGTAAAAAAGACCAAAGAATTTTCTCCCTTCAATCCAATGTAGACTTGTAGGGTGGGTTGTTTCCTTCAGGCTTTTTCTCACATAAATTATATATACATATGTTTGTTTGGATTTGTTTGGATTCCTGAGCCACAGAAAGCTCTACATTGTCCCATCTTTTCCTCAGACCTGAAGGTCTGTGCCTGCTTCTGGTGCCCCTTAGCAGTGTCTCTCTCCTTGCTGTACTACAATCTTCCTTCCTACATTTTACTTTCCCCTTCTTACTTGTATTTTATACAGTCCTCTTCAATGTTTTGAAGATTGCTCTGAAGGAAGGCAGAGTTTCCCATTTTTTCCTACCATTTCCGCATACACTTTGGCCAGATGAAGGCTCTGCATCCTAAACACATCTTTTCAGGGTGTGGACAAGGAAATAAAACAGATGTGCCCATGACAACTACAAAGCCAGGTTTTATTAGAGAGGCAACTAGAACGATGATGTTTTAAAACACTAATAAGGAGACAGAACATAAAGGTGACAATTGCATTTTGTGTTTACGTCGGTAAACAGAACCCTACCCCCATTTTGCTGCCAGTCCTGGAACTGTATGGTGGAGTAGCAACAGCCCCTTTCAAAGCTCCAGGGAAGAGTTCCCCCTCTGCCTTCAGCGAGACTCTGGTGCCTGTGGCCTCAGCTCCCCTGCACTGTCCCTGCCTTGTTCTACTCCTTGCTTTTCTGCTTATTTATCCTGTGCTCTCAAAAGCACTCCCTGGTGACTGCACAGTTGCCCCCAAGGTGCCCCACTCCAGTTGTTACATGACCCAGTGGGCAGACTCTGGTAACAATGATCTTACACTGCCTTGGCTGGAGTAGTACGTTAGTCACTTGACACTAGTATACTTTGTCCTTATGTAGCACCACTGTTTTCTGGGTGATAGACTTGACACTTTTAAAGTTTTGTTTTTTTTTTTTTTGGTGGGGGGGGTCTTTTTTAATCCTTTCATGCCTTCTGAAGGGCATTTCACAAAACTTTTTTAGCAAAACCATTTCCCATTTTCTATCCTACCCACCTTAGTTTGCTCTTCCTTTATTACTGCACTGATATAGGACAATCTGGTCTTCTAACTCCATCAACATACAGAATCCCTCATCTTTCAGCTCTGTGTTGTATTTAAGTAGCTCACAGATATTTGTTTAAAGACCCAAAATTTTTTCCACACAGTACTTTTAATGTAATATGTACACCCGGAGTCAGACGTTTCCCTAACTGCTTGAGAAACTCTCACACCACTCTATAAATGTATTTTTACCCAGTCTCTCATAGCCTGTGCTTACAAACATAGCTTCTCTGGCATCTCCTGGAACAGCCTGGAACAATGTTCAGAGAGAGAATATAATGAAAATTGGGTCTTAGCTGACAGGCTAACCAAATGTTATTGTCCCAGAACAGAAATACTTACGAAATTAGAATTTTGAACTAAACATCAAAGAAGTATCACAGCTTTCACGCCGCGCCCTCTTAGAAGGTAGAAAACATTGCAGCTGCAGCATACATCCAGTCTAATGCACTGGCTTCAGGAGTGCAGTACACTATCACTCCCCTGTGAATAAGCCATTACCTTGCAATGCAGAACACAAAGGAGGTGGCTATCTATTCATGTCTCATAGGAGTGAGGCTAGCTGTTCACATCATCACAGAGATAGCACCACAGTACGAGTGACGTCCACTTTTGTAAATATTCATTCACAATAGTAAATAGACGTTGAAATGTTTGGTTTTGAATTGACAGACAATTGCCAGAGCAAGATCCGCATCATATGAAAACTGCTGATAACATATCAGATGGAATAATTTAAAACATTATTGAAGTTCCGGGTATGGTAATTTGTATTATCTGTTCACTCAAAGGAAAAAACAATCCTTCCATATTTTCTGCCTTAAAAAAGCGCGCCTTTTTGAAAAACGCGTGGCAAACAGCAAATGTGAAGTCACTAAATATAAGCACTCCTAAGAGAAAAAACAGTTCTAGAGAAAGCTGACAGTTAGAAAGTGGAAACTTGTAATCCATAAGTGTCAGGTGTGACATGGAAAAGCTTAGGGGCTGAGGAATAGATTATTTGCACATGAATAAATGTGAGCAAATGCTATTATAGCTTTTCATGATATCTTGTCAAGGCTTCTGTTCTACCCAAGATGAACAAGATAGGTGTTAATCTGGAAAGGAGTAGATGAGTAGAGTGTCAGAATCTAACAAATTAAAATCAGAAATTAAATTTTCTTCAGATCCATGGTATCCTGACGTAGTTTCCTCTCTCACACACACATTGGAAGTAGATTAGTTTCAAATGCAATCTTCTGGTGAAGAAGATTGGATTCAAATGCAAACTTATTCTAAAGAAATTTGTTGCTCTCTGGATTCAGAGTATTAGAGTCATGGACTCGATGATCTTAAAGGTCTTTTCCAACCTACATTATTCTATGATTTCACTTGGAAAAACATTACCTTTTTGCACTGCCTTTGTGAGATTATTTCTACAACTGCACTGTTACAGACCCAGAAATTAATCTTTCAGAGCTGTAGGATAAGCATCAAATCAACCTGATACATTTTCTCATCAAACTGAATATCTGCTGCCTGACAATAAAATGAGTGACTTCTCACGTTGCTAGAAAAACCTTCAGGAGCCTTGCCAGTTGGTGCAAAGCAATCACTGTAGCATCTTAGATAAAGCCGCTGTCAAATACCTTATGTCTTGAGATGTCACACAGTGCACCAGGATCTACTACAGCAATACTTCATTGTCTGATGAAGAGGAACAAGACACTTGAGTTAGCTCTCTGGCATGGTTCAGTAGCGTCAGCACAGGGCCAGTGTCCAGCCCAACAGACAATTCTCTCTTCTCTCTTTTCCCTTCCCTTCCCTTCCCTTCCCTTCCCTTCCCTTCCCCTTCCTCTCCCCTCCTCTGCTCTCCCCAGCCCAAGAGAGAGTGAGCTTTTCCCTGAGGTAGCTTCTGCACCTAGATGGAGCACAGTTCCACCACTGTGTCTGGGGAAAATGGCACATAAATAGATTTTGAGAAGGGGGATATAAGAAATCCTCTACAACTTCTGGATGGGAATATCTGTTCTTCATTGTAATCTCTAATTTCTACTTTTAAATGATCTATACCCAAACTTCCAACAGGACATTGCAGGTCACGATGTGCTGAACAACAGCTGTGAGAGCATAAAGATCTTTGCTGTTATTGGACACTAGAGAAAGTAGGGAAGTGGTGAGGGATAAGAGTTTCACTTGATAAGATCTGATTGCTCTGCTCTCCATTTTTTCTTACCACNTATCTGTATTGTACTTTTTTTTTTTTTACATTTAGCAAAGTAAAAAAGAAAAGGCAGAGGAAAAGAGTGCTGTTAAGCATATGTGCAAAGGGTTTGGTACTGTTGCTTGACTATCTGAAACATAAAGCTATCAGAAGGCTACAGCTGAAAAACTGTTTTCACTTGAATTTCAGGCATCCTTTCAAAAAAAGATTTTTCTATATAATACCAAAAAGTAAATATGAAAACAAATTAACATTCAACTTTATGAGATGTTTTAATGTTAAATGATTTTTTAAATTCTGTTTTATGAGAAATTTTAAGCATCAAATAACAGATTTTCTGTGAAACCAAAACTCCGGTATCTGAGTATGTAGTTCTTTCAGTTAAAGGTGGCTTTTATTTCTACCTATTTCCTCAAAGAAAAGTTTGGTTTTCTTAGTCTTTAGTCTTCCAGTGGAAGTGCTACCTCCTTGCAATGAATAACTTATGTTAATTTGTAACAGTTATTATTTCATTGCATAAGAAACCGTAGGAAAATACCTCAGAATAAAATTAGGTCAAACAACCTAAATTTCAGAAGTTTGATATTTGTTTTTTTTCACTGGGTCAGAGCATTGGTCCAATCAGCAGCTGGGCTCAGGACAATATTTTTGAGCACTTTTGAGTAGTTCAGTAGTTTCTCATATAATCAGAATAGATAATCCCATCAGACATTAAGGAAAAATAACATAGTACTTTCTACAGGGTCAGTGGGAGGGCTTAGAAATGTCCCAAGAACATGCTACTGTACTATTAGTTGCAGCCTCAGTTTCTTTAAAATTGAAAGCTGACACAGAGCCAGTTTCCAAAACACTACTCAACAGAAGTAATTCTAACTTCAAACATAAAACCCACACATGCACATATTCAGAGAGAGCCAGAAAGACTCTTACAGACAGTTTTCTGCAAAAATTTTATTAGTAACATTCTCTCTCCTTGACATTTTGAAAGCTGAGAATGGAATAATGAAGAGATGTTTCATCATTATTTTTAAGAGTACTTTTCTAGTTACTCTTGGAAATAGGAAAAAAGTTTAAAAATTATGAAGAAAGCAGCAAAGATCCTTAAGGACACCATGTACATTGAGATGCCCTACTAAATACATCATGCCAACTGCAAATACATTTCCAGTTTGGGGTTACTGCCAGCAGCGTTTTCTAGTGGGCCGAAAATAATGTCTTGTTGAATTATGTTTGTTGGTGTTCTTTTTGTGTGGGTTTTTTTTTTGTTTGTTTGTTCATTTTTTAATACATCTGATTTTTATACCTACAAAACTTTAATGGCATATTTCAAGATGTCAGAAAATCTGACATATATCAGCAACAAAATTATTCTGGCAATGAGATCAAGGCCCATTTTTGACTTAGCAATCAAAGCAGCATGCTAAGGAGAGCAAAATGACTAACAGACACCAAGATGCTCCAACAGCCTAGCTGCTCTAAATGTCATTGTACCTCTGCCAGCTCCTTAAAACTGACAGACATCAAAACTGATGGCAACAAACAGGTTGTCCTTCAGTCGCCCAAAATTTTATTATCCACATATACTGTTTTATATAACCACTAAGTCATTTAAGGAAGAATAACTAAAAATATTTTCGTGGTCAGGCTCTTCTAATACTGACTAGACGCAGTTTCCCTTCCCTTGCTCCACTGCCTTATAGTAAAACAATAAAGTAGGTAGGAATAGTAGTAATCACCAAGCTACAGAGATGATCCACAGGCATATAAAACTGGGGCAAGAAGTCAGTTCTTAACAGTATGTCATGAGCTGTAGAAAGAAATAAAGGCTGTTTTCTAGCTATTATTTAGATGGACTTGGGGCAAGTTATGTCCTCCAAGTCAGTTCCAGGTATATCCTTCTGCAGCATGCAATTCTTATTGAAAGAAGACACTCAAAAAACCTGCTGCACACACTACTGTGCCACAGTTAGGCAGGTGATGAGCCTGGCCTTTTCTCTCATTCCACAACACTTGCAGGTTCGGAGATACCCAGGTTTCCTCAGGAACAATAGAAACTTACAATCTTTACTTACACAGCCTACTTTAACAAATAGAGAAACCCTTTAAAAGGAACCATGAAGAAGGAAAGAACCAAAAGATAGCAAGAAATAAAATATTAAATCATTGCCTCCCTGTCTGTAGGATTAGGTTCTGACACTTGTACTGTTGAAAGGCTGTTGGAGAGAGATATAGCCATGGTTTTTAATATAAACACTTTCATCTCAGTGCATACAGACACTCAGGATCCAGGGTCCTCTTAAACTTACTTCATGGCTGGCATAATTCTCAGGCCTTCAGATTTCCTTTTGACAATGACAGCTCCCAAATCTATGTCAACTTTTCTAAGCACTGTTTAAGCCCATCCTTTGATATCTCATTCTAGATTCTATCAGATGATTTCTCAAAACTCCTACATAGCATCAAATATATTTCCTCAAAGCCCATAGGATAATTGAAGGAAAACAGTAAACATAATTTAAAAAAATCTGCAGTTACTTCACTCACCACCTTTAAGCTTAGATCCAGATGACTTTCATTGTTAACCTAAGTATAAAAATTGTTTCATAGTAAACTTTTCTGTGGAAAATGGTACGCTTAATAAGAATATAATTCTTGGATATTCCTCCTTCTTTAGGTAGGGGTTTTGAATCTGAGGAATTCAGAATTTACCACCAACATAATGGCAATTCTTTGTCAAAAATCACATACTCTGAGTACAGCCTAGACTGTGACTTATCCAACAGAATGCCTTTTAACAAAACATTTTGATTTTGGGTAGTGTCCTGGTTTGAGGTTGAGTCTTGGTCAATTAATTCCAATCTCCTATAAACAAAACTATTAGTTCAGTTTATCAATCCAAATAAGCATTCCACAACTGTTTTAGGTAAACTACTATCAGTACCAATGTAAATTCAACTGGAATAACTCAAGTGTGTAGATAAAGGGGTTTTTTGGGTGGTTCACATCACCCAAGAGTATTGTAACTAGTACCCTGGGGTATATACTCTTTGAAGTTACTATTCTGGTTTCTTAGGAAATTGAATTTTGTGGAAACGTGTGCCCAAAATCCTGTGATATCCTTTGAACACTGGCCAAGTTCAGCCACAGCTGATGAAAAAAATAATGAATTCACAAAAACACTGTGAAAAACAGTCTTCCTGTACTCCCACAGAGGGAAAACTGTTCAATTGTTTGCTGATCTAATAGCAGATAACCTAAATGGGATGAAAAGTTTAGGTGCTGCCCAAGCCGTAGAAAAACCTTTGTTCAGACCTCACACTTCAACCTGTTAACCTTTAATCCATAAGATGCAGGGTTTACTTTGTTCACAGAAACATTTTATTTCTTTTCCTTTCTGTGGATACCAGAAAGAAGTTTTATTTACTAGTTTGGAAGAGAAGGGTAAAAGAACAGTAGATTACTGACAACTGCTTCAAGCTTACAATAGTTGTGCACTTCCTTATGTAGATTTACCCAGTTTTCCCGCCTTGCTGTGTCAGTCAAGGTATTAGAGACTTCAGTTAAAAGGTTAATTATCTTCAGCTGTTGTTCATTAATTCCCTGGAATTCCTTTTCAAGGTTTCCAAAGATAACTTTTCCAGGTGCCTTGATACTACAGAATTTTCTCAAATGCCAGGCATGTTTGTGTTGTTTTTTTAAGTAAGGAACAGACCAGTCAGCCCTCAGAAGTGTTGTACAACTCATCCATCCATCTGCAGTGCTCATCAAGCCTAGTAAGACTTACCATATCTGTATCCTACAGTGATTTGTGGCTTTTTTCCCCAGATAGTCTCACTTGTCTTGTAATCACAAAACAGTTCAAAAATTAAATATTTGTACTTATACCTGTCCTATATACACACTTTCTTCAGTGTTCACATTGGAGAACAAGGTCAAAGTTCACACTGTTCACATCCTATTACAGGATTTTCTCAGGAGATCTCTCATTTCACACTACTCCTGATAACTTTCAAGAAGAGGTCTAAAACTACACAGTGCTTAAAAATAGTTTCTATAACCCTTGCTCTCTAAGGTGGGGATTTTCCCTTTTTATCAGAGAAGAAAGTCTTTCTTACACACCAGTACTTTGGACGCTTTCAAAATGTAAGAATTCAAAACTAGATTGGTTCTACCTGACTAATCCTCCATGGAAAGCAAATTCAATGCTGCAAGCACACCCCCACCCCACCTGCCCCTTCATTCTCAATGCTATTTTTTTTTTTCATGATTTTATAACAGAGTAATTATATCAATATTAAACTTTCTGGCTTTTCAAAAGGAATTGGAGATATACCAGCCTCAAGTTCTGCAAAATCACTTTTACAGTGTTGCTTTTGTTCAAAGAGTTAAGTTTTGTTACCTTCTTTCTTTTTCAGAAAAAACTATTAAAAGGAGAATGATTTATGCAAATATGTCCAAGAAATACACAGAAACAACCTTTACCCAGAAACAAGTTCTCACTAATTAGGCCGAGAATCACTTCAGTCTACCTTCAGCAAAGGGCAGATCTTGGTTAAGCATATCTTTCCCCTCTAAAAGAAAAGGAAGCGGGGTGATTACAGACTTGACACGTTCTGTGTAACTCTTCAGCCATATGTCTCACACTCCAAGAGGTTCCTGAATTCTCAGTTCATTACTCAGTTTCTAACCTCTCACACCTCAGGCTTCACAGGTGAGAAGTGGGTATCAGCTACAACAATTAGCCTTACCGTAAATTGAATTAGGCTAGTTCTGTAACTATTTTGAGTCAGTCACCATAGTAAGCAGTGAAGCGCTCTAGCATGGCATATCAGGGGCGTTCCTCAAACTGGGCAACCTCCGGGGAGCCAAGAGACCTGCCAGAAGCCCACAGCTTGGGCAAGAGCAGCTGAGGAGACCCAGGCAGGGCCAGGAGCAACGGCGGCCAAGTCCCCCCACCACAAAACAACCCCTTGGGGAGCGCTAGCAAGCAGGATGGGCAAGCAGGGCATGGCACCACAGTTTATGTGGCAGGGCTCTGTAGCTCTGCAGCCTCTCTCAGGGAGCAATGGTACTGACCCAGCAGAAGGCTGTGTCCTCTCTAAACTCCTCATCCACCACAGCTGGTGCAGCTTCCCAGTCAGAGCTCTAATGGGAACGTGCTGCTACCCAGATGCCAGGCTGAAGGGTTGTGCCCTGCTCTTACGCTAGTGCTGGCTGACCATAGTGAGCACACCTGTGGGAGGTACACCCAGGTGGAGGAACTGCTCTGCTTGGTACCAGAGGTCCAGGAGGAGGTGAGTGGTTTGAGGAGTATAGTGGGGTCTGAGAACGAGACTGACTACTAGAACCACACCCTACCATCCCTGGACAGGCCCGACAGGCAGACAGGCTCCTTGCAGAGGTGTTGGACTAGATGACCTTTAAAGGTCCTTTCCAATGCAAACTATTCTATGAATCTATGATTCTACGACACATGATAGGGAGGATTCCCTATCCTCTCCCCCTCCAGCAGAACATGGTGACTTAAGGGATAGAGAGCAATGGTGACAAGTTCCTGCCTGGTGCAGCAGGTACATCTCCAATGCGACCACCTCACTTTCCCAGGTGCCCTGGTACAACAGGTACAAGGTTCTGCCAGTGGAAGGAAACAATGACAAGGATGATGGTCCATCTACACTGGAGGTGTCACCAAGGTTAAGTGAGCCTATGCCCTGCATCAAAACCACTTCCATTAAGCAAAAAAGACAGGTCATTGTCATAGGTGACTCTCTTCCGAGATGAACAGACTTAGGGAAGATTGTTGCCTCCCTGGGGCCCAGTTTAAAGATGTTTTGAGAAAACTTTCTACCCTGGTATGGCCCTCTATAGCTTTTTCATGTAGGCAGTGCTGACATTGCAGTAAGAAGTCCAAGGTTGATCAAAAGACACTTCAGGGCCTTGGGATGACTGGTTAAGCGATCATGACCACAAGTGGTTTTTTCCTCTATCTTTCCAGTTGCAGTGAATGATGTTGGAAAAAACCATGAAGACTCAGCTGATCAATACCTGGCTCTGAAACTGGTGTCATTGGCAGAATTTGGGGTTTTGGATCACGAGCCGGTCTACAGAACACCAGGCCTGCAGGCGACAGATGGGGTACACCTTCTCAAAGGGCAAAAGGATCTTTGTGCAAGAGTTGGCAGGCTCATTGAAAGGGCTTTAAAGTAGATTTGAAGGGTGAAAGGGATAAAACCAGGCTCACTAATGATAAGCCACAGAGCAGCACACCACTAGTTGAGGGATGGTGTGCTTGCGAGGTCCTTCAGTCTGCTCCATGATATGCTGAGTACACTGGCACACAATTGAAATGTCTCTGTACTAATGTGTGCAGCACCTTAACCATCTCAATGGAGGCAGGGGATGGAGATCCATGTGGCAGCAAAGACACAAGGGTTTTTGATATATTAGAAACCACTGAAGCACCTGAGAACAGACATGTGGGAATTAGGACTTCTCCCCCCAAAAAGGTGGCGGGATCAAAAGCCCAACTGAAGTCCATCAGCATCAATGCATGCAGCACGGGCAACAGACAGGAGGAGCTGGAAGCCATTGTGCAGCTGGAAAATTATTATATTATTACGATCGTGGAAACATGGTAGGATGACTTAGACAACTGCAGTACTGCAACAGATACCTATAAACTCTTCAGCAGGGATAGGCAATGAAGGAGAGGTGGTGGGGTAGCCCCATGTGTTAGGGATAATTTTGACTGTCTAGAGCTTGATGATGGTGATGCAAGGGTAAAGAGCTTATGGGTGAGAATCAGGGGGAAGGTCAACAAGGCAGGTATCATGGTGGGGGTCTGTTACAGACTGCCCAACCAGGATGAAGAGGCAGAAGAAATATTCTATAAGCAGCTGGGAGAAGTCTCATGATTGCTAGCTGTTGTTCTCATGGGGGTCTGTTGTGGTTTAACCCCAGTCAGCAGCTAGGACCATGCAGTCTCGCGCTTAACCCCCACCTTCCCCTCCGCCTCCTGAAGGGCAGGGAGAAGAGTAAGAAAAGGAGGGAAAAGGGAGAAAAAAACCTCATGAGTTGAGATAAAGGCAGTTCAACAGAACAATAACAGAAAAGGAAAATAACAATAACAATAATGGTAAAAGAATATACAAGACACAAGTCACTCTCACTGCCTGGTGAACTGGTTGCCCAGCCCGACCCTAGCAGATTCCCTTCCCCATCCCCCCAGTCAACCCCCATTTACATACTGATGTACATTTACATACATTTACATGATGTCTATGGTATGGAATATTCCATTGGCCATTCCATTGTTCTGTCTATGCTTCTTCCCAGCTTCTGTGGGAAGCTGAAAAAGTCCTTGACTAGTATAAATAACAGTTAGCAATAACTAAAACAATATGCATTATTGACATTCCTTTCATACCAAATCTGAAAACACAGCAACCACTAGAAAGAAAATTAATTCTGTCTCAGCTGAAACCAGGACAGGGACTTAAATTTACCAGATGTCAGCTGGAAATACAATACAGTGGAGAAGAAACAGTCTAAGAGGTTCCTGAGGCATGTGGAAGATAAATTCCTGACACAGCTGGTGAGTGAGCTGACTAGGGAAGACAGCCTGCTGGACCTGTTCTTCACAGACAGAGAAGAACTTGTGGGTGATGTGATGGTTAGAGGCTGTCTTGGGCACAGTGATCAGTTTTTGATTCTCAGAGGAGTAAGGAGGGGGCGCAGCAGAACTACTACCTTGGACTTCTGAGAGACGGACTTTGGCCTGTTTAGGGACCTAATTGACAGAGTCCCTTGGGAGGCAGTCCTGAAGGGCAAAGGAGTCCAGGAAGGCTGGTCATTCTTCAAGAAGGAAATCTGAAAAGCACTGGAGCATGTTGTCCCTGTGCACTGTAAAATGAGCCAGCGGGGAAATAGACCGGCCCAGCTAAACGGAGAGCTTTAGCTGGAACTCAGGAAAAAAAGATAGTTTATGACCTTGGGAAGAAGGGGCAGGCAACTCAGGAGGACTACAAGGATGCCGTGAGGTCATGCAGTGAGAAAATTTGAAGGGCCAAAGCCGAACCAGAACTTAATCTGGCTACTGCCATAAAAGACAATACAAAATGTTCCTATAAATACACTAACAACAAAAGGAGGGCTAAGGAGAATCTCCGTCCTTTATTGGATGCGGGGTAAACATAGTGACAAAGGATGAGGAAAAGGTGATGTACTTAATGCCTTCTTTGCCTCAGTCTTTAATAGCAAAATCAATTGTTTTCGGGGTACCCAGCCTGCAGAGCTGGAAGACAGAGACAAGGAGCAGAATGAAGCCCCCATAATCCAAGGGGAAGGCACACACAAGCCTACAGGGCTGGGTGGGATCCACCCAAGGGTACTGAGGGAGCTGGTGAAAGTGCTCACCAAGCCACTTTCCAT
Organism: Ibidorhyncha struthersii; assembly: GCA_013398815.1. Lineage (NCBI taxonomy): Eukaryota > Metazoa > Chordata > Aves > Charadriiformes > Charadriidae > Ibidorhyncha > Ibidorhyncha struthersii. The sequence continues at coordinate 31,844 of VZSZ01010450.1, forward strand.
CATTTATAAACAGTCTTGTCTAACTGGGGAGGTCCTAGTTGACAAGAGGTTAGCAAATGTGACACCAATCTTAAAGAAGGGCTGGAAGGAGGATCTGGTGCTGGAGCAGACCATCTTGAGTGCCATCACATGGCACGTACAGCACAAGCATGTGATCAGGCTCAGGAAGCATGGGTTTATGAAAGGCAGGTCCTGCTTGACTAACCTCATCTCCTTCTGTAACAAGGGGACACCCTTAGTGGATGAGGAAAAGGCGGTGGATGATGTCTACCTAGACTTTAGTAAAGCCTTTAATGCCATTTCCCACAGCATTCTCCCCGAGAAACTGGCTGCTCATGGCTTGCATAGGCATAGACTTCACTGAGTAAAAAACAGGCTGTATGGCCAGCTCCAAAGAGTGGTGGTGAATGGAGTTAATTCCAGTTGGCAGCTGGTCACAAGAGGTGTTCCCCAGGGCTCAGTGTTGGGGTCAGTTCTGTTTAAGATCTTTATCAACGATCTGGATGAGGGAATCGAGTGCACCCTCAGTAAGTTTGCAGCTAATACTAAGTTGTGCGGAAGTGTTGATCTGCTTGAGGGTAGGAATGGTCTACAGAGGGATCTGGCCAGGCTGGATTGATAGGCCGAGGCCAATGGTATGAAGTTCGACAAGGCCAAGTGCCGAGTCCTGCACTTGTGTCACAACAACCCCATGTAGCGCTACAGGCTTGGGGAAGAGTGGCTGGAAAGCTGCCCAGTGGAAAAGGCCCTGGGGGTGTTGGTGGACAGCCAGCTGAATATGAGACAGCAGTGTGCCCAGGTGGCCAAGAAGGCCAATAGCATGCTGGCTTGTATCAGAAATAGTGTGGCCAGCAGGGCTAGGGAAGTGACCGTCTCCCTGTACTCTGGTGAGCACTGGTAAGGCCCCATCTTGAATACTGTGTTCAGTTTTGCACCCCACATTACAAGAAAGGCATTGAGGTGCTGGAGCACGTCCAAAGAAGGGCAAGGAAGCTGGTGAGGGTTCTGGAGAACAAGTCTTATGAGGAGCAGTTGAGGGAATTGGGGTGGTTTAGCCTGGAGAAAAGGGGAAATCTTATTGCTCTCTATAACTACCAGAAAAGAGATTGTAGCGAGGTGGGGGTCGGTCTCTTCTCCCAAGTAACAAGTGATAGGACAGGAAGAAATGGCTTCAAGTTGCACTAGGGTAGGTTTACATTGGATATTAGGAAAATTTTTTCCACAGAAATGGTTGTCAAGCATTGGAGCAGGCTGTCCAGGGAAGTGGTTTTGTCACCATGCCTAGAAGTATTTAAAAGATGTGTAGATGTAACACTCAGGGATATGGTTTAGTGGTGGCCTTGGTAGTGTTTGGTTATGGTTGGCCTCAATGATCTTGAACGTTTCTATGATTTTATGATTCTATGATCTATGATATTACTGAACTATTGATACAGTATCAATATACAGATAGATATTACTTACATATATACCATCACAGAGGGAGGCTTGGTTATATATCCATACACACCTTACTGGCTGAATGTACTGAAATACTGCAAAGGATCATGCAAGCAATAAGTGTTAAGAGATTGCCCTAAATTTTAGAGAGCAGTAACCTATAGATGTTGAAAGAAGAGTATGTGACAGAAAGTATGAACCAGAGCTGTACATAACAACTGTTTTTTTAATCAGCTGAGCAGATAATCCAAGGAGTAGAAAAGTACGTTATAAAGCTTAAGAAAAAGGTAAAAAAAAATAAATCTGAAGCCAGGCTCTATCCTCAATTAACCTAATAAGGTCCTATACAGATAAATAGGATTGTGAAATCAAGTTATTGAGCAAATAACCTTATGGATGCTGCCACTCTATTTGAATTACTTGAAAAAACAGTTTCTGTACTATGCATTTCACATCCTCTATTAATTGTGTAAAATAGTATGCACCTTTCAAAGAATAACAAAAGCTTCAAGCCTCATTAACTATTTGAAAATTTCTGTTGCTTTTTATGCTATTGAAACTTAAAATTAAAAATCTAACATAGGAAAATATTAAAAATAGTTTCTCAGATCTCAAGGGTTATGGCAAACCAAGTCTTACTGCTAAGATGTACTTTGGCTGGTATAAATGTAGCCATTGCTTTTTCATATTGGCAAATGCTGGTTGTTT
>VZSZ01010450.1:50573-64167 GCA_013398815.1 Ibidorhyncha struthersii
AGCTGTTCCATCATCTTTCCAGGGATGGAGGTGAGGATGACCGGCCTGTAGTTTCCCGGGTCATCCTTCTTACCCTTTTTGAAGACTGGAGTGACATTGGCTATCCTCCAGTCCTCAGGCACCTCACCTGTCCTCCAGGACCTTTCAAAGATGATGGAGAGTGGCCCAGCAATGACTTCCCCCAGCTCCCTCAGCACTCGAGGGAAGCAACCCGCATAGGTGCTGCCAAGATTTCCAGCAGTAGAATCTGGGCCCTTCTTTTGGAAAAGCCATAGACAGATTTTCAGTTTGTTGCAGTTTAATCTGTTGAGATAACATTTTGAATTTAAAACATTTTAGCACAGCAGGAAATCTACCTAATTCTAATGGTCAGAACAACTTGATTCAGGACTGAGTTGATCTTTGTATTTCTTCTGTTGATTTATGTCCATGTGTTTTGTAGAAATTTGTAATTATTGTAGAGAGGAAAAAGAAAAAATAGTCAGAACATGACCTTTCACTTAGTATTCAATCCACATTTTATGAATGCCAAAGAACTTAAAAAGTGAAATATATAGTTTGAACCACTGAATTGTTCCATAGACCAGTGTCACACTTGCAATTGGGCATTAAGATAAATCAGCCTTAAAGAGGGCTAGAAATCTTTAATACATCACAACATGACATTCAAGGTGGCAGCAATCCACAACTCTTCTGTTTAGGAAACAAGACAAAAAAGCTAAAAATAGAAGATAACACTGCTTAAAACCTTTGGGATGATAGCAGTAGGGGAAGGAAGAGGAACACTCCAATACGAGTTTGTTTTTCTTGGAGGACTTGAAACCCATCCTAAAAAAGCCTCAGCTTTATGGTTTGCCCCAGATACAGCTAGAGTGAAACATTTCAGGAATTCGTGCACCATGCCTAATAATGCTATGAACACCCTGTGGAGCAGATCAGTTAATATTCACAGCCATGGCAAGTACTAAAAAAGTCTTAACTTTCTTCAAAAAAGAACAGGAGAAGTAATTGAGGCATTAGGAAGAAAAAGATAATCATAATCAGGAACCCATGTAATGAATTTATAAAACTGTCAACAAACTGGAACAGAAGGATCAGTCCCTCAGAGCAGATGAGGCAAGTGAAACGAGTGAAAACATATCTAGTTTTAAAAGCCATTATGCCCACAAATGAAACGGCTGAAGAAAGTGTTCAGAAAACATTTAATACACAGAACACTTTTGGAGACAGCGCTCTGGCTACTTGACAAGACTGTATGTCAGAGCAGGTTAAGTGTAACTGGTAGAGAGAGCCTGAGGACAAATATAAGGACTTTCCTAGAGAGGCCTGAGATGTTGGAAAGCATGCTTCACCAAAAATACAGAGCAAATGGTATCAAGTTGGGATACCTGAAAAATTTAGCCTAATTTTTGAGAAACACAGGTACAGTTCTAGCTGGGAAAAAAGATTTGCCATGCACCACAATCAAATGGAATTATTGCTCCAGGTCTAAAATTGCATCTGGAGAAAGTCCAGTGTTAGATTAAAGTACCCTACCATAATATTGGGTCCATTTTGTTGTCTTTGTTAGCAGAACCCAGTTTCCAGGTGGCTGGAACAGGTTGTATCTACCCTGTTGACTCATGCTTTAAATCACATAAATCATATCTTTCAGGGAGCACAAACTTGGGCTCATTTCCTATTCCACATACGTCAGAATGAAGTAGGTGTAACTACTCTAACGGTTAGAGAGCGCCCCCAAGGTTTACCTAATTGAGCTTGGCCAAACATCATACTGATAGCTGCTTGTATGGAAAAAATAAAAATAAAAATAGGCTAAATTTTTCAACAACTGTTAGAAAGGTGGGGATAACAATAATGAACAGACAATAAGCTTGGAAATATCAAACCAGGTGATTAAATTATTAAATTCATTAGTATGTGGATAACTTATGGGTACAGTACTTCACAATTAAGCATCTTCTGTTGCTATACAGACCATTTTTGTTTTTTTTTAAGGTGATGAGCTTTAAAGGTGAAACATGCCATGTAGCTAGAAGGTTCTGCAGGTAGTCTGCAGTGCTATGAAGTCCTCTTAAAAGTGTGTGGTTTCTTGATTGTGACTTACTTTACCTTTTCAACTTTAACAGTCCAATCTACCACAGCAATAATCCAACAAACATTTTGCAGGCGACAGGCCCAAAGGCATGAGGCATTTTAGCAATGAATTTTTATCTGAAAATACTCACATTAAAGTGAATTTCAGTGTTAGTAATACATCAAGAGCCTGAAATTGTGTCTCCATAAAATAGCGATGCAACCTTGGTACCAGGGGACAAACTCACTGACAGAAATGTAAATTCACTTTAACTCACATTCAAGCCTCAGTCTGCTGAGTCAAGTAGTGGTGCTAAATTTTATATTAAAACTGTTTCGATTGAAAGTATCTGTTTATTTAATAGTTGGCAATTTGTCACTACCAGCGTGAACTGAATTTGAATCAATGACACACAGGGAAAGAGATATATATCACCTTATTCTTTAATTGAACTGCTGAATACAAATCTGAACCTGTCCCTAACTATGCGAGAAATTACATAAATGCACTAAAATAAAATAAAGCTCAAGTGCAACGTTCATACATATTCTACCCAAAAAGCAGAGGATGATAAGCCACCAGCTAACAAAAGTATTGCTCGGGCAATAAATGTAACACCAAGGCAAGCATTAGTACAATCATCTATAGTCCATCTGAGAACTTGATGATAAAAAGAATTAATTCAAGGAACAGAAATCAGAAGCAGAATCCTTTAAACAACACAAACCAAAATAATAAACCAACTGTATTTTAAACAGTTACATTAAACAACTTAGCCAGAAATAGAAAGTAAAACTCTAATAGTGAATACTTAACACTGCACATAGCTATTTGCACTGTCACATCATATAAACTGATTTAAGAAGCCATAAGACTGACTGCTTTCCTCCAGAAAGAAAATCTTATGAGGGCACTTTAAAAAACAAGCACAAATTTGCTTAAGCAACTTCTAGACTATATTTCAGGTTTCCATGCCTCATCTCAGTCCCTTCCTTTGCTTGCAACAAAACCAGAAACCAAACGAAACCTAAAATGTTTGGTTTGTGTTTACTTCTCACGGTGCATAAATCCACCTAAGAAGATTTAAGCCCTGATAGTACTTCCACATTTTTCCATGTGCCCCCCTATATCAAAATTCTACATGGAGGACTGTGAGATCAAGAAGACAGGGTAGCCTCACAAAGAAAGAAACATTACAGTTACTACAGTGACCCTTCACAGCCATACAAGACATACTGACATAAGCAAAGAAGCAAATTGCACAGATTACAGAATTTTGCTAGAGTGTGCTTTCCTTCCCTGCCTTGTCCCCCAAGTTTAGTCGTTGTTCTCATTCCACAGTGAAAAGTTTGTGCAAGTATTTTAGGCCATGGACTGTTTGCCAACTGGAAATCGAACATTTGCTGTTCAGTTATTGATTTGAGTCAATTAGCAGATCACCTAAGACGCGTGGTATTTTTCTATTTGAATGAATGAACTTGATTGATTTGCATCTGCTTACTATATCCATGGATAAAACAGAAAACCTTCACACATAGTCCACAAAGGCATTCTAGGGCCATTCCTTCCACAACTGTTCATTCATACATTGCTGTAGTTCTGCCTTTTGCTAATAGTTTATGAACAAAAGCTGATAATACCTAAATGCAACTAAAGAACAGAAGAATTGTCACAGCAGGTGAGACCCGACACCCACATGGTCGAGGATCCCACCACTCACAGGGGTCAGTAGCAGACGTGTGCGAAAAGCAAAGAAGAAATTTCTCTCCGGCCATGCCCTCCAGGCTTCAAATAACCAATGATTTACAGATATTCTGAGCTAGAAAGTGACACAGTGTTTAATAGACATGCATGCACAAGAAGTGGTTTGAATATTTTAGTAAAGAAGTTCCACTTTTGATCTCCCAAACCTGTGTCTAGAAGCTCCCCATTTTAACTGCAGCGTGAAAAATTCTCCCCTTTGTTGATAATTTAGTTTAAACCTGCTGCTTAATTATTTCATTGTTTTCTCTTACTTTGCATTGTGCAAAATCCCCAACTGATTATCCTGGGTTTTTTCCATATCATTTATGACTTCATGGACCTGTATAATGAAGTCAGTAAATGATCAAAGATAATGCAAAGATGGTGAAGAGAAAGCAAGTGGGGAAAAAAAAGAAGTACCGCAATGTAGCAAAGAATGAGTCATATGCAGAGGTACCCAGTCAGTGACTCATGGTCTGCACCTTTGTGTTTCGGATGAAGTAAAATTAATGCACTTTCAAATAGAAAACACAGACAAATACAAAATTCCATTGCAAAGACATGCTTTGAACATCACTAGGTACTGCAGGTAATAATCTTGAGTACCATTTAAAACACTGGGGCTCAGTTGTATAATGACATTTATATTCTGGTTCCCTATTGTTCCAATTCAAAGCTAACTTTTGCTTCTGGATTTTCACAATGATGAGACAAGACCATATACAGAAATGAAGTTCATAATTTGCACACTGATTTCTTCTCTTTAAGGGCTGTATTACTGAGTACCAATGAGATAAGCAAGGCCACCAGACACTATTTTCAGAATCACAACAGTCTAGACTGGAAGGGACTTCTGGAGATCATCTGATTCAACCTTCTGCTGAAGGCAGAGCTTTATATTAAGTTTGCCAGGGCTCTGTTAAGTGAAGTCTTCACTCTCCCAGATTCCACCATTTCTTTGGGTGGTCTAATCCAAAGTTTAACTGTTCTCACAGTGAAAAATATTGTTCTTATAGCCAGACACAATTTCCCCTGAAGCAACTCATGCCTGTTGCCTCTTGTCCTGTCATCATGTACTCTTGTGAAGGGAGTACCTCCATCTTCTCTGTCACTACCTTGTAGGTATTGGAATACTACAACTAGCTTCCATCTCAGTAGCCTTCCACTAGACCCTCTCCAGTCGCTCAGTGTTTCTCTTCCGCTGGAGGGGACCAAAGCTGGACACAGTTTTCCAGCTGTGGTCCAAGACGTGCCAAGTGAAGGGGGATCCCTCCATCTCCCAGCTATGGCCCTGCTCCTATGGCACCAGATACTGATGGCCCTTGCTGCTGCCAGCCCCAGGGTGGCTCCTGTGCAGTTTGCTGTCCCCCAGGGACTTTTCTACAGAGCTGCTGCCCAGGCAGGCAGTGCCCAGCCTGGATGGCTGCTCAAGATTATGCCATTCCAGTACATGACTTCACATTTATCTTTGTTAAGCCTTGTGCAAGTCCCAAGTATAAACTCTGTGTCCTTTTTTTCTTCATATAACTAAATTCACTGGTTCCAGAGGTGGCTAAACTAAATAGCCTGCTACCTGGTCCAGAGAAATAAAGGGTGATATCATGTGGCTGCCTGCTCCTCCAGAATAACAGAATTTTATCTTTTCCCCATTCTTCATAACAGGTCAGCCAAGTTGCAGCAGGTTATGTACAACACCTTTGTGCCTCAGGCTGAGCAGCTCTGAGGTGCAGCTTATTCAAACATAGGATGTGATAACAGAAAACGTTGACCTTTCAATGCCTCCAGCATATATACGGTACAGCCCAAGCTTCTTTCCTCCACAAATGAAAAGCTAAAAAGGATTTTCCCGGAGTCCAAGTAAGCCTATAGATTAACAAAAATAAGACCCTTTCCTTTAATATAGTAAGAATAGAATCAACGATCTCCCTTCCACACAATCCAAAAGTAAACCTGAACCACAGTATAAGTCTTTTTTCACTGTGTTGCAGATGGAGTGATGCACTTCATTCATAAGAGAGAAGCATTCTATTATATAAATAAATGTATTTATTGATATAATGCAGGGATTTAACAAAGTTTGATAGTAAATGTGACAGTGGTTTAACAAGATTTGATAGCAAGGTATGCTTGGTTATTTACTGCATAAAGGACAGGATCAGACAAAAATGTCAGGGATACCCTCCCATCAAGTCACAAGATTCAGAGAGGAGTCTAAACTTCTTCTCAGAGAGAAGTCTAGGTGAAGCTGGATTCAATCCTGGTCCCGGACTTGGTCAATGGTTTATGTCTAAATAATTATATGTGCACAATCATTCCTGTATATCACTTAGCTAAGATTTCAAAATTTATCAAGGTATTATTTGCTTACCAAGGATCTGTTGCAGCAAGGAATTTCTCAGCTTTGAGAAGTAATCTCAAGAGGCATCTCTACCCACAGGAGATCCTGGTGTACAGTCTGCTCCATGTAGAGACCTCAAAGGGCTCTTGGGCTACTCACTATTTATGGGGTAAAACGAGCTACTTAGTAATTTCTGCATTCCAACTGTAGATGTTAGTTTCTTCCAAATTTGGCTTGAACTGGGCATCCGCCAGCACTGTGGTTAGGTGAGCGTGTTGCCATAAATTAGCTCTTGGCTATTGTGTTGTTATCTGCTTCCCTCAAATGCACTTTGACCAGATGCATCCATCATGACTGCCACTGGTGGTTATCGCTTAAGCAGGGTTACAGGAAAAGGTCAGGTTGGGGCTGGGGGGAGTGCACCATCACACACCGCTCCTTCTTACCCCTTGCAGAACAGTTTCTCACATGGGAGATGAAATAAAGCTATAAGCATCACTGGGGGGAACAGCTGCACTTTTTTTTTTCTCCTGAGTTTGAGATTGATTTCCTCAACTAGAGAAGCCACTGACCTTATCAGTGTGCAAATATTTTACTAATTCTCAGGTTTTCCCCTTAAAAGGCATAAGAAAGTGGTTTTCACAGAGCATAGTTAAGTGGTGGAATTCTTTGCAGCAGGACATCATGGATGCTGAAACTCTTTGGAAGAGAAATGTGTAAAGTACACAGACACTATCTAAGCCTCTGACTTGAAATACTTTTATTTCAGTGCTGAGAGACAAAGTAATAAAAAAATTCCTTGTTCTTTCATTCTGCCCCAGGAATTTGCATTTGGCCACTGTCAGAGAGAAGGTTCTGAGGTGAATGATTGCTTCTCCTGGTTTATTAATGGCTTCCCATATGTTTTTATGATTTTATACTATTGGTACAAAATTGAAAAAGACAAAACTGTGTTCATACAAAGGCATTCATACTTCCTGTAGTTGTATTGCAAAAGGTCAGGATCAAATAGATATTTCCCTTCGTATTAATGTAGGGTCCAAACCCTACAAATGGAGGCCATGTTGAGAGAACAATTTCTCTATGTTTGCTCACTAAATCTAACTAATTATTCAAATACAGGTTGAATTCAAATGTGCGTATGGGTTTTCTAGTTTAGAACTTGGAAAATACACAAATAGTTCTCTTAATATCATTCACTTTTTTTTTTCACTTACTTCAGAAGTTACTTGGAGTAAGAACATGTCAAATTTATTACCATTAAGTACATCTCTTTCACTGCAAAATGCCAGCCCTGCAATTTATACACAATGTCAGAGCTCTATAGCCTTAGAAAAGCTACTGATTTCTCTGACACAGTACAGGAGGACAGAAGTTCTCCACCACATTGCTAATTTCAGAATCAGGTCCTGCAAAAATTGTGACAGTTCATATTAAAGTCTTTCAAGATGAGGTCTTTAGCCTGAATTGAAATGATGTAGTTTCATAAGTTATCTAGGTACTTGCTGAGTGTATGAACAGAATCCAAGCATTTTTGTCTCTTGTACTTGTAACAATTTGCTTTATGAATGTGCCAATATATAAATCAAGGCCATATTGTAAGAAGTTCATATTTTGTTTTCCTTCTGTGATAGATGGAGCTCCACAGGAATTTATTTTATTTTCAATGTGATATAAAATTAACAAAGACTTCTCCCTTTCAAGAAAAAAAAAGAAAAGAATAGCATTGATTTGAAATTGTGCCTAGTGCAGATGGTGATCACGCTGACATAATTGCTTCAGAGTTACGGAATAAATTGCAGTCTTAGGGTATAATGTTTGATCAAAATGAAACTGACATTCAAATGCTGGATTTCATCGACAGTTGTGGCTCCAAGAACACTCATTAAAATTCAACCATTATCTTAAAGATTTTCCTAACTGGTTTGGGACTTGTTTTGAGCAAAGTAAAATATCAAAATCATAAAGCAGCCAAAAATTGTTTCTGCGGTAGTACATCAATCTAGCATAATCTTCAACTGAACATTGTAAAGTAGGTTCAAATTCCAGAGAGCAAACTGGCACAGGAAAGCGTCTGGTTACTAAGTCTGAAAATTTAATTTATAATATTAAATGCTTTGCAAGTAAAAAGTCTATACAAAGAGACTATACAGACAGTCCTGTTAATACTAGCTATTATTTTAGAGTCAAGTAAGATTGTTGATTCCATCATGCAGTCAAAAGCCAAGGAGTTGCAGAATTTTCCTTTGAATCATAGAATCATTTGGGTTGGAAAAGACCTTTAAGATCATGAAGTTCAGTCATAAACCTAACACTGCCAAGTCCAGCACTATCCCACATACTTAAGCATCACATCTACACATCTTTTGAATACCTCCAGGCATGGTGACACAACCACTTCCCTGGGCAGCCTGCTCCAATGCTTGACAACCCTTTCAGTGAAGAATTTTCTCCTGCTGTCCAATCTAAACCTACCCTGGTGCAACTTGAGGCCATTTCCTCCCGTCCTATCACTTGTTACTTGGGAGAAGAGACCGACCCCCACCTCGCTACAATCTCTTTTCTGGTAGTTATAGAGAGCAATAAGATTTCCCCTTTTCTCCAGGCTAAACCACCCCAATTCCCTCAACTGCTCCTCATAAGACTTGTTCTCCAGAACCCTCACCAGCTTCCTTGCCCTTCTTTGGACGTGCTCCAGCACCTCAATGCCTTTCTTGTAATGTGGGGTGCAAAACTGAACACAGTATTCAAGATGGGGCCTTACCAGTGCTCACCAGAGTACAGGGAGACGGTCACTTCCCTAGCCCTGCTGGCCACACTATTTCTGATACAAGCCAGCATGCTATTGGCCTTCTTGGCCACCTGGGCACACTGCTGACTCATATTCAGCTGGCTGTCCACCAACACCCCCAGGGCCTTTTCCACTGGGCAGCTTTCCAGCCACTCTTCCCCAAGCCTGTAGCGCTACATGGGGTTGTTGTGACACAAGTGCAGGACTCGGCACTTGGCCTTGTCGAACTTCATACCATTGGCCTCGGCCTATCAATCCAGCCTGGCCAGATCCCTCTGTAGACCATTCCTACCCTCAAGCAGATCAACACTTCCGCACAACTTAGTATTAGCTGCAAACTTACTGAGGGTGCACTCGATTCCCTCATCCAGATCGTTGATAAAGACCTCAAACAGAACTGACCCCAACACTGAGCCCTGGGGAACACCTCTTGTGACCGGCCGCCAACTGGAATTAACTCCATTCACCACCACTCTTTGGAGCTGGCCATACAGCCTGTTTTTTACTCAGTGAAGTCTATGCCTATGCAAGCCATGAGCAGCCAGTTTCTCGGGGAGAATGCTGTGGGAAATGGCATTAAAGGCTTTACTAAAGTCTAGGTAGACATCATCCACCGCCTTTTCCTCATCCACTAAGGGTGTCCCCTTGTTACAGAAGGAGATGAGGTTAGTCAAGCAGGACCTGCCTTTCATAAACCCATGCTGCCTGAACCTGATCACCTGGTGATCCTGTATGTCCTGGGTGATGGCACTTAAGATGATCTGCTCCTTAACCAGCAAATTCTTATCCATGCAAATTCTCCTATGACACTACAGAAATGAGGTAACATTGGAACAATTTTCTCCCCTCCAACTTCCCTTTATTTTACCCTCACGTCAGCTCATTATATTTCCCCAGGAACCTCATTCCTCTTTGCAAATAAATAAGTATTGTTTCATTAGTATAAAACAGCTATTTTAAAAATGACAATTGTTTAGCTACAGAAGATCCTGCTTAATTAATGTAAATTAATATATATAAATTTAAGCCTAAATAGAAACATAGTTTTTATCTTATATATATTTCCTCCTTCTAAATAGGGTAACCAGGATCAAAGTATAATAATCAAGTTTTGTAGCTCATATAATGTATTCAATATTTCATTCTAATCTTCATTATGTAAGGGTTAATATGATCACAGGAATCCTTATTATCTCTCCTTCTTCCAACCTTATTTTCTTATTTGTTTCCTAGTGCACAACTATGTTTTAGGGAAATAATTTCATGGACTTATGCACAGATCCTTTTCCCTTAAAGGTACAGTTAATTTAGAACACCCCCCAAGGTATGTTTGCAGTTAAAATTATCCCTTTTATTGTGCATTAGCTTGCACTGACAACAGTCAGTCTCATCTGTCATTGTGCCTCCCAGGCACTTAACTTCGTTATGCTCTTTGAGTTCTTCACAGCCTTCTCCTCTCCGATAGTCACAAGTGATTCCATGTCATCTAATCATGAGCTAAACATTATCCAAATAGTCTGAGGAGAGGGACAGAAACAGATTTCTTCTCTGTTGATTTTTTTTTTAAATATGAAATTGGTTAGTCTTTAGAAATACATATTTTTTCCTGTCACATTTGTCATTATAATACAGAAGTACAGCTGGCTGAATATGTCTTCATAGTCCAGTCCTATTTTGGATATTTAGATGTTAGAGCTTCCTGTTCACTTGAGTTTTAGCAAACAGCATGAGCAGCGATGAAGTTTCCAGGCACCTGGAGTTTGTTCCACTGCCACCACCATCATCCCATGGTACTGAGCATCACACAGTCTCAGGGGTGCACCAGCTGCACACCCCTATACACAGAAAAAGTACCTAGTAAGATGATAATCAACCGCTTGTTTACTGTGACAGTTACGGATTTATAAATGGAGCCTGTCACTTCAAAAACGTAGGGCAGAGTCACAAACAGCAAGCACCACAGAGAGAGATAACAGGGTGCACAGGGTCGGTGAAGAGAGCTTTGTTAGTAGTGACAGCCACAAGAGGAAGCACATGTGATTACTGCTCTTTAATAGTTTGGTGTTTACAGCACAAGATACATGGGCTGGTGTTACACTTCTGCAATGAGTAGCTTGTCACATACACATTAACTTCTCAGAAGTAATTGCTGATTTTGTTAAGCTGTGGGTATGCCTGCCCACAAAATAAGGTTGATTGTTTGCTCAGATTGTCATGAACTGTTACAGAAAACTGGATGAGTTTATTTGGAAAAAAAACCAAACAAAACAAAAGCCTAAACAGATTCAAGCAGACAAGAAAGATTAATAGGAAGCTCTCAGAAATGCAAGGTAATTCCTATACCTAGGAAAATGCTTAGACATGTAATCACACTTATCTTTGCTCTAAAAGTAAAACAAACCACAGGCACTCATCTCATGATCATACTGGAAAACAGAAGAATCACAACAAAAATTCACAGCTGTCCAAAATGGTCAAAATGGACAGAATGCATTAGAAGCCTGCTGAATTATTTAGATGACTCAAACTTTTGTTGATATGGAGCCTCTGATGAATGTCTGTTCAGTCTTTGTTCTTCATCAATGTCTTTTGAGGATAATTCTATGGATGAGGTGAAATAAAAGGAGACTTCACATCAAAATTTGTACTTCTGCTACTCTTATTCCTAATACCCAGTTACGTTTTCCAGCAGACCCTGAGTTTGCCCAATGTCTTCAGCTTCCTTTTAAAATTTGAACATTTTATGATGTCTTGTGTTTATCAATTGTTAATAAGCAGCTGGACAGGAGGTCAGAAATTAATATTTCTCATTTCAGGTTTCATTCTATAGGTGAATCAGAATAAGCTTTTAGTCAAAACTGTCTTCCTGAAAAGCTGAAAATCCATAGCTTAGTTTGCCATTAATAGCCTTAGGAGTGCCTTCTCTTGTTCTTGAGATCTTTGGTAAGCAGAAGAAGGAAAAATAAATTATCAAGTTCACACATATTTGGTGCTTTACTTAACATAAACAAATGAAAAAGAAAGAACAAGTGATAACAGTGCCTGAAATGAATACAGTATTTTAGATGTCTTTCTTCACAGTAAGATGCAGGCAAACAGATGTCTTTCAGGTTTTTATCCAAAAAATTCATAACTGCAGTGGAGACTGATACAGGACAATAAAGCAAGTTTAGCTATACCATTGTTTACATTAGGCTCAGGTGGTAATAGCTCAAATATTGGTTGAATGACACAGTCACGGAAAAGGAGGGTTACTACAGACGCCCGGAAAAGATCAAAGCATTTTTAGTTCATAAATCACATCTTACTTAAAAGTTTCTTTAAAATGAGTATAAAGGAGATCTGGAAAGAAAAGTCGATACATAATTACTAACTTATGCAATAACTGATTTACACAATTATAAAATTTTTAAAGATCAATTTGTCAGCGACTTGTGATTTACTCTAGTTCCAAGACACCTCTCTGCAGTAGAAGAGAGAAGACTTGCAGCTTAAAACTTTGGCGACTAAAATTACAAGAGAGAACATGACTCTCCAGCATTCACCAGTGCAGGAAGGCACAGCCAGGGAGCATGGAAGCGCACTATAAACTTGCAGGTTCTTACCCTAAATGCTGTATGCTGTGTAGGCATTTGCATGTAAAAAAACCTAACAGGCTTTGTAGTTTTTGGTCTTTTTACCCTGAAGTATGTTTTTTTTTGTTTTGTTTTGTTTGGTTGTTTTTTTGTCACAAATAGCTTTGTGTTAGGAAGCATAAGGGAGAGAAACAGGAAAAAAATCATAATAGAACTACAGCTTAATTCTAGTACCATGCCCATTTATGTTTACTTTGAAAGTATTGTACAAGAAAAAAATTGGAAAAGCCATCATCTCAACTTTTAAACGGTAGAATAAAAAAGTTGTGAGATATTGCCTCTCAATCTGAGATGTGCAACAAACACAGTAACTCAAATTATGAATCCAATTCAATAAGACAGTGACTAGAGTTGGGAAAAGAGAAAGCAACACCGAAAACTCAAATGGAACTGTTCAAATAACTATTTTTTTTTTTTTAAATTAAGCAAAAGAGAACTAGTGTTTCCTGTAGACTGAGTATGTTCTGTAGACTGAAGTTTCACTGGCCTTACAATATTGGAGGGTAAAATATTTCAGGAATCCAAAAGGTATGTATTCAATGATTGTAAACTAACCTACTCTATGATCTTAGACCACAGCAGGCTTCTTCTCTAGAGGCCAAAAGCCTGGGGTTTTCTACCAAATTGCAGTGCAAGCAGGTGTTCCTGAAAACTGAGTGCAACAATAATTGAATTCAGCTGTAGATAGACAAATTCTCAAAGCAATGTGAAACATTCCTCTTCCCTGTAGCTTTCACCCATCAGAAAAGCATAAAAAGTCAATCATAAAACAACAGACATAAACAGCATTCACTGAGGTCAAAGGGAAAGGAACCACCAACAATAGTAGGGATATTTAGAGTGTACAAGATAGTATTGGTATCAAACTCAAAACATAATCTTAATCAAAGTTCTACTATCTGACTCTAACGTTCTTGATTACTTTCTCAAAATCCAGCCTTTTTATGAAGTCTGAAGAGCCAAAGATGGTCATTTATACACCCCCCCCCCTACATTTAATCTGTACCCAG
>VZSZ01010450.1:64194-86599 GCA_013398815.1 Ibidorhyncha struthersii
TACATTTAATCTGTACCCAGCCTACATTAGGGAGATTCAAGACCTGTGCATTTGGTATGTGAGTGAAGTCTGAAGAGCCCACTGCGATGGAGAATATGCAGTATAGTCATCATACCTTGGCACAGAATTGTGTCAACATCTAAATCACCACCATTAGTGGAGGCTACTATTCAGGCATTTGGGAACTGAATAGTGTCGGTTACTACCTGGGTAATCATGAAGAAAACCAATTGTAAACTTCAAGTTAAACAGTTTAACACTTTCACACAGGATACTCCTGTTCTACTTACTGAAGTCATATACGTTAACTTCAAACAGCCAGAGAGTTGCAAGCTGATTGTATGATGACCAACATCAAGTAACAGCAATTTTAAATGCTGGATCAGAAAAAGCTAAAAACCCCAATGAACAAAAGATGGGCAGTTTGTTCTCAAATACAGAAGACAACCCAACACAAATTGTAATATACTAACAAACTATAATATACAACAGGAGTAATATACAATGACCAAAGCCTTATGCAGACCAGAAAACAGTAGTTCTTGTAGCTCTTTAAGTGACTTTTTCAGGATCTGATTTTTGCCTCAGAAGAAGCTGCATGACAACCTGTGCATGTTACAGATGCATAAAATGAAACCAAGTTGAGACAGACTTTGTGGAAGTAACAGAATCTTAATATTTTCTGACATATTTACACTGTGTATGTATTTACAGTAGTGGGAATTAAGTAACAAAATACAAAGCTTAATCTATTTAAAACTGGATCTAAAAGAGAACTTCACAATACAGACCTTCTCAAAAGGATTATGTGTGCTTGTCAGAGAGAATCCTGACCTATCCTGGAAGGAATCTAGGACAAACTAATTGCACTGTTTAGGCTTTGCCTTGTGGTTGAACTTAAAGCATCTGGGACCTTCAATTCTTGCTATTGTGGGCTGCACCTAATGGATCATATTGAAGCACACTACTTAGATTTTGCATTTCTATATTAAGATGTTCACTTGAATTTATTTTATTTAGGAAGAAAGCTGACATTTGATCCAGAAGACTATTAATCAGTTCAGCTGCTGTCTGAGCAAGCTACTCAAGTGTGATGCATATGCTCTGTTTCAATTTAAACTACAGAATAGATCAAGGCAAATTAATTACATCCTCAGAAAGTATTTTCTTTTTGCTAGTAGAAGATTTGTACATCAATATAAATAGCTCATAAAGAAGCTTAGAGTTAATTCAATCATATAAAAGGAACTGTCTTATAAAACCAATCTATTTTCTAACTGCAACAATATCCACTTACAGCCTGGTTTTAAGAGACACCAATTAACCTACAGCACCTCAGAAAACCTTATGCTCATTTTCTGCTACCTTCAGGAATGTCGTCTTTTCCAGGACAAGTCTTTATTTTTCCTCTGAAGAGTGAACTGACACCACAAAACTGCTAAGATGGAAGCAAACAAGTAAACTAGAGGAAGTGAAAAACGATTTAGGGAAAATTAAATTTTCTCAGCAACTGACATGGTCCACGTGATTAAGATGTGTAGTAGTTACAAAACAACTTTAGTTGCAGAGAGAATGCATGACCTGCCTTTTTGGTTCTTGTGACTTGGGCTCCATGAAAGCTTTCATACCTACAGTGTTGAAAAATTAATGAAGATGGCACAATCAGGACTTTATCATCAATACACAGAAGTTCATCTCTGTGCTCTAGTCAGCAACAGTAAGACCTCAGTTGCAATTTTCAAAAATATAGACCAACTTTAGAAAACAAGAGAAAAGCAGGAAGAGTGATCAGGGACTGATGCAGAACCTGTATCAAAGATTGTTCTCTGCTTTAGATGAAATATCCCAGGCTTATCCCAAAGCTTACGTAAGCCTCTTTTAGCATGTTTGTATGTATCTGAAGAAAGGAAGCAATCAATTCATGGTTACAGTAGGATAAAAAGTAATAATGGACTTAGTAGTTAAAAATATTCGGACTAGATATTAGAAATGTTTCTGTCAAGACAGGACCAGTGAAACAGACTCCCTGAAGAGGCCACGGAATATCTGTCATTTCTTAAATACCTCACAGATACTTCACAGATATCAAGAGAGAATTATAAATTAGTGCTGGTATTGGGTATGGAAGCATTAGACAATTTATTAGGCTGCCTTTCAGTCAGTGATTCAGTATTAGTTTCTTTTTTTTTATATTCTGATGATTGCAGATTGTGTTTAAGGGCTGGGATAAATTTAAGGACTAAATATTAAATTATTGAGACTCCTTTGCTTAACACCTTTGTTCCCTGCTAATGAGTGATTATACAATAAGACAGCAGAATAAATAATGTCATAAACAATGAATACATAACAATGCAGTCTAATGAGTTAAGGTTTTTTATTAAAAAGAGATTTAGCTGTAGATTCCACAGATAATTCCTGAATTTTCATTTTCCTTTCTAAGATTGCACATTCTGTTGACTTCATGAGGAGTCAGTGGAATTGCAGCTTTAACACATCATCCCCTTAAATTGTTCTCCTTTGGTTGTTGAGTTGTTGGTGTTTTACAGCCCTAAAACAATTTCACATCAGTATGTAGCACACACAATTAAAATCAAGTTATCAGATTTTATGCTCTTAATCTGATTTGTATTGTATTATTGAATTTTCTTATCTGTCTACAAACAGATTATTTAAGGTAGTAAAGGTGGCTTTTGTGCTACTCCAGTTAGTCCCTTGTTTTAAAGGACAGCTGTCATTTTGTTACTTATTTTCCTCTACTTTGATCCTCACTAGTCAACTGGTGCTAGTCAAATATGAAAATTTTCAGATATGAAACACTTTAAAAAAGTTTATAGGGTGTTTCAAAAGAAATTCTGCATTGAACTGGATTGTGAAAGAGGCAGTATCACCAGAGCAAAGGGATAGCCTCCAACCAAGACCAGACCTCACTATATTATTTAGCAACACATTTTATTCAGAAAAAGTATAGAGTCACGTTTCTGTTAGGTTCTTTGGTGTACAGAGTAAGTTTAAGATACAAAGTTAACGTCAAAAACCTTCTGAACAAGTTTGAAAGGTCAGATCTTACCTCTTGCAAAAAAAACCCTTAAAAGCCAGATTCATTTTGTCTTTCAGCCTCAATCCAAAAACCTCCTTCTGGGAAAGCTACTTCCTATAACTGATGAAGATCTTCATGTCACAGAGGCTGAGAACCATGATCAATTATGTGCCATTTAATATATTGAAATATATTTGTGCCAGTGATTGAATACATCAGATTGCTAATCTAAGAGACAATATGCAAATTTTCCTCACAAGGGCAGCACTCCTAACAACTACTGAGAAGGCTCTGTCCAGTGTCTAGGATTTTGGATTTGTGGTAGATGAGTGGACAAATTCTTTGTATTCCCTCCTCAGTAATAAAAAAGGCCACTTAAGCTGCACAAGCCCTTCTTTACCTTGACATCTTCTGTAATACTGGATTTTGATTTATATTCCCTGCTTCTTTCATACTTCCCTTTTCACTTAGAAGCTTCTGATTTAGTAATTTGCTGTAGCTTGCCTAATTTAGTGGAAACACTGATAAAAGAGTTTGCCCATGTAGAGGGTACGGTGCCTTATTTTAATCCCTTCCAACACTCCCCATATTGAAAGTCTGTTTACTCAGTTTTTCAGTTTCTTTTTTGTATTAAGCTAGTTCATGCAAGAAACACAGAGAACATGAAGCACCAAATCAAGGCCTTACAACAAAGGACACACTCATTAGAAGAGCTGTGCAACTGCTGCCTACTCTGCAGGCATCACTGAAGCTACACCACCAACCTCTGTTAGCAGGCAGACCCACAGATCCAATTCCAGGGCAAACCTGGCTCTGGAATAAGACAAAAGCCCTGGCTGCAGTACTGAGTAACACTACAGAAGGTCTTGTCTTCTGGAAGCAGGTCTTGAGAGAGTAGCCTGGATTAGGCTGCCTGGGCCAGGACAAGTCCCACCACTCGCTCTCACCACCTTCTTGCTTAAGGAATTGGAATGGGGTCTGGGTAACACAGTGATCGTATGAAGGGTGGACGGGAACAGTGGCAGCCTGTTTTCTGAAGGGACTCCCAGGAAAAGTGCCATCAGGGAAAGACTGTATGAACTGCCCTGTCTACCCACAGGCACAACCAAATCAAATAGTTGCTAGCAAAGCTGTCATGATTTGTTCTGCCAGACTAACAGCAGCACACTTTAATGCAAGTTAAAACTGAGAGCAGTCCTTGATTCTTTTTTTTTTCCTTGTGTAAAAACTGAAGATGTTTGTGCCAGCTGAACTTACCAGACCCATAAAAAAGTATGACCCTGCAGCTGCTCTAAGTCATCGAGTTCTTTTGCCTCTGACAGCTCTGTACTGATTTATATCACTAACACTCTCCAAAATCATTTGAACCACAGAATTGCATAGCTGTAAAGAGAGGATTGAGTAGGCGCTGATGATTATGCTTATGGTTATTGTTTTGTCACATGAAACTGCAAAAGCATTTAATGAATGAGTCATGGTGAATTATGTTTAAATTATAGATTGTGACTCATTGATTTTCACATTGTTTTATCCTTCCAGCATTATTCTATAAGAATATAAGAGACAAGAGTGAGCCTGCTCTGTCAGGCCTAGGAAAGGAGAAAAGGGCTATTCTTCTACACCCAACCCACCAGAAGGGCCAAGAATGAGGAGTAGATCACCCTAACCAAGGAAACAATGTAGTAAACATTTTCTTGCATCTTCAGTATGTCACAACTTGGGGGAGCTACATGCTGGAAAATCTAAACACAGCCTTGTTGAGTAGGTAACAGAACAGTTCTATTTATGGTATCACAGCATCGGAAGCTGTATTTTTCTTGGTCGGTCTTGACTTCTTTCATCATTAGTACAAACCAAGATAAATCAATCATCTCTCTGAAGGAAGAAGCAGAGTTTTATATGAATAAAATGAGCTTTTTTTCTAGCCACAGTTTTACATTTTTAACCCTTTACAAATTCCTGTCCTTTTTTTTTTTTAAAGTACATGTTCTTCAGCATTACTCTTTACTTTCAACAACACCACTCATGGCTGTTCTAGCTAATGTCCCACTAGCCCCACGTCAGCTTGTAGCACTAATGACACTAAGAACATGCAGAAACTGGATGCACCATATAAAGCCCAGACTAGAGCTAACACAGGTTTGGGCAGTGACGTCTCCTGTGGCTTCATACCTTCTGGTGATAAGAGTAATTCATATGGTAGAAGCTGTTTCTTTCCCTTAACAGTGGAGGGGCTTCAGGCCCTTTGCTGTAGTTTGGGTGAGGAATATGCCACCTCTAAGCACCGTGCCCTCTACCTTAACTGCACTGCAGCATCCTGGTCTGAGGCCAGATCCATGGTTGTGACATGTAAGGGACAACTGCTTCTCAGTTGCACTCCCACCACAGCTGTGGCTCCAGGTGTGGTCCTCACTGCGGGGAGTGCAACTGAGGAAGGACCCTTCCTCAGCACATCTGGCCTGTGCTCTGCAAATGGCCCAGGGGACATCACCTCTCAAGTCAAAAAAAGATGCCAGAGACTACCCGGCTAAAAGCGCTTGAACTGTAATGAAAGAGCTTAATGCTAATTAGCAAATTAATCTCAGTTTTAATTACAAAATCTTCTTCTCCACTGAATAATCAAAATCTACAGCTGGCCTAGGCATCTCAGAGCAGTAACAAACTGATGAGCCTATCACACAGTCTCTTTTTATGGCAATATGGTTATGTGTTAAATGAAAATAAGAGTATATGAAACATTGCTAACCTCAAATCAATTCTATGGGCAAAAAAATAAGTATATTTATACATAGCAAACTATATATAATATATTTAACAATATATAGGTAAATATAAACAGAAAATACATAAGTATATGATATCTAAATATAGAGATACCTATATATAAAGTAGATAGATATGTAGTAGATACATATACAAATGGATATATTGGACCTCTATTTTTCTATATAGCTATCTATACATGATATAGATATGTCTATATATACCTATCTAAATATAGATACACAGATATATCTATACATTTATCACTATAAAATATTTAAATATCTAGATCTAAATATATGTCTCTTCTCTGTCCCCTTTGATCCTGGAGGGTTCCCCACTGTTGCCTCTGAAGCCTGGCAGGCTACTTCATGCAGTCTCCGACCTCTGTACTGCAATTACCTGCCAGGCTGCCTTGCTACATGGGTAAGCTCAGCTGCTCACCAGACAGGAACAGTCTCTGTTTTGGGAAGACTCCAATTTACCCTATGACTCAACATCCATAAACACCATTTAAAAAAAAAAAAGAAAAAAAAAGTACCGTTCATCTCAAAGAACAGAAAGGAGAAAAAAACCCAACAAGATAGGCTTTACAACATTAACTCCATGACTGTGCATATACTACCCATGAAGAAGACTACAGGTAGTGGGCAAAGGGATGAAGGCACTAGGCACATATGCAATGCTTTTATCAATACCTAAACTTATACGGACCGAAGTTCTTAAATAGCTTTCACTCAAACTTAAGGCAACTACAGTCAAATTACCAACTTCTTGAGTCTTTCAAGACTTAAGGTCTTTCTGAAAGGATTACTGCTATTAAGGCAATCACAGGCATAAGGGAGCATCTCACTACATCTTACCCACCACCTACAATTATGCCTTACCAGCTGATAACCTGATATTTCAATATACCTTAAAAAACCAAAAAGAAGACAACAAAACAACAGCTCGAAACAGAAGAAAAAGCAAATCCTCTTGAGATCACGAGTTAAACGCATAACAGAAACCTTAGAACCACATGTGACTGGCATTTTATAAGTGAAGAAATAGTTACGCGATACTTGCATGGACTGCGGAAGCTTCTGAAAGGCCTCTATCATGGGCTAGAACCTTAGCCTGAGCATGAATAGAGCACTTTTTTTTTTTTCCAAAAAACCTACAATGTAAGTTGTATGGATATACAAGCATCCTGGATCAATTCCCATTCTCTCAGACACAATACTGGCATCTTCAGCAGCTAAGATTAAGAAAGATGTAAGCCTTGCTTCTAAAGGGCTTTAATGTATTCAATAATCCTGCACTAGGAATTTGTCATGATAGGTGTTCTATATAAATCAACAAATACCTAAATAAAAATATAAAGTATTTCACATCACTCCTCTGCGGGAGACTTAATTTGCCCTGGACTTGCAAAGACTTGTTCTGTATTTAACATACTGACTTTCTCAGAAGTATCACACTTAAATTATCTCTGATGTATAATGCACTCAAAAGAAGTGAATGGCTATCATCCATAATCAAAAGAAAATAAATAAGGGCATAGAAAACAAAATAAATTCAAAAAAGAAATAGTTTGAAAAATAAAGTTCTCCAGCTCAGATAACAAAAGATGTCTGGAAATGAAGCATCATATTTTATTACATTCAGCAAGGCAAGTAATTATACAAAGAAGAAACAAGACAGAAACATTTAATTGCTTGTAGTATATGCATGTTCTGTAAAGACCAGGGTTAGCAAAATAAGAGAACAATGCCTTCCTCAGAAAAATGCAAAAATGTCTCAAGATACATAATATGCATGTAACCAACCAGATGGCATCGGTAATGCCACTGAGAGTCAGGTGTCCAAATTATGCCTATCTGTATAGTTTATGCTTGAAGTTTTTGTGTAGAGTTAAGCGACATCATTATGCCCATGCTTCAAATTCTGTATATTAAACCAGCCTTTCCAGGATCAAATTACTTGATCAGAAAACATTTTTCTACCAGAATGCATACACAAAGTTTGAATGGATCACAAATTATGGATTTTAAGCTGCCACTGAAAGAAAAGTTTTGGAATTACTATGCAAGTACCACCTTGATGCTCAGTCACTTAAAAAAAAAATTACCCCCCACCCCCAAACTAAACACCCTCACTGAATAAGAAAATATTTAAATAACAATAAATATTTATCATAACTTTTCAGGTGCCATCTTTCCAACCCTCCCTCTCACTAAATAAAACAAGAACTGGTAAAAAAAAAAAAGCTTTAGAGAATGGCTTCAAGGATAAAGAATGCATTCCATTCCAAAGAGAGACCAGAGCTCTTCATTTTGTAAGAAGATACCAAGAAGGGCACTGATAAAATCCTATATAATTATGAAGAACCGGAGGGTACCAAAATGATTAGCTAGGAGACCAAAACACCCAGAAAGATTCTATCTCACACACATGTTTTTATGTTATTAAACTAGTTAATATAGCCTGGTTAGTACAACAGACTCAACGTTAGTTCATTATATTTGGTTGGAAATGCATTCAAGTTTGTGTTTGTATAATCTACATAGCTGTCTTAATTTCACTGAAGAGAACAACTCTGCTTTCTGCAAAACTGGATTATAACACAAATAGCAGCATTGCATGAAACTATGCCAAAGAAAACTCTGCTACATCCTTTGGAGTTTGTTACCCAGAAGTGAGATATAGATATCATAGTTTGTGGAAGTCTTTTTTTCTTTTTATACAATTTTTGCCAGCATAGTATTGTGTGAATCCAGAGATCTTTACTTTTATGTTCTTTTACCTTCAAAAGTGCTTATATACACTTTTAGCAAAGAGCTAACGAGATATGAGAAAAATACATACAACATAAAGACTGTTAAGTCACATTAAAGGCATATAGATTTATTTTTAAATAAAAGTAAAAATAATATTTAAGTGCATAGTGAACAAATACAATTCTTGAAACAATGTAAGGCATAAAACCATCCTAATCAAAATTAGAAGTGTAATATTGTCGTTCATGCAACACCTCCATGGCAATAAGCCTTCTCTGATAAACTGCTAAACTGCCAAGAAAGAGTCTGCAACTATTTAAAGACAACTATTTGACATTAGGAAGTACTAGATTCATGCATTAATAAAATAAAAATTTCTTGTTTTTTTTTCTTCTGTCTGAATTGCCTATTAAATACATCTGGAAAACACTTAGTCCATTTTATCAAACTAAACACACCTCAAATCCAATAAAAATCATAGGCAATAGACAAAACTAAATCAGTTTTCAAGACACACACTCCTAGGAACAATTTGTTTTGATCCTAGATGACAAATGAAAAGTGACTATTAGATCAATAAACAGCCACGTTGTGTGACGTAGTATGAATGAAGTATTTTCACTGACAAGTATTGGAAGTAAGCAACTACTTAAAAGAAGATAGAGTGAGGTTTCCAGAATTCAGAACAAAAAATACATTTTTTTTCCCCCAAATGGGTTAAAAGGTGAGAATAATGCTTCTATCCTACCCATATAGAGCAACAACTTTTTCAAACCAAGAACTTCAAACCTGATCAGCTGGCCTGCGAGTCTGCCACCCATCATATTATGGTTATTCTTCTAACCAAATAAGGATTCTCATAACTGGAGCACTATGTGACATGTATGTTGAATTGATTTGGGATGGGTATACCAAGAGTGCTCACAATGTTCACAGCTTGAATATTACAAAAGTATAGGGAGAAACACGACACTTAATGTATCTTAGTCCTTCTATTATTCATTTCACCTATTCCCTTGGGGATCAAAACATTTATTTTCAATAGTGTCAAAGCACAATACCTGAGTAAACCGAAAGACTCACAGATATGATGAACTCTTTTCTTCATAGTTTTGTTATCACTTAGTTTTGTCCAAGTTACAATGGAGTCAACTGCTTTTCATCTAAGTACCATTTTCTGTATGTGTGATAAAAATCCTTGCAGTGGTATTAGTTCTTATGATAAGTATTTTCATAGAGCATATGATGTAAATGAGAGGTGAGAGGTATTAATAAACATTGAATGCTGGTGGCAGCGTAAAGAAAAAGTGTTTTCACTAAGTGTTCTTCTCTGGTCTTTTCTGTGGCCTCTTGCAGTATAGAGGCTGAAAGAGGACTAGACTCTCTGTTAAAGGGAATTAAAAGACAAAACCTGACTTCCAGAGGTCTTAAACTCAAGCCCATATTTGCTAACATATTTATAAAGGCAAAAAAGCTTCAGTGGAATTTCACAACCTTCAGCACATGCAAACACGCATTACTGATTTACCCTGACAAGTGACAGAATGTGGCCTCAGATCAAGTTTGTAGGACACCTCCAGTAAACTGCAGTGGTCTTCTCTGAACCCACTGCAAAATCAAGTGTGACAGGAAACAGCTGAGAAGGAAGCGTAAAAAGCCATTACCTTATCTGATTTGACTGTGTAAAAATGGGGCAAAGTTCAATTCAGATAATTCCGTTATTTTTGTTGTTACAACTGCTTTCTGCCACTACAGCAACCAAGACAAGAATAAGAAATACCAGCAAGGTGAATAGGAGGAAAAAATATTGGATGGAAAAAAATAGCTTCAAACAGTTACTCACCTAGATCTGGGTTTTCCAAATTTAAAATATGACTTAAATGTGCTGTGCAACTAAGTACAGTGTTACAAACCAATGTCATGTATATCAAAATATATGTAAGTTAACATTAGTATATTGACAAGTGTGTAGTTCAAACCTCACTTTCAATGCAGTCTCCAGTTGCAAATGACATTTAAATTCTAGGAGCCCAATTTCAATAGATTCATTTCTTCCATAATGTCTCTGTGTATTGAGATGTGTCAGACAGTTGTGGGGAAAAAAGCAGTTGCCTATACTGAATGAAATAATTTCACTGACAACTCCTAGAAAGTATGTTTGGAATCAGGGACTTAAAGTTTGCTAGAGTAAAATATTAGGTAACATTTTTGAAGGTACACAAAGCAGGAAATGTCAAGATGATGAAATATATCAAGGTAAACATTAAGTTGAAGAAGAGCCGAACAATTTAAAAATTCAAACTCCCAACTTAGGTTACAAGAGCTGTGGTTAATGACTCTCTAGAAAACAGAGGTTAATACTTTTAGTCAAGAGCAGAATATAAGTAGCGCATACGTATGGCCTCAGGAAACACAATAGTATTGATTCCACATAAGCTTTAGATCAGGCAGAGTCTAAGCCTATTATTTTTTACAGCAGTGCTAAATCATGCATTCCTTCCTATAATCTAGCTTTTAGCATTTGACTGTATTGAAACACGTAGCGAGAGACTATGTCACAAGCAAAATTCACCAAATGACCAGAGGTTGATTAGTTCTGGAGCTGCTTTGATTAATCCAAAGCCCCAAGTATCTCAGAATATTTTGCATTTAGACAGCTATGTTATGTAACTTATAAAACTAGGAACCAATGCACACTGAAAGTCATTAGTACTTGAGTACTGTAGACAAGTCAGAACCTCTAAAATTTACGTTAGGAAGATATTGTGGAATAAAACCTCTTTTTACTTCTATAAGCTAATATTGATCCATTATTAATTGGAGAGCTGCATAATTATGCTACTTAAGCTACATAATTTCATTTATGTTGCCTCAATATCACATCTAAGTTCCCATTTCATACGTCACATACTTAATGAAATTCGTGGAGAAAGCCTGGTCTAGCTGGAAGCATGGGTATTCTGCATCATGACAAAGTCATGTGGGACACGAACTATCTCAAACACTAATCAAATAATGTATTACCAAAGAATATCTCCAAGCTACTAGAAAAAAGTACGTTTTCAACCTATAAATTACACCCATAATTTTAAATTATTCCTTTTTAAACCATTTCTTGTCAGAATGAAAATTATACACTTCATTCTACATAGAATAAATTTTGTCTTGGAGGGTTTATTTTAAACTATTGTGTTCAAGATTGGTGAACAAAAGTTTCATACGTGCCAAATTAAGTTTACTTCACAGCTCTCCTCTGTCCTTTCAGGCAAGTATTCACCAGGACTCACACTGAATCTGCGAAGCTGATCCAATCACTTTAACTTCTAAGAATCCTATCACATGGTAATGGACTTCCACTGTTTCAGAAAACATTTTTCTAGCTCATAACCTCTTTCCTTGCAGATGGCACAGCAGAGAGCCTGCATGTCACTGCACAAATACCTGCAAGCGTCAGGGGACTTCCTTGACCACAACCCCATAGAAGGTAACACTTATCCCCGTTCTGAAAGACTTTCAACCTGAAATCCACATACATTACTGTCTGTTGACTGCTTCTAGTCTACAGCTGATCTCAGAGATCCACTAGAGACAGGTACTCAGTTAACTGGGAATATACCCATCCAGAAAAGTGCTGTACTGAATTCTCAATAAACTAAAATCTGCTAATTTTTAATAAAACTGGAACGGTACTCTGGGGTCTTCCTCTAGAGCCACCAATCTGGGCTGCAGTGGTTTGGCATTTCTAAGATCATTCTCTAATTTTCACAGAAAAGGAACAAAAAACCATACCATGGTGACATCTGTCAACGTCAGTGAATACAGCCAGACTGACATGGATCTTCAAAGCTTACACATTTGTTTCCATCCATCACTGCCGCCCTCTGGAGCACACTCACTGATGGTTTCACTATGAGCTCCAGCAAACCCTTCCTTTGCATTTCAGCCACATTTGCTTCCTGATCACATCCACCATGCTCATGCCCCAGGTTTTTAGGGTCACAGCCCAGACTGACCTGCTGCCTGGAGAGGCAGCAAGTGTCAAAAACTCAGACCTTATCAGCAAGTTTGAGATGTTGTCAGATACAGGATACCCAGCATTTCATAGAAAAGTAGTTATAGCTGGTAAAAGTCACTGCTGAAGGAAACACAGCTTCTACTGTCCTTGCTACTTTGTGTTCTTTGTGTCCTTTGCTATCTTTGTGTTCTACATCAGATATGACAAGTAGCAGAAACCATCTTGTTATAGTGTATAGGTCTTGTAACACTACATTTTCCAGCAGTATTTCTCACCATTGTAAAAGCCATATGGAATGGGCTACTAATCTACATGTTATGTCAGACTTGCTACCCAACCAGATTCATTTGTCTATGAGCAATACCCACAATTAGTTCTTAGACCTTCCTGCATCAAAATAAGTTCTCTTAACACAAAAAACCTGCTAGGGCAATCAGAAACTATGCAGGTGGACACTTAAACAGCAGCTAGGTTGTGTGAGAACATGATGCCACTTCAGTTTGGACAGCAACAGTATTTCAGCTTCATTTTACCAGTATTTATACTACTATGGGTTGGAGACTAGGGGAGCTTTCAGGGTTACATGTTCTAGAAACCAAACAACAGTGTCTTCTGATAGACACCCTCAAAGGTCTCATTATGTGCCAAGACTGAGAAACACAAATTACAGGACACTTATGTAAATTCAGTTAAAAGGAGATAATGAGTTCTACCAATAAATATTATACTTCTGCCCTCGAGTTGGTTATCCTGGAGCACACAGGACAGTCAAAGAGGTAGGGACTGGGTTAGAATGAGCTCAAAGGTATTTACCTTGTTGCAGCAGATAGCTGAAGTTTGGGGCATTGCTATAACTTGAGCAGATGTTTGCTTATGCTGATCTAAGGAACTTGAAATTAAATAGGTTTTACTGTACAGTAGAGATTTTCTCTGAATGTTTTCTTAAGTTCTGTCTCTCTCAAAGAGCAGTCACTCTTTATAAATGCACTAAGAAACAACTTACTTATGTTTACATACAGCCATTTTCAACCTCAACAAGTACACTTAGATTCTCCCAAGACAGAAGCAACTCATATTAAGTCACAATTCTGCTCACAACTGGTCTCTAAACTGCTGTGTTCACTAATGGAAGCCAACAGCTCCAAGACACGAACAGAAGTTGCTACTGAGGGGAAACTATGATTGAATTGGGTCTGGAGAGCGCACATATGCTCTGCAGCAGAGCAGCAAGGTCATAACTTGACCATCAGAAATTACGAAAAAAAAAAATCAAGTAATGCCTAAATATTCAAAACACTAAACCATTAGCACTTACAACATCTTCAGACCAATTTTTCAATAAATTTTATTTTTATTATTCTGCAGCAGCTAGCATTTATTTTAAATAATATTTCAAGTGTGCTACTAAACTAACATAATTAATGGCTAAGTGGAACATATTGCAGGTAAAGTAACAATGGTTTAAATTTAACCAAAACATGAAAGTTCAAACTGTAAATTTATTTATTGTACTTCAACATACTGGTCAGTGATGGATTTTTCTCAAAAAAAGCTTACGTCTCCTTATATATAATATAAATCATAAGTGACAGATATTAGGTAAATCTAACAGACTACATTGGGCCAAATGTAATTAATCCTAATTTACGTTGTTGAAATCTTCATTAGCTACATTGACTGAAGGGAGCGCAAATATCAGTAACACATTGAAAATTCACTTTCAGATTAGTACAGTTTTGAACTTAAATGCTTGTTGCAGCAGAAGGTAACAAGGTAGCAGGGTTGGCTCTATTGTTGTTTTCATACATTTGGGCAGATCTTAAAGAAGTGGCCTCATTTGTAGCCAGCTCACTCATTACTTCAAGGTCACTTTTTCATCCCATACTGCACTAACTCATTTAATTCCTCAGAATACTTCGCCCTTCGAAAAAAATCCACACAAAATGAACAAAATATAAAAATCTTCAGTCTGTAAGTTTGCTCTGATTTTCATCTCTACTTTCTTATAACTGGAAATGTAAGCTTTAGGCAACTGCTGCATCCTTTTGAAGTTTTCTCTTGTTTAAGCACTGTTTTCCCCGAATGACAGCCTTCTTGGATCTTATGAGACCCAGTTTTGTAGGCTATGCGCAGATTTCGTCTTCTGACAAGTCTACTCCATGAAAGGAGGCTGTAATCATAGCTGATCATTACTTTTGTAATTGCAGCTGCAGAAGTTAAAGGACTATAGAGCTTTTAGAAAAATGTGGCACCTCATATTTAAGATCTGCAGCAGAATACCAATGTAAATCTAAATAATTCCACTGGGAGGCTTCAAATACAGGGAAGTTTGACTCTACATTGTTAATACAAATAGGCCATTTTAAACTAGTATTTTTCTGAAATCTGTGCTAAAGATAATATGCCAAAAAAAAATAATAAAACAAATTATAAAACTTTAGATTTCAGCAAGTCCAAATTGCACCTCTTAATTCCATCCCAACAAAACCTATAAAATACACCTATTTAAGTAAAATCAAATTAAG
Organism: Ibidorhyncha struthersii; assembly: GCA_013398815.1. NCBI lineage: Eukaryota > Metazoa > Chordata > Aves > Charadriiformes > Charadriidae > Ibidorhyncha > Ibidorhyncha struthersii. The sequence goes on from VZSZ01010450.1 coordinate 79,300, forward strand.
ATCTTAGTTAGATGATAGATTCCCTATCATATGTTAATGTACGTAATACATGACTGCTATGAATAAAATAAGTTCAATATCAACCTTTAATGAATAAAACAAATTCAATATCAGCCTCTTATGAAAGCTAAAATTTAAGAAATAACTCTTCTCTATTTTCAGCTGCAGTTCTATAACTCTAGTTTTAATTCCGTAAGAAAAAAGGAATCTACATGGTGCTGTGAATATCCCTTCCAACAAAAATTTCATCTCAAAATTACTCTTCAAAAGTAATTGTGCACTTTCTCCATTTATCAGTTCTCCGTTTCTTTCTGAAATTCTCTATGGGCATGTGTAAAATGGATGTAAAAAATATTGTGTAAAAAAGAACATATCAGGATTCTAGCTTACTGTAAATCATAGAGGGTCCTGCAACTATTTTAAAGCTAGTTACAAAGATGTCAGAGCCAATGTCTTAGTTCACCTGGCATTACCGAGAAAAAGGGGTCAATGGTCCCAAACTGTTGCTTGGAAGGCTCAGGCTGGACACGGAAAAATAAGTTCTCACTAGGATGGTAACCTAGAAGTTAGAAAGGTCTACTCAAAGATTTCTGTGATTTCTATCCATCGCAGACTCTCAGATCTCAGCTGGGCAAGGCTCTGAGAAACCTGATCCAACTCTGAAGCTAGCCCTGCTTGGAGAATTAAGGTCCAATAGCCCCACGTGTCCTTTTTAATCAACTTTTCTATTCTTTATGGAGCCATACGTAAACAAAAATGCCACATCTTCAATTTTCAATAGCAAGAGTCAAACAGTCATGCTGGTCTGGCTAACATCTTTCAAACAAGCCTTTACTAGTTAAAATTGCAACTGCCTCTGAGTACATGGACTAGAAGACTGAAAAAGCTGCAAAGAGTATCTTTCCCATTGCTGTTATCATTCAGAAAGCATCCAGATTTGCAATTCAAATATCAAGAGCATGAACAGCAGGTAGCATTGCAGCCAGGAGGGCAAACAATCTGTTGGGAACTGTACAGGCAGGTACAGGGGGCTGTTTTTTATAGACATTCTTTGTATTAGTTACATAGCATGACTTCAACTTTTCCTTTTCCTGAAATCCAAATCAACAGAAGTTGCACTGAATAGATAAGTTGGGGAATAGGAGACATCTCTCTGCTGATTATACATTGGACCACAAACAAAGTATCTGCATACTAGCACAGTAATGATTTCTCTTGCATCCCGTAAGATGTGAATGGACTTCCCTGAAACTGCTTTAAAAAGCCTCTTGTCATAGTGTGAGAGGAAGAGATATGCAAAAGCTCTGCCAACTTTTTGTACTCAGTTTGATACTGCTGCTCATTGAAAACAGCATCAAAAAGAAGCTGCAGTCAAAAATGTGTTTTGCCAGAAGCTATGGAACAGTCAGTTACTTTAAACCAGTGAATCCAGAAACAAATTTAGCAAGATTACTTCCTTCTCTTGCCTGTAGTGTTGTTGATGCTTCTTTAGTAACATACCCTGTGATAGTCATGCAGGTATATCCTTCAAACACCACTCATATGCTAAAAAAGAGAAAAGGAGATTTTTGTTACAAATTTTTCGAATCATTTAAGTCACCTGAGTAGCTTCTACACTCCTCTACTACAGCAAGAATTGTCTACATCCACATGTTCACTTTGGCAACAAAGGAAGGTTTTAACTCCCCCCACCCCCCCCGCTCCTTCCTGTTATCCAAAGCTGAGCACTGCATATATTACATGAATAAAACATTCCTCATCTCTATGTGCTGCTTAGAAGTTATCTAATACAAGAATCCAATAAATTGATTTTATTTATACTGTATTTCCATAGCAGCTGATTTAAAGAACTTACTGTTACTGTGGAGCAGTTCCTTATCTACTGTTCCTCTCTTTAAAAGCATTTTCTATTAAAAAAATTATGCTGAGAACGTTAAACTCTTAAGAATTTTAATTTTGCTTTCCATGGATTTATGATTTTACAGTTTAGAAAAAGCTTGCATTTTATGCTGGTCTGCAACTTGATGCAGTCATAAATACTATTTCAAAACACTCCAGCATTTTGGAAAAAAGAAAAACAACAACAGAGGCTATGCTGCCCAGTTCCACAGTAGCTGTGGGACTCTACCACAAGTCATTCTGAACTATTACATCATAACTAGTTATCATGATTTTAACTTAAGTGCTTTTTATTCCCATGCTAACAGCTTTACATTATAATTTATCTTCTTAGTAGAGATGAACCATCACAGTTCCACCATGAGAGCATAGCTGTCAAACTGTACTAGGGTTCTTCCGACTGTGCCACTTATCTCATGTTGCAACAAGGTCTGTAAACCTGTTTGAAAAAGACTTCAGAAACAGCTGGATTTGGAAGGAAGCTTGAATGTGAGTTCTAAGAAACCACCATGCAAAACAGGCTTGTTTACCACTCATTACCACCTTGATACAAAAAATCCAGAAGGGTAATATTGTGAATGAGCAGAGAGAGATGCAAATTATACTTAGTTTGCTCAATATGTTGGGAAAGTACACGAATTCCAGCTTACCTCATTACCAAACATCTGCAAGTTTAAAGTAAGAATCTCCTTAACAAAAAAAAAAAAAAAAAAAAAAAGGAAAAAACATCCAACCATATCAGTTTCATCTAACTCTGAATGCTTATCCCTATGTTCAAAAACAGTCTTTATCCACTGGAAAGTACATTTAGCTATTAATTTGAAGTGGGGGCTTCAACCGTCCTCATCTTTCCTGTCTATACAATAGCAATGTAGTGTAAGGTAGTTACCGAGACTCGCCCTCTACAGGCACTGGAAAGGTACCTCCAGAGAGCAGCTCTATCTGTTTTGGAATGTGAACCATAATAGACCACTGAGAGAGTCTAGACAATTAACAAACCAGAAACCCACTTCACAAGGCTAAAGATAAGTGTAGATAAGTTCCACGCAATGAAAAAGAAAATGAGGAAGATTTGAGATGACACTAAAGATCAGAGTTCTACTTTGCAGGTGCTCTTTTAAGAAAAGCTGTAGCAGAGATTTCACAGGCATGTTGATTTATTAAACTATACAGATAACTGGCAAGTATAATGCCATGAATAATCACGAATACAATCACTTGCAAGTATGTGATATCCATGGAAAGAATTAGTTTTCCAAGGTTACTTCTTTTAAGATGTGGTTGTACAACCTGTTGTAAGTAGAGAGGAATTGACCTCAAACCACTCATGGCAGGGCACTTAATGTGGTGCCAAGCTAGAGAAAATAACTGAAGAAAGCATAAGTTGAAAGGTAAAATGAGACAAGTAGAAGTTAAATTAAGGGCTTTGGAACCACAGCCTTACTGACCTACATCCCAAGTATAGCAAAGTATAAAGGTCTGAAAAAAACTAAAAAAAAACAGAGCAAAAGTGTTGGTTCAAGACAGGGCAAGGTGAGAAGAAAGAGCTAGCAAACGCAATTCCAACTAACAATGCATTTCACTTTTTGCCTTTAAAGGCCAGTATCATAAAAGAAACAGCATTTAAATTTCTGTGAGATTGGCATGACTATCATTCTCTTACCTGAACTTTGGAGCACAGTAAATTATTCACTTCCTAGTCCAAAACATCAGCAGACCTTTGAGAAGTAATAAATAACAGGCATACCTAATATGTAGGCATGTTTATAATAGCACCTATATTTCAACGGAATAAAATAAATCAATTTATTTCTGTATCTCCAACTAGCTTTCAGCCCAAGTGAAAAAAGGAACAGAGCTTGAAAGCTTCAGTGCACAGACTTCTGTTCCCAAAATAAAGGTCACCAACAGGGTTTGAGTGTTCCCACAGCATACGCGGTGTCTGAGCATCCTTCTACTTGCACCTGAGCAGCAGAAAACACTGGAAATTGAAGAGGCTGTCATGTGCTTTGCTGGTTGTGCTCAGCGTCAGTGGTACCGCACACCTGTGTAACCACAGATAACGCTGCTGTGAGAAACAGCTGTGAGAAGTGTGAGACTACCCATGCTACGCACCTCTTTGCTCAGGAGCTGCATTTAAGACAAAGCATGTGCCCTCAGTCCTTGCTTGGGCTGTCCTGTGCCGCGCTGGTCTGGACAGAGCCTGCCCTGCATGTTTGAGTTGGTGACCTGACCTCCCCCATCACTGTGAACTTGCCTAGCAATCTGGATCCTCAGCGGAACCCAGCTGCCACCAGACCCATCCTGCTCACTGTGTTTGGGTACTGAGGGACTGGGCCCTGTTTGGTAAGGCTCTGCCAGCTGCATTGCTGGGTTTGGTTCCCTCTCCCTTCTGGAGCAAGCAGCCCTTGGTGCTTCCTGGCAATATCCTTGGGTTTGATGGGGACTCTGCTTGTCCTCTCAAGAAAAGGACACAGGGAAAGTTGATTTAAGGAGCTGACTGTGCATAGGATACATTAGTGTTTTACCTCAGATCAGGTATGATGTTGAAGCAATCTGCCAGTCATCCATGCAGCTGTTCTGCATTACAGAGCAGCATCTGAGGGGAGAAACTGAATTCCTCTCAGGAGATGAGCTCTAAGTGCTAAGAAATGTGCAGTCTATGGGACCAGTCCGGAGTGTACTCATTACGTTGCTCACTATACGATGCGCCTTTTAATATGGCAGGGGATACATGCCAAGAAAGCATGAATAACATAAAACATTTTACATAAACGTGAAATTGTTTAATATCCCAGCAATGGATATGTAATCTGTATCTATAAAGTTAGTTTGGTGGAAGCCAAAAGTTGCAAATGTATTTCTGACATTTTTTATTTATAGGCAAAACTACGCAAATAACAGTTGTTGCACAATTATACACACTAAGATTCCAGAAGGCAACTTTGGAAGAAATCACACTGCATAAGTCTTCCCAGATTTTCTGCCATGTTAGAAAATTTAATATTCAGCCTCAAGTAAATGACCACAAGTTGTCAGTAGCTTAGCAGTACTCTGTGGCATATGTAAATTGAGCTGAATGGCACCACTGACATTCCCTATGGATACTCTCACAAATCATCATTTTCAGTGGCACTAATTTGTAACCTTTTTGGCAGCCTCAGAAGACTGGAGACATTACATGCTGGGTAACATTTACTAAAAGGCAAAAGCCTTAACCCAACTTTGGCATATAGAATATGAATAAATGAATAAATTCAGCCACAAGGAATTAACTCCATTATTGTCTAGAGGTGATCATCCTAGATTTTCTGAATGACACCTTGGCTGTGGGACCTGGATGAGGAGTATTCAGCATCTGCTTTTACTTTTCCAGAAAGATGCAAAGAGAATTCTAGATCTGTCAAACTATGCTTCCCATTTGTATTTATCCTTTTAGCAATATATAGTTATCATGCACATGCAGTATTTAAAGGATTTTTCCCTTTGGAACGTTTCCAATCTGTTCATTAAATTTTGTTTCAAATCTTTTTAAGTGAGGTTCTGAGTATGTAATTACATTTCTAACAAAGCACGAAAGATGATTTGCTACCAATCACACAGGAATCTCAAGGAAGTAAGTACATAAAATAATAATCTAGTCCATTAGTTATTAATGAGAAACACATGCAACAAGCAAACAGATACAAAAGTAGTAAATTAGTCCAAAAGTTCACAGAGTTTGTTCTTTTTTTTTTTAAGCATTGGGAAATTATATTGGAGACATTAATAAATTTTTGGGACTTAGTACACTTTTCTGAATTCAAGAAAAATGAAGATTCTTTTACAAGTCGTTTAAGAAGTATGAGCATAATTCAGCTGCTATGAAATAAAACGCAAAGTTTTACTATTAAGAAATTGAATTGTGCTCTCAAGAATTAGTATAGAAACATAATGATATTACTTTGGAAAGTGTCTAGCAGCTGCTTTCAATACCCTTAGTTTTGCCAGGATTTTTTATATTGCAAACAGCTGCTCTTCTAGTACACAGTATGCCTGTCGTCTGTCTATCAAATGATTTCATTTCAGCATAAACAAGGAACAGTTTGGTCTCAAAAAAAGGACATAGTCAGCAGTCAATAGGAGAGGATTAATGGAACCTATTCCCTGTAAAGAAGGATTCATCATTTCTAGCTCATCTGCTTGAGAATTTCTTTCTTGCAGTAACTGTGTTCTGTGTTTGCAATTGGAATGACCCATTCTCCATTGCAATTTGCAGTTGCAGATTGTTGAGACGATGTGTTATACACAAGGTGGGGCTTTTGGCTGAGGTGTGAGGGAATCAGCTCTCTTTAATTGTGACTGACAAGCAGTTACTTGCCAAGGTCTCATCAAAGGGCAGTGCTGATTAAGGAAAGGGCTTATTGGCTGTAAGTGCTCTGTACTGTTTGAGTGCCCTGAGCTTCATTGCCCCATTGATATCCGAGCTACAGTGACTCTATCATTTCTTTGCCAGTGCTCTTTTATGGGGCTGAGTTCTAACAGTCTACGTGTTAACAGCATGGTAAGATGGTCAGTCTAGTGAATAATCGTATCACTGCCAGTGACAGGTTCTAAGAAGTAATATGAGCCATGATAATGATTGAGAAGCTAGGGTATGACACAGTGATAGGTTTATGAGCTAGCTGCTACAACTCAGAAAATAAATTTTAGAATGATAAAAGGCTTATGAAAAAGTAATTTTATGAAAAATAAGGACGTTGTCTCAGTGTACAGCAGCAATGAAAAAGCAAATAAAATGTTAGGAATAATTATGGAAGGAATAGAAAATAGAACAGAGACAATCCTTATGGTACTATATAAATCTGTATAGCACCTGCAAACAGTGCCTGTGGTTTGGTTCTTCTGTCTCAAGAAGATTACAGTAGAACTGGGGAAAAAAAAAGAAGAGACAGAGGCAAAAAGGATGATCAAAGACAAGAAATATATTTCATAAAAGGAATGACTAAACAAACTAGGTCTCCACAGCCCAGACCGGGAAGGGGAAAGAAAGATGTCATGAGAGGTCCATAAAATCATGACAGGCATAAGAGGATATGAATTCAGCTTGACTCAGCGGGAACACTGCATGGACAGTCATCTCATCTGGAAACCATCACCTCAGTGCTTGACTGGAGACTCTGAACAAGAATCCCAATGAGTGGTCAGGTAAGTGTAGAAAACTAACACACCAGAGAAGGAAAGAGAATACAATACAAAAGATGGTTAGTACTGTGGGCCTAAACTGATTGCAGGCTGAATCTCTAAGGCATAGTATAAGTGATTTATGCCTTCTGTCATCTGTCCATCTGTCAGAGAAGAGGAAGAGCATCTTTGGTTACAGGCTTGCCAAGCTGGTAAAGAGGGCTTTAAACTAAAGTTG